>OY982583.1:5562450-6162450 GCA_963859945.1 Euplagia quadripunctaria
TATTCGCAGCGAAGACAGCTTGTTAGTATTCCAATTGTTGTCATTATTGTTTTGCGGTGTTGCAAACATAAATTAGGAGAACTTTTCTTAGATTTTGTTTTTTGAAATAAGTAAGTTTTAAGGAAAAATGAAACAGGACAAGTGCGAGTCTGACTCACGCTTGAAGGATTTGCATGTAAATAGTCAATTTCGGGAATCAATTTTCGAAGATTTTTGCCCGTCTTTTCCGAAAAACAAACTTAAATTTTGCAGTTCTAAGTTCTAAAAATACACTTTTCTTTGTAACGAGGTGGAAGATCCTCATGGATGTTCTGGGGGCCGAAAGGGCCTGGCGGACTCTTACCGACTAAAAACCATCCCGGTGTTTCATTGCTTGTCCATGATCGGGGGAGCGAGAATCGCCATTGCATTCTAAAAATACCCTGACATGCATCGATTTACGACAAAATCAACTTTCCGATCGCAAAATATAAGTTTGTAATCGCAATAACTATTTTTTTTATGTTACACAACAACAAGTTAACGACCTTCGGACTTTTTCCTTTAGCTGTGCTGCCTTGCTTCTGACTTACTTTTATGATTCTAGGGCAATGGGAAGTACCTTACAGGTTTGCCGCATAGGACAGCTGACGGCAGCTCCACGGGTTCTTCAGGAAAATTAAGGATCACATACAGACAGACAGACAGATATAACAATAAATTAACGACTTTCGGATTTTTTCCTTTACTTGTGCTGTGAAACCTTAGGTACTTTTTACCAAATATAATGATTCTAGATCAATGGGAAGTACCCTATAAGTTTTGATTTACCGGTTGATACACGGTTGGCCCCAGACATGAGCATTTGGTATTAATTTCAACTTTATGCCTCTACGGGTTACTGAGAAAAATGATCTTGACAGACAGATAGACAGACGGACAAGAAAGTGATTCTATACAGATTTTTTTTTTACTTTGAGGAACGGAATCTTCAAAAGGGCTTATATGAAAGGTTGATGTTTAGATTTGATAAGGGTTAAGGTTTTCTGTATTATTATTTACTACTACTACTCATTCACGTCAAATAGGGAACTCCTTTGCGATATTCATGCATGCGACATAATGTGGCTGTACAGGGACTCTTAGTCACTGTTTTTTATATAGATACCACCTACTCGAAGGCGGTAACCAGTATCGTTTCTCGTTTATCTATAATATGTATGTATTTAGAAATATATAAATATGTTTATCAGCAGTCTGGTTACCATAGTACAGGCTCTGCCTAGTTTGGGATCAGACGGCCGTGTGTGAGATGTGTGGAGTTTTTATTATTATTATTGCAACGTAAGGCCGCGGCTCGCAGCGCGTAGCGACGGTAGATCGCAGCACCAGTTGTGACGCGGACGGCATGGTAACACTGTGTGCCTATTGTAATGAATACAGCATAACTTGCTTCTTTGGATCGGCTTTTAAATGAAATGTCAGTGGGTTTGCTTTTTAGCATACAGTAACACTAACACACATTAATAAACTGTCGGTAGCATTGTACGACATTCTGCCTCGCGCAAAGGAATGGAAACGACTGAGGCCTACAGTCTTGGATTAGAAACGGCCAACAATGTGGTGGACGGCAACTGCAGGCCACAATGTCGGCTGCGGGTGCAGTATGCAGTCCGTCTCGGGCATGTATCTTAATAGCGTCACTCATGCCTTACCGACCATTCCAACGCCTTGATTTTGATAGAAATCTACTATGTCCTCCTCCTTATCATAAAACTAAATCCTCATAGTATAGGCGGAGGCTTATTACATAGATATATATATATACCCAGGCGTATATTCCCGAAGGGGTAGGCAGAGGTGTATGAGTGTGGCTGCCTTCTATATGAGGGCGGCCAAAGTCTGCTAGGGTTCTCGGGGACTTCCTTTCTAGGGTATACCCGAGTCCCTTGCGATAGACTCACTTGTTACGGAACACCGTGTGGTTCTAGTCGGTTCGATTCCGACATACCACTTCACCAATAGCCATGGTGAGGTGATGACCCGTGGGGGATTCCACACGAAAAAAAAAAAAAGGCAGAGGTGTATAAAATATCCACATTTTGCCAACCATAATTTCGTCTCACTGACGTAATAGGGTGCAAGCCTAGTGTCTTCGCCTGGGCACTTTGGGAATTAGAGATAGTCAAATTGGGAGTTTATTAAAAGGGAAAGATCATTGAGAAGGCAAGGCAATGGAAAGAAAGGCATATTTGATTATACGGCCTGATTTGGAAATGTAAGAAATAATAATAATAGTTTATTGTTTCTCTCTCACTCTACAAAGTACAAAATTGCACAAAAGAAACTTAGTCAAGACATGTATTTACTAGTATGTGAGAGACTGGTATCTGTACTAGGAGACCTGTATGACAGATTACCAGCCACTTGAGGGACTGGACTCGTGCAGTACAGTATGTCAGGTAAGTGTCTCGGTGGGCTAGAGTAAATAGTAATTAAATAATTAACAACAAATAATTGCTACCAGCAGCGAGCGTGCGTGCGTGCTTGCGTGCGTGCCTGCGTGCGTGCGTGCGTGTGTGCGTGCGTGTGTGCGTGCGTGCGTGCGTGCGTACGTGCATGCATGCGTGTGTGCCTGTGTGCGGGCGTGCGTGCATGCATGCGTGCGTGCGTGCGTATGTGTGTGACCTTGTGTCCATCAATTCAGGCAATAGCTCGAACTGGTCAGGGTCGTATACCTATAACTTGAACTGGCTGTTGCCGGCAAGTCATAGTTATTTAGACAAATCCTACTAATATTATATACGTGAAATGTTTGTAAGGTTGTATGGATGTTTGTCACTCTTTCATGCAAAAACTACTGAACCGATTGCAATCAAACTTGGTATGTAGATAGCTGGAGACCTGGGTTGACACTTAGATACGTGGGTGAAACCGCGTGGCCCAACTAGTAAAATATAAATTGATCGTTTGGTGTTAAAGATAACTTGACCATAATGTAATAACCAGATAATACTATTTCACTACTATTCTCAGTAACAACGAATGCTACTGAATTTATTATCAATGTGATGGTCTAAAAATGATGCCATTTGTTTTCTTGAGTCTCATATGTTCGATTGCGGGTAGAAATAAAGTTCCTCTGTCACCCGCTCTGGTTCGCATTCCCCATAAACGTGACTGAAATTCGGATTGATGGAATGTTTTTTTCGTTATCAGACTCTCAAGAATGTTGTTTTTTTTTTAACTCTTCATACTACTTAAACTTCCTTTTAAAACCACTACTTTAAAGTAAATTAATGAAAATTTTGTGAGATTAGCTGTTTGAGTACTGTGTTGTTTTTGTAAATGTGGGTCTTTGTGGCAAACAGTTTGCAAATAGGGTTTTGAACCATAGTTACAAACTGTTTTGAGGGTAATTTTGGTCGTGGATATTAGAATAATAATTGTTATAAGGCACTATTGTAATGCAGTGAATTACAGTGACATATATTAAGGATTATTTATTAAGGATTAGGTACAAAATAAATAATGTTTTATAATTTTCCCAGTATACATTTTCTTAATGGCTTAGATCAATAGAAGTTTTTTGTTTGATTTTTTTGTTTGTTTATTTAAACCAGCTTATCTCTGGAACTATCTATCGGATTTGAATAATTATTTTTGTATTAGAAAGAATATTTATTGAGGAAGATTATAAGCTATGTAACGTCACGCTACGATCCTTAGGAGAGGAGCAGGGACCATCTCAGATTCACGACCGCAACGTTTACTAGAATTATGCTTCGTTTATGCTTTTTGACACATTACGTAAGTTAAATTAGGCATTAAGGTGGGGTAGACTCGATATCCATATAATTTAGATATTTTATTTTTGATATACATGCATTTTCATAAGTACGTATGATCAACGTATAACGTGAACTATGTGTAGCATTTCCACAACAATTGTACATATATATATATATATATTTATACATATTATACTTATATAGAAAATAAAACATAACATATATATACATAATAACACAACCACATAGGTGTGTGTGTGCATATGTACATATATGTGTGTCACATACACACATTTTCACTTCTGACTGTCCTACGACTGACAGTTTTTTTTTATATGGTGCACTCGCCCCAAGATACAACCATATTTGTGAATAATATTTATTAAATTCTAAACATAGATAATCGTGTTTTCAAAGTACTTTCCGCCTGTAAAACTTTATAAGCCTTCCCTTTACAACTTTAGTCGTTATCAGAGTTTAAACGAGACAATACAAAAGAAATGTCTCCTTAAGAAAGAAGAAAAAAGATGACATAACTCTTTATTTTAATTTGTCCGTAAAACTCTCTTAAGAAAATGCGATCAGTACTAATGTTGTGTTCATTATTTATTATGCTGGCTTACATTTTCTCTGATTGTTCGTACGCAGTAACAGTTCGTCGAAATCCCACTAATATTATGAATGTGAAAGTTTGGATGGATGGATGTTTGTTACTCTTTCATGCAAAAACCACTGAACCGATTGCGATGAAACTTGGTATGTAGATAGCTGGAGACCTGGATTAACGCATAGGTTACTTTTTATCCCGATATTCCAACGGGATCGGGACTTACGCGGGTGAAACCGCGGGGTGCTGCTAGTAGATTATAAAGAAGAAACGAATTGATATTATTATTGTGTGTATAACTAAATATGCTCCAACTTAAAATAAAACTTTTTTATAAGACTAGCCGTTTTCTACAGTTTCACCTACGTTTATGGTCAGTCCTCTGCTCCTAAGTGTCGTAGCGTAATGTTACATAGATTAGCATTACTATTACAGAGATTAGCACATTTAAACAAACAATCAAACACAAAAACTCTTAAATTATATTATAAGAACTTAACAAAATAAAAAAGCAATTCTTTTCCATTATTTTTCAAATAATGTAAAAACGGTAATAATATTAGTATCCTAGGACATAACATAGTGTCACTATGCAGAGCGTGTACTGTATGTTTTAGAACACGGATAAAGATACAAAGATATATTGGATGCTGTGGGAGTTGTCACGCGTTCTAAATAAAATTGAGGCACTTCGCTTTCGGATGATAGCATGAAAGCCGGCAATCCTTGCCTCAGCAAAAATCATTGAAGCATTACAAAAACGCGGCAGCCCCGACAGCATCCTGAACGCATTGTTATGCGCGCAGGGCGTTGATACTCTCTGCGTATACCTCACCCACAGACTACATGCGTAGAATGACTGGCAGTAAGCTCTAAAGAGTATAATTTTTACCTCTTTGATGGGTCAGATGGGTCACTCTAAAATAGCCTAAATATTTTCATTTTTAGTCTTTATTGCTTTAGAAATATACATGTATTATCGTATTTTAATTGTAAAATTTCATTAAAAAGTTGATATTTAACCTCCCTCGCTTATTTCTAAAACACAATGCTATTCAATAGAATAAAATGCAACGCGCCTTGCACCACTTTTTGTTGAAATTCGCATCTCGCGGTCTGTGGTATGGCAGTTTGGATCATATTTTAGCAAAAAGAAACAATACAATATTTAAAATAGGCTTTTCTGTCATTTGAAATTATAATAAGTCGGTTTTATACCTTTTATTTTGCATAAACTAACGAAGAATCAAACACGACGTTTTCGTCTTTTTTAACTTTAGGAAGACTTATGTTTAACAAGAAAACTGGTTTTAGTTGGTTCGATCGGTTGGTTGGATTCATATTGTCCGAGGATTATAAATAGTGCAATGTTTAAACACTTGGTCCATAACATATCCATACTTCTATATTCATTGAATAGCTAATATAGCATTTACAAATACGTGATACGTTAACAAACACAGTATTTTACAATTACATTAAATTAAATTCAACATTCACGTCTCTAGGGCCAAATTCATGTGTTCATACTGACAATTAATACATTTTATTTATAAATATTAGCTTTCTGCACTTCTTCTCCATTTCAACTTTAACATTGCGAAATCTCACACTGCGCATAACTTTAAAAGCGATTCAAAGTTTCTTCTTAGCGTAATAGTATTTATCAAGTTACGAGCCTTAATATAAGATAAAATCTTGCAGTCCATTCTAAATTGTTTTAATGCTACAACAACACGATTCTTAAGTTTATCAAACTCGTAAGATTTGAGATAATATTTTAATAATTTTATTTCTTATATTTTCCAGAACTGGTGGTGCGCTGTGGCTGTATACAAATCTAATTTAGTTGTTCTACGTGACAACAATACGGGGTGCAGCGTTTGTAACGTAGAAAATAATACGTTTTACAAATAAGTATTTATTTTTATGTGTATGGTACTGAGCCAAGCTATACTACATATACATGTAATGCCCGCCCCTTACACATATATAGCAAAATCTCAAATCGCAGTTTTAGAGTAAACTTAAAATCATTTTAAGACTATTCATAATAATAAGATCTTTGATTATATACATATATTAAGAGCATATCTTTAACAAGCATTAGTCTTATTTTTTGTCGCCTTTTAATCAACCTGACCTAGGCCTAAACACCGAAGTTAGATTACTCAGAAGAGTAATCTAACTTCGGTTCTGTAGTAAACATTGGTTTACTACAGAACCGAAGTACGAAACACCAAAAATAAGTAATACATTTCTTGTTTGCAGTAGTTCTGCAAGCGATTCTGTTGGTGCAACGAGTATACACATATGCACTGGTAACTTAGTTGATTAAAAGGTGACAAAAAATAAGACTAATGCTTGTTAAAGATATGCTCTTAATCACTACATATTATAAAACAAAGTCCCCATCCGCGTCTGTCTGTCTGTTCGCGATAAACTGAAAAACTACTGAACGGATTTTCATGCAGTTTTCACTAATAGACAGAGTGATTCATGAGGAAGGTTTAGGTGTATAATTTATTAAGATTTTGTGTAAATTGATTGAAATCTGTTAATGATTGTTGAATGTCTCTGCTACCCGTGCGAAGCCGGAGCGGGTTACTAGTATGTGTATATAATCAAAGTTCTTATTGTTAAGAATAGTCTTAAAATTATTTAAAGTCTGCTCTTAATAATATGATTATCTCTGGGTACACACATTAAATTTGAATTATTAAATTTTTATGTTCTGTGATTGCCTAGTGGCTGGCGTCCGTAGCAGCCCTGATTCAAGATGGTATCAGTAACGCTGTATTCTGAAATTCTAAATAACTGGTAGGTACCTGGGTGTTGTTAGAATTTATTTAGACTTGTATATACAACAAAGAACCTTAACAAAGAAAACTTTAATCATAACACTGCTCATATTTTGCAGTTACCCTCACGTGTGTATGAACCCTAACCTCCTGTGAGCTAATATTAAAAATGTATACACAGCTCAATATTTAATACCGCGATTGTCTCGAACACTGGAGCATGTATTTTGTTTCATCGAGTCCCAGATGTTCGATGGTGGGTAGAAATGAAATTCTTACGTCACCCGCCCCGGTTGACATTCTCCAAGTACGTGAAGAGAATTTTGATTGAAGAAATGTGTTTTACACACAAACACTCTCGAGTACGGCGTAGCATTCGTTTGTCAAAATCTTGGTACATTTTTAAAATGACAAAGTTAACATAATGCCGTTGTTTTGAAATATTAACATTACGATTTATCATTCACTATCTGTTGCCTGTTGTTAATGTAGATTTTGTTAATGAATCCAAGTATGCCTCAGGAATAATACTTTTTTTCTGGATGAAAGCCTTGTCTTTTACTATACCCCTAATAACTTGTATGCAAAACTTCACGATAATCAGTTGATTGACAAAGGCCTGAAAGCTTAACAAAGGAACTTACATTCCCATTTATTATTTAATTACGATACTAAATATACAAAGCGTATAAACTTACATAATACATATATTTTTTTAACTTGCGAACATTATTTTTAGACATACACGTGTAACACAAGTACAAGTACATGATATTCTTCGTTTTTTTTGTCCATTCAAAGTTTGCAAGAAGTTGGCTGTTGTAAGAAGTTGTTTTAGCAATAAGGCTGACCTTTGTTCATATACACTTTGTGTATTCCTTTTAAACAAATTTAAATTGCTGTACAATAAAATAAAAGTACTCAATAGATGTCCGTATAGAGCTATAACACGGTCTAAGTCATTGTTATTTGTATCACGGAGAATAAACAAAGGTGATCAGATCAGAAGTTTATAGTCCTCAATAACATTTTCCAAGAATCAACAAAGAAAAAGTAGAAGCAAAAGTTAATTTCCCCTTAACTTGAAAGTTGTCGCCACTTGCTTAATTGCATAGCTCAGCTCTCATAAAGACAAACTTACAAGTGACATCAATATACACATGACTGGCCTGTTGGTCTAGTGGTTAGTGACCCTGACTGCTAAGCCAGAGGTCGTGGGTTCGATCCCCACCCAGGACAAATAATTGTGTGATGAGCATGATCGTTTGTTCTGTGTCTGGGTGTAATTTATCTATAATATGTATGTATTTAGAAATATATAAGTATGTTTATCAGCAGTCTGGTTACCATAGTACAAGCTCTGCCTAGTTTGGGATCAGACCGCCGTGTGTGAAATGTGTGAAGTTATTATATTATATTATTATTATGAGGAATTGTTCTAACAATCCTCTGTAATTGTTATAGAACGAACGTAACCATCGAAGTCCTGCACTACTTTTTAAATATGTGTGTGTGTGTGTGAGTGTGTATTATCGGATAGCATTTTGGATATCGGATTTTTTGATCTGCCTATGAAATCAATAATATTTTCTACCTTACCTACTAGCTAAACCCGGCGAGGTTTTGCTGTAGTTCAGTAAAATTTGATACATGTTACTATTATAACCGATGCTATATCATATCACAGTAACTGTGACATGTTAAAAAATACATAAAATTTGCCGTTTCCAGTCAATCTAAAATGCATGGAATTTTTCGTTTCGATTAAAAACTGCCAATTTTGAAACAATCTTCTGTTAAAGCCAATGTTTTGTAAAGATTTCAAGTCAATTCATGAAGTAGTTTCCGGGATTAGCGGCCACGAACAATCGGAAGCCGAGTTGTTATATATTATACTTAAAGTATCTTCAAACAAGAAAATGTTCAGAAAATAATAGCTGCGTTTATCTACAAGAAAGTATGAATCCTTATACTTTGTAGATTACTAGCAACCTGCCCCGGCTTCGCACGGGTAGCAGAGCATATTATGTCAACATTTTTTCGTTATTATGTGTTAATCTTAGAATAAAAGACATATAGCTTTCCTATATTGTAATAGCTATTATTATGAGGAATAACTCCGTAATACATTGTTTTCATGCAACTCGACATGCGGCGACCGCCAGTAAAACTTCCAGTCAGCATGATTTTTTCCGACATCTTCAATAATCGTCGTAATATTTCAGCAAATTTATACAAACCCCTAAAAAATTATACACCTAAACCTTCCTCATGAATAATCTCTATCCGTACGCAAAAACTGTATAAAAAGCCATACGGTACTTTTGCTGTTTTTCGCGAACAGACAGACAGACAGACGCGGCGTCCGACTTTGTTTAATAATATGTAGTGATTATTCTAAAGACTATTAAACAAAACTTGGATTTTCATGACGTAAATCAAATAATAAACATAATATGACATTCCAATAAATCACAAAGTCAGACTGTTATTAGAAGTAACGATCTTTAATATATCATAAATGAAAATCAAGAGACAACATTATCTAAGTATATGTATGAATCTAGTCTTTATCAAACAAGCATCAAGAAACTCTGACATCTAACATTAATCAGTAGAGCGTTAAAAATTTCAACTGAAATTGCTTCGGTAATTGTGATGGAATACGGTTATCTCCAACCGTCTGGCAAGTAACGAACATTTCGGTAATTAAAGATATTATTCCAGAAACTGTATAGCCTCAGTTTATTAGAAATGTTTAAAGTTTCTGTACAGTGTATTAGTTTAAAAAGAAAAAGTTTTTAGGTTCTAATACAGTCAAAAATCTTGACTATGACAGCTATTTTTTTTTCTTTGAATCACAATTTTTAAACTTATGTTATACGAGAGTTCTGCAAACATCAAGTGAATTCACAATTTAGACTTCAAGCTTTTTGCTCTTTTGCAGACCTCTCATTTGGAGATGTGTGAAGTGACTTTCTATAGATTTTAGGCCTAAGCCATAGACGGAGACCACTGAAATCTCTTATAAGTTCCCATACTAGGAATTTCTTAAACCGAGAACCGCAATAAAATTTTGCCTGACACGGGAATCAAAAACCGTAACCTTGCATTGCACTCAAGTTTAACCGCAAATTTATATATATAACGAGACAGTAAAAACAAAATATACTTAACCTAAATACTAGATACTTTTTAATCTCAACTGTATCTTCAACACTTTTTGTCAACACACCCTTATTCTGGGAAATATTGTCCCTATCCCTAGATTCTTAACTTTTAACCTTGTTACATTTTCTCTGCTACCTCTCTCTTACACGTAATTTTTCACCGCTATCTCTTTCATTCCTTTAACATCTCAAAGTTTGGAACTAGTAAACTACCCTACCCACCGGTGCAGTTTACGTTCGCGATAATGAATGAACTTTTGTTTATTTGTCACTGAGAAACTTTACGACTTTGATGTACATGTGGCGGGGCTTTAGTAAACAGGTTGTTTGCGCTGAATTAGTAATCTACAGTTTAAGATTAGTTTTTGCAGGCTTAGCTTGTGTTTACTCCGTTATTTCACTTGATATTGAAGTTACGAAGTTTCAGCTTTTTGTGATAACAAAATTAAAGCCTAAGATGTTTGTAGTATTCGTCTTCTTTTTACTAGTTTATTACTCACTGAGGTATGCTGTATTAAAGAAACATAGTCAAGTGATTTGGTTGTTCACTAACCTAGAATGTTAAAAGAATGACAGAGATTTTTACAATTCAGAAATTAATTCTTTAGACACATTGTGAATGAAAGTACTCTTACTAATCTGGTGTAATACCCTCCAGATAAATAAATATCATAATGGTAAGCTGATCAAAGCCTCTCTTGACTTTACGGGTATTATCTGTTACTTTAAGAAGAGAGGAATAAAAAGAAAATCCGGCCGTTTTTCGACACCATTCGATATACTTGTGAAAAGATTTTATATATTTCTCTACTGTTCGGTTATGTAATTAATATGCCTTATACAAAATTTATACTTATCTTATGTTTATATAAATGTTATATGTTTTTTAGGATTCCGTTCCTCAAAAGGAAAAAAAGGAACACTTATAAGATCACTTTGTTGTCCGTCTGTTTGTCTGTCCGTGTGTCAAGACCATTTTTCTCAGGTACCTATCGATGCATCAAGTTGAGATTAATACCAAATACTACTATCACTTGAAATCTACGATCCCTTGAAGCTGTACTAAAATTAAGCTTCTAAGTAAACGCAATCAAAAGATACGACAATTTAAGCTTTAGATTTGACCAAATTTCAATTCGCAGGTAAATCAAAACCTATTGTGGACTTCCTATTGACCTAGAATCATGAAATTTGGTAAAAAGCAAGGTCTTCAAGCACAAGTAAAGGAAAAAATCCGAAAGTATTTAATTTGTTTTTATATCACATAAAAAAGTAGTTTTTGTAATTAAAACTTATATTTGCAGTTGAAAAGTTGACTTTGTCGTAAATCGATGAGAATGACTTACTAACTACATGCAAGTTTGGTTTCTTACGGAACTCTCGGTGCAGAGTCAGACTCGCGCTTGTCCGGTTTTTTTTAGATAAAACTACTAAATCGATATTGGTAACGATCTTTTTTATTAACTTAATTTGAAAAGCGATACTTTATTTGTCCTAAAATAATAAAAAAAATCCAATAATTTTTTTTGATTTGATCTGAATTTGTGTGTACAATCCTAATATTATCATGATGGTGGTTCAGGTCACAAGAGGAGAATAGCTTTCTGTAAATAGTACTTGCTATCACATATTGATCATTCACCAACTAGCTTGGTGGTTGTTTACAGACGCCAGTGCATCTTAACATACACTAATATCAGGTATTCACAGTAATATATTTTATTATGTACATCTTCCCAACATTAGGACGTGGTCCACCATGTCTAGTAGGAGCATCTCTTTTTTGCGGACATCCGCTCTTCCACAATAGATTTATTATAAGAGATTTCTTGTCCTGTATGTACAAAGTTTAATAAATTTATTCGTGTTCTTTTCCATTCCACAAAAACTTTCACTTTTGGTTTTTCAAATTTTTGGGGCACTCTTTCGAGTTTTACTTTATTGACAAACAAAATTTGTGCTTGTACGATTACTTTAAAGAAATATTTAACCAAATCCACAACTCCATTCTTTTCTGATGCTAAGTGCATCCAAGGAACAGTATTTTATTCCTAAACAAATAAATTCATCAGATTTGCAGTGCATTCGGTGTTTTATAATTTCTAAGTGCGGTACGACTCATACAACTGTTTTATTTATATGTCCCTCCCTATTACCTTTACTTATTTTGATAACTTAAGTAAATGAATTTGAATAATTATAAACTAAAGATAGTCAATACACCTTGAAATCAGAAGAACTCGAGATTGAAGTCGTCACACAAAATTAATACAAATGTAATTTTGCTTTAAAAATAATATTTTATTTGAATGAATATATAACAATGATTTGTCTGAATATATAACAATGTACGTCATATTCTTACTCTTAGGACTGCAAAAACTTTACTACGTGTTACATGTTATTTAGATAAAGTTAACAAAAAATAATAATATGTTTAACACACACACTTGTACTCGTAAAAGATACCACTTTATTTACTTTAACACGTAATGGATTTATTCACTTGTTACGGAAGTTGGTACGGGATTGGAAGGAAACGAAGCTCCCTCAGTGATGAATTTACTTTTCAAATAGATACCCGGGATGCGTGACGTGCCCCTCTTGACGTGACGTAGCCCTTTTCCTGTTTCCTCTTCGCTCTACCTTCTTCCTCTTTTTTCTTTTCTCTTTCTTATGTTATCACTTCCTTAAACTTTTACTGAACCTTCTACACTAGTAATTTCGATAGTCTTTTCGATTTTATTTTCGTGTTTCATTTTGATAGTCTTTCTTTAGATCACTTTGGAGTCTCCTCGAAAGTTCTCAACATTATTTCAAATTTCAAACATTTAAATACAAGTTCAAAAATCCAAAACATTCTAAAAATTGAACTTCGACGAAATACGAAGAACTTTTAATTCTTAATGGCATGTGTCAATATTGCCGCCAGCTAACGATGACGTTTCAGATGACATACATTGTTAATTTATTACTCCATATAATACAAAACACGTGGTTCTATTAAACCCTTCAATAGGCTGATTTAAAATATCAGCCTAATGTTATCTATCTATCGAGTATGCGAGTAACATAACATTGAACATCGAATTTATAAGCGACCAGTGTGACGTGTTAGATACAAATGTAAATAAAATACTCTGGTGACGTTTTAACAGCATCAGTTAATTACTATATTTTTAAACCATTAAGATAGCAGATATGCCCAGAAGGATAATTTCGTGATGCTTGAATCGTCATTTAACCAAAAATATATATGTTTAACTTGCACTGGCACACATAAAAGTTATAGATGTCATCACACTTATAAGCAAACATCTCACGATAAACAACAAATAAGTCCCAACCAAAACAATTCGTGAATTATAGGCATATAAGCGTGGGACATTATAACTGAACGTTTGTATAATCTTTGAGTTAATGTGCTGTGAAATCGTTGTTCATCGCCTCAATATATTATTTATGGATTAGCCGTTTCCGCGTTTATGGTCATTGCTCCGCTCCGAGGGGTCATAATATAATGTTGAGTAGACTATTGTCTTTTATCTAGAATTAAGCTGTCAAATCTGAAAGTCCAGAGATTAGCACTTTTAACCAAAAAAGATTTTCAGTTTTATGTTTTGTCTAGATTCGTAATGTAAGACTTAACAAGTTAACGAGTTATAGTCATTTATTTAAAACCTATAACCTTTGTGCGCGTATGTACCATTTACTTTTTTTAAACATTTCTATCGCCACCTAGTTTATCTGAAAGAGTCTATTCGCACGCTAATAAGTTCCAACTGTGCGAATCGATAAAAAAAAGGGTTCATTCGCACGATTTGTGCGAACAGAGTCGTGCGAAACGACCACTAAGCCATTTAATGTTATCCTAAAAGGAAATACACGATTAACATTATTAACATTATTGAAATTTAACCTCTATCTCTCGATAATATTTCTTACAGGCATATGTTATTTTAACGTTAGTTCTAATCTCTTCATCAGCCGGTTGCACAAGAGGCAACTAAATTAATCGTTCTATTGTGCCAATGTCAACCCTTATCAAAGAAAAGTGACCGAGCCTGGAAGCACCTGTTATTGACAGAAGCAAGTCAATAGGTATTTACTAATAGGGCTTTTATTTATGGGTATAGTGAGTTAGCTTCAAGATGAAATTTCTTGGTGAAATGTAAATGTTAAAATCATTATAAACATAATATAAATAGTTTAAGATATGGATGAAGCCAAAAGCATACTCTGAAATTGTATATAGAATTACATATAAATTTGATGACTGGTGGGGCATTATAACACTTTGACCCTAGACCAGGTCGAATGAAAGTTACTTCATTTTATAGATCCACAGGGCATGGCTTTCTTTTAAAAAACACATTACTGTATGCTAAAAACTTGTTTAAGGCTTTTTCCTGTATAGAGGCAGACATGAACAAATAAATTGTGTGATAAGCAAGATCATATTTGTTCTGTCTTGTCTGGGTGTAATTTATCTATAATATGTATGTATGTAGTAATATTTAAGTATGTTTATCAGTTGGTCCGTCAGCTTACCATAGTACAGGCTCTGCCTAGTATACCAGGTGGCCGTTAGTTGGTGAGGTACAATGTATTATAAAAGTTTTTTTGTAATTATCGTATTCCTACTTATTTTGTTACGTTCAATCAATAAAACTGTTCAAAATTTTTTACAAAAATTCTATGCAACTGTTTGACAGAAAATTTCCAGTTAAAACTTCAACTTTATCTAATTAGCAATGTTCTGGTCCCATTCTTCATTTCATTCGGACATGATCAACGGTGATAATCAGAAAAGAATTTGTGTATATGAAATTCATTCAATTTACATAATTTGATCAAGTGAGTTTTCGAGAGGTGTGTTAATTTATGATTGGTTATATTAATTTACAATCATGAAAATATGAATGAAAGAGAAAAATACTTTTTGCACAAAGGAAAATCTTCTAAAAAACGTATATATATATATATATATATATATATATATATATATATATAAATAGACGTTTTTTAGAAGATTTTCCTATATATATATATAGAAATTATTATTATAGATTATAAATAAATAAGACAAGCAATTACTGGTAAATTATATCAGGGATGAGTGAATCGATTAAAATTATGGCAACCAACGCGTAATAGCCTGTTCGGTTATTGCCCCCTTTCTAGTCCTAACGCATGCGATCTTTTACAGACAACTTTGGACGATGGTCCACATTTGTGTTATGCGTTATTAAATAACTAAACATAGGGAAACTATAAAATACTAGCAGCACCCCGCGGTTTTACCCGCGTAAGTTCCCATCCTGTGGGAATATCGGGATAAAAAGTATGCTATGCGCTAATCCAGATCTCCAGCTATCTGCATACTAAGTTTCATCGCAATCAGTTCAGTGGTTTTTGCGTAAAACAGTAACAAATAAACATCCGTCCATCCATCCAAACTTTTAAATTTATAATATTAGTGGGATTATATTTTATAATGCGGCAGTAGCGTAATGGCAAACCGGATACACTACCGATGGTGACGTGAACCCACTGCTAACACAAGCACTTAGCTTAGCTGGAGACGTTAACAAGAATACCAGTTACGTGGGACCCACGTGGCTAGTAACCTCTCCTGAAAAAATATCATAATTATCTCTATTTAAGTATTTCACTCAAATAGTGAAAACGTAATTAAGTTGCCGAAATGAGAGACGAATTATCTACACAGACAAATTCATTTCAACAGTTCAAAACTTTAAAATTAAACTTGCACTAAAACTTTGTCCACATTCAATTTAGTACTCATTTGAAACTCGGCAGCCGTGTGTTCGGGAACACTTAACTTAAACTTTCGCGTTTAAAAACCGTAACTATTGTGATTTAAGTCAAACACATTTCGAACGATATAATTCCTTATTTCAATGTATTTAGATTACGATTAAGTAATCATAATCTAAATACTACGATTAAGATTACGATTAAGTAATCATAATCTAAATACTATTAGATCATAATCTAAATAATATTATTTCGAATACTGTAGTTTATCTATGGATAAGGGATTGTGTGTTATTCATTACAAGCTCAGCTATAAGACGCGATACGATTTTCTTCACTTAAAAAAACCACAGCCACTCAAGATTCAGGAACTGGTTACAGCTGTAACTAATTATTATAAAGATTAATTTGAATTTTAGAACTATACTTGAATAGTGGAACTCCATTCAATAATCACCTGAATATTGTCACTGTGTAAAGATATTAGATGTGTAAATCCGGACTTGATCTGAATAACATTGATAAGGTACACAATACCTTTTTGGTTATATTCGACCGTATGTATTTTTTTTATGTATGTTCAGCCCTCACTCCGTTATTTATGAACCGATTTATGATGATTCTTTTTTTGTTCAATAGGGTATAAGGGTGGTCCCATGTCAAGAAAGTCAGAATCTGATGATGGGATCATGATAAATTTAAGAGAAACCCTAGAAAATTGTAGGAACGAGTAGTGTTTCTGTTTACTTTTCAGAACTTAATCAGGTATTTGCGTTTAGGAATCGTCACATCATGAAGCTGAGCTGATGATGGAAACGATACTATTCCTAAACATTCAGAAGTTAGATATAAAAACTTTAGTTTTAGTAACAGAAACCACTTAATATGTTTTGAAGAGATACATTTGATAGCGTTTTAAAGTATTTAGTATTAAATATATTAATAGACAGTAGTTGTCAGAGTCATAAAAGATGGCGCAAGCCAAAAAAAAACATAAAGCAAAAGACTTGTTAGCAAAAAATTAAACCTACGAAAATAATTAAAAAGCAAAAAGTAAATAAATATTTTAAGTCTTGAGTATTGAGCTTATTTACATAAAATATAAAATTGTATATATACTAATATTGAGTCGACGCCAAACAATAAAATGATTAATTACCTACGTAGAGCCTTCACCATTTCTACGTACATATAAAATTTTGAAAATTAATCAGTTATATATACTATTATGTCGAATCCTCAGGCACAGAATTAGACATTATGTGGGCACAGAGTGAGTACGGGCGATAAGACATTTCCCTTTTGATACTTAATCAGTGATGTATTGTAAACACGCAAAGAAACACTGCACAGTTCCTTGGCTAGTGTTGACTCGGCGGTGACCAAACGTAAAGTGAACTCGTCCGTCCGCACGTCAATCCCCCTCCGCCTAGACTCTGTGTAACGCTGATAGATGGCACTTGTGTTCCTTTCCGGTAAAGTTATTATAGAGGGCGCTCCAAGCATCGGTACTAAAGTCTGACGATGCGATATAGATTTATCTGTTCTTGTTGTGTTAGAATATTCTTGTGTTTGTCGCTGTATGTTTAAATTTTAGAGTTAACTGCGTTAAGTTTAACATGGATACTTAGATAACAATATAATATAAGCGTAATATGTGTATTGTTGATTGTATACCCACAAGAGATAACACGGGGTCAATTACCAACGTTATGTAATTATTATCGTTTGAGTTTTATCTTGGGTTACAGAGTTCGTTTGGTTGGTTTACTTCTTCTTTTAGTTATATCTATTGTTTTAATAAACATGTGAGAGGACTTGAACTTTCCGGCAACAGTCAGTTTGAGTTACAGGTCTCATCCTGACTCCTAACCTGCTCAATATATTACTGACACTTCCTAATCACTATTACCTTCCCTTCTTATCTTCTTTTCCCTATCAACTTTCCCTTCTTAAATACCAATCCCTAATCCACCTGTATAAGCAATATCACAGTGCTACCTTCCCTTCTTATCTTCTTTTCCCTTTCAACTTTCCCTTTTTAAATACCAATCCCTAATCCATCTGCATAAGCCACCTCTCACTACTACCTTCCCTTCACATCTTCTTTTCCCTTTCTACTTTCCCTTCTTAAATCCAAAAGTGCACGGTTGACGACAATAGGCTTGCCCCATATTTATTATATAAGATATAGCAAACTATATTTAGCAAAATGCGGGTGTTTAATACACCTCTACCTACGCCTCGGAAATATACAAGGGTGCGTGCGTGCGTCCGTGCGTGCGTGCGAGCGAGCGAGGAGTGAGTAAGGAGTGTGTGTGTGTGTGTGTGTGTGTGTGCACGTGTGCGTATGCGTGTGCGTGTGCGTGTGCGTGCGTGCGTGCGTGCGTGTGTGTGTGTGTGTGTTCGTCTAGACGTTTAATAAAAAGTGAATTTTGGAATATATAAGAAACGCCTTTACATATTATGGCAGCAATCATAACGTACACTGGTATTAGTACCATTTTAATAGGTACTTTAATAAACTGCTTATGAACAATTTATAACTAATATTAATTGAACTTATGTTTAAACATATGAGACGCCGTAATAGTCATAGTCGTTATATGAGATTATTTCTTTATCATTTATTTACAAGAAGTATAAACGAAATTACATATTGGAAATAACTAGATTTTTGTCTAGATTACTATTATTGTTTTAAGTGCCTAGTGCTACCTCGACCATTTCTAGTCTTTTGTAGCACACTCTTGCTTTATAGTTCACTGGTCAGACTAATGGCTTCGATAAACCTCCAGACCCTATCAGTAGTGATTGTTTGTACTTCCTGGGGTTGCACGATGTGCAACCATAGGTTAATACTTCGGTGCCGCATTAGTGGGCCACAAAAGTATGAAATATACCTTGCAGTTTCTTCTGCCTCTCGACATTTTTGATTTGATTTTTGTTACAGATAGGTCAATGAAATAAAACAAAAGTTTCAAAATGTAATGACCTATGGTCGATCTTCGACCACCAGGTAATTTCTACGAACTCATAATTATAAATAATACTCAAAACGTGTTCACATTAGAGATAATTTAGCAACTATGACTTCATTATCTTTTGAATGATTGATCGGAGGAAGTCGTAAGATTAATTTTAGTATCGGAGGAGGTACGTCATTAGATTTGTTTTAGTTTGTCGTTGTATGTTTTTATTAAATGTGGACATGTAACGAATTTTAAACGATTACGAAGCTGTATTTTTTTCGAGTTACTCCGAAAGATCCAATACTCCAATTGTCATGTAAATCAAGTGCATTGCTATACCTAAACCTAAAACACTTCTGTGAATATTTTTTCTATCTTTTTAGAATTTTTTACGTTTTCTTTCATATACCTATGTGCAATAAAAAACATAATAATAATAATAACTTGACACATCTCACATACCGCCGTCTGATCCCAAACTAGGCAGTGCCTGTGCTATGGTAACCAGAGTGCTGATAAACATACTTATTTATTTCTAAATTCATTTATATTATAGATGATCATGCTCATCGCACAATTATTTATCCTGGGTAGGCATCGAACCCAGAACTTCTTGCTCAGCATTCAGGATCACTAACCACTAGACAAACAAGCGAGTCAAAATCTAAGCTTTATTGCCTAATATGGAATTAAAAAGTAAACTATCTCTCACATACACATATAACATATCTATATTGTCAAGGTTTAATGATATAAAGAATGATGAAAAGCGATAAAAAACGCGGAACCGATAACTTTTATCTTTGTTTTAATCTAATAAGATTAAAACAAAGATAAAAGTTATCGGTTCCGCGTTTTTTATCGCTTTTCAGTCGTTCAGAGTAAAACAGAGTAAAACTACTGTACGTGTTTTATTAAGACATACATTTCTATACTTAATTCGTGCAACAATATCGATATCATGTACCCGCCTTTATATCTAGTTTTGTGTATAGTGCTACTCACAGTGAGCCAAAATGAAGCAGCCCGAATTTTGGGAGTATTTCCTACTTCATCTATCAGTCACCAAGTAGTATTTCGTCCTTTAGTTCAAGAACTTGCCAAGCGAGGACATGAAGTTGTTGTCATTACTCCAGATCCTGCCTTCCCAAAAGGAAAAGCACCTAATAACTTGACAGAAATAGACGTGCATGATATATCATACAAACTATGGAGAGACAACATTATGACGACATCCAGAGGCAACCAAAACAATTTAAAAGCACAAATGAAAATAGTTATGCAAACTCAAGTAGCGGTAGTTGATGCACAAATCAAACACAAGGCAGTTCAAAATATTATTCGTGATAAGAACCAGAAGTTTGATCTGTTGTTGGTTGAAGCATGTGTGAGATCAGCCATAATGTTTTCTCATATTTACAAAGTACCAGTAATTCAGATCAGCTCACTTGGAGCTGTTATGGAAAATTTTGAAGTTATCGGTGCTCCTAGTCATCCATTTCTTTACCCTAACTCAATGCAACAAAAAATAAATAATTTGACGGTTTGGGAAAAAATCAAAGAACTACACAATTCTTACACAATGGATAAAATATACGAAGATAATATAGTTTTAGAGAATGAGATGATTAAAAAACATCTCGGTGTTGATGCGCCTTCAGTAACAGATCTCCTTAAAAATGTGCAAATGTTATTCTTAAACGTAAATCCAATATTTGAAGGTATAAGACCAGTGCCTCCCACTGTAATATATATAGGAGGCATACATCAGAATCTGGAAAAGGAGTTACCACAGGTACGTGGAATTAAAATTTGTAACAATTAAGGATAGTCATAATTTTTAAACAGGTAAATTGCTAAACAACAACATGGCCATCCTAATGGTGTGACGTTACCGTTCCCAATAATAATTTACCATAGCACCTGATACTTCCCCATTGTCAAAAGTAAAACCTACTTTTGCTCACCAGCATATGTACATAACTACGCTAGTAGTGCTGATGAAACATTACCTTTTGCAGGCTGCAAAGTGCTTCCTCGGTCTGCCAGACCTATTTTTAAAGTATGATTTTAAGGGTAATTTGTCTTTTTTTCTCAAATTACGGTTAACAAATAGGGTTAGTGCTGATTCCCCCCAAAAAGTTATCTAGTTAGTTTATTAGACCAATGAATTTTATGTTAGTGGCACACTCAAATAAAAAAAGGCTTAAATAATTTTAGGTGTACAAATTAAGTCACAGGTAACAGTTTTGGACAATTAGTTAGATTTATTGACTTTACATTTAACAAATTTTACTACAATAGAAAAACAATAGTAATCAACATGATATGTATGTAAATAGTTACAAAACCTTGGCATATCTATATAACATAAAAATAATAAAAATGAATCCCTATTTCCCTTGGTCACGGCATCACGCGTGAACAGCTGGACCGATTACGCTAATTCTTTTTTTTGGTGTTTGTTATTGTCAGGAGAAGGAAAATTAGAAAACTTAACGAAGGAATTACGCTGGTGAAACCGATCACCGGTTGAGTAGCGAGGCTGAAAGCGTGACCAACAAACTAACTTTTACATTTATATTAGTTAGGATTAAGCTGGGTCTTCTGCCCACAAGTTTCTCAAGCTTCTACTATGTTAGTGCTTCAATGGAGTTGTATGTAAGAAAACTGTTATTGTTTTGAAATGATGTCAGGAGGATCAACCAATTCATCGATGAAGTAATCATTAATTTTTTTATTTATTCTTCGGTAATGCTGAAAGTGTCAAAAATATTATAATTATGTAAATCAGAAACATGCTACCATGAGAGTCTTGTGTGGTTTTAAGGTGGATAAAAGATATACGTCGTTAGCGGTACACCACTCAAGTCTACATAGAATGAGAAATATATAAGAAATAAAAAAAGAAATTGTTAAAGTTAATCAGTCCAGGGCAGTATTAGACTAAAATAAAACCGTGGGGCGTAGCGTAACCTGAGTAAAGATGTAATATATTCTACGCCCCATTATTTTATTTTAATCTAGTCTAGAGAGAGATCCGTACTAACCCAATAAATGTTACAAAGTAACTATAGGATAAGAAACATAATTTTTAAAACTTAAATATTTTATATTTTGATGAAATTAGTCCCTTATAACTTGTTTATCATTTCTTTCAGGATCTTAAAGCTTATTTAGACTCCTGTAACAATGGTGTTATTTACTTAAGTTTTGGCACTAACGTGGATCCTTCAGCATTGCCGGCGGAAATAATTCAAATATTTGTGAAAGTTCTTTCTGAATTACCTTACAACGTCATATGGAAATGGAACAAAGATGAGTTACCTGGACGCACTGACAATATAAGGATCTATAAATGGCTTCCACAGTCTAACTTACTCAGTAAGTTACTCAATTCCCTTAAAGTAGCTCTTTATTAAACATACATCAGTACCTTGATTAATTTGGTCTCTGTTAAGTCAATACAGTTTTATACGTGCAACCGTCTCTGGTTTGTAACTTATTGTAACATTTCAGAACATCCAAATGTCAAGCTATTCATAACCCAAGGTGGCTTGCAATCTACAGACGAGGCTATCACAGCTGGAGTACCATTGATCGGTATACCAATGTTGGGTGACCAGTGGTTTAATGTGGAGAAATATGTTTATCACAAGATTGGAGTAGGACTTAACTTAGATACGCTTACTGAAGATGGATTTAGAAATTCAATAAACACTGTTTTAAACGATGAAAGGTTTGTGATACTTACTAAACTCTGAGCGGATTTTCTCACTATGTTCTTTTTTTGCTCTTCAAGCAAATAATAAATTTCTATTATTACATTATTAACTTTAGGTCAAACTTGCACGTTCTGGGATCTAACTTAAAGTACCAGATTGATACACAGTTGCAACAATTTTTCTGAAGCAAAGTTGAGCTTCAGAGTTAAGCATTTGAATAATGTTAAAGAAAAATTTACTTAACTTTCGGTGACTCCCGCGTGGTTAAACTTGAGGGTGGGAACCAAGTTGTATTAATACCAGAGTTGAACTAAAACCAAGCGGTCTTCCGCAACAGGAGTCTGTGATCGGGAGCCAAGATATTGTCTGGGCTCTGAGTACTTTTCATCCTGTACCGACCTGGGCCATCTGTCAAAACCAGGGCCCGCCGTTTCATGAATTCTTTTGTTAGAAAGACGCACCGCAATGTCGTTTTATGTTCTCTGGCACCAGAATCGTATTTTGTGAAATATAGGGCTCTGTTGTTTATCTGCTATTGTTGTTCAAATGTCAAATCCCAAATGTGTTTACCTACGATATTTTTTTATATTTTCAGTTACCGTAAAAATATAATACGTCTTCGTGAGCGCATGCGCGACGAACCCATGACTGCGTTAGAGCGAGCAGTATGGTGGACAGAATATGTACTTCGACATGGTGGAGCGACTCATCTGCGGTCACCTGCCGCCAACCTAACCTGGACGGAGTACCTTGAGCTGGAGTTGGTTTTTACACTGTTAGCTATAATTTCGTTTGTCATAGCTTTGTTGATTGTATGTTTACAATTAGTGTACCAGTATTTGAAAAACAAATTAATCCTCAATATTAACAAAAAAATCAAATGAATCTGCATACTCATACATACATTCTAACATACTCTTAGGGGTATTTTGGACATTTTCCGTCTTAAAGTAATATTTAATTATATTACTCCTCGACGTTTAAAGGATTTCATAGGTTAAAATTTAAACCTTTTAGACATCGTCCATCTGTTTGCTTGTCAAGACTTTTACTCAGGAATTAGATGAGGTTTTTTAACCTAACCTTGCTCTTTACAATTCAGGGAAAACTACTACGGTATAATAATGTTTTGGGACATTTTACACACTGCATTATAGACTCAAACTGACCATAGATTGTGCGATGGGTTCTAGACCACGTAGAAACATACTCATACAGTTCCATGCATACAAACATTTACGTTAAGTGTAAATGCTCTAAAATGAAAATAAATGACGTCATTTGCGTCATATCGCATCTCCGATCAAATAAATAACTTGAAAAATTCCAGTTAAGCGTTTTCTTAATAAAAATATCGCTAGTTTTACTCAATTTGCACTCCCAAAAAGAGTAATAACAACTGTAACTGCACTAATTCTTCAATATATGGAATCTATCAAAAGCGCATAAATTTCCAAATACAAAAAAATTACGCTAACATATTTGTTTATTCTGAATAATTTAATTTTTTGAGTTGTTAATTTAGTAACACTATATTATCGGAAGTGCATGTTTGGGCAGACAATTCCAAGGTGAATAAGAATGATGAAACAGGCTTAGTTCATTACTGGTACTTTTACGATATTGATTATAATTAGCCTTTTATTGAAATTGCGATGGACATCTTAACTGCACCACCTACAGCAGAATCTAATTAGTTATCGCAAGGATAGGTGGAGATATGTAAATAAATTGTGCACCTACCTTTAAGTTAGACTATCTTTAAAAAAAACCGGACAAGTGCGAGTCTGACTCGCGCACCGAGGGTTCCGTAAGCAAGCAAACTTGTTCTACACACGTCCATCTTGGGAATCAATTCTCGAAGACTTTTGCCCGTCTTTTTCGGAAGACAAACTCAACTTGCGGTTGCGATATACGACAAAGCCAACAGTCCAACCACAAAATAAAAGTTTGTAATATTAAAAACTTTTTATGTGATATAACAACAAATCAACGACTTTCGGATTTTTTCCTTTACTTGTGCTGTTAGACCTTGCTTCTTACCAAATTTCATGATTCTAGGTCAATAGGAAGTACCCTATAGGTGTTGATTTACCTACAAATTGAAAGTTGATGAAATCTAAGGCTTAAGTGGCCGTATCTTTTGATTGCGTTGACTTAGAAGCTTTATTACTTACAGCTTCAGGAGACCACAGACTTATGTATATGGTATTAATTTCAACTTTATGAGTCCACGAGTTCCTGAGAAAAAGGTCTTGACAGACAGACAGACAGACAGACAGACACACGGACAACAAAGTGATCCTATAAGGGTTCCTTTTTTTCCTTTTGAGGAACGGAACCCTAACAAACTTCACTTCACAGACTATCAAAATTACATTACTAAATTACATTTTCATGGTAACACTACCATGTCACATCTTTGTCACACGACAAAAGCTATAAATAGTCATTTGCAACCTATTTTCCGGAGTGAACTACATGAGAATTTGTGTCTCAAATTTTAAAAGCAAAATAAATTAGGCCCTATTTCTTTATAATCAGGGGCTATTTTATAAGAAATCGAAGTGAGACTAATTTCGAGATTATATCGTATCCAATAAGTTAAAGATAATTAAATCATGTCGTACAAAATGATTTGATGATTATTAGTGAAAAAGATCCTATTAACTTGTTATCGAGGATTGTAGCAAGTAAATTCCTATCCCTATCCTTTTTTTAGTTTATTTACTTTTAATTTTAAAACACAATAGCAAAAAACAACAAAATGATGTCATAAAATTTACTGAATATTGTTAAAATTTGTCTGATTTTTTAAAAGAGTGGCCGTGAGTTTGTTTGCCCGATTTCTTCTCACAAGCACAGATAACATAATACTATACTAGTACAGATACCTCATCCCATACAACAAAATGCGACCCTCCTAACTCGGGCAATTCCGCGGGCTACTATTTTTTAGCCTACAAAGGCGCTGGATGCCGCTAGCAGCGCGATAGATAGCTAGAGCCACCTAGCGATGAATGGAAAAAAATATTTACTTACCAATAAACACGCAACCAATAGATGGCGATAATTAGTATGTAATCAGCAGGTAGGACTGTTCGTTATATTACATAACCGATAAAATAACTTATTACTTAAAAATAATCAAACGGCCTATTATTTATTACATCCGGTAAGCATTATTTATATTGCGCGAATATATTTATTATTACATACGACCAGATCTAAGTACGTGCAACATCTCACCATTCAAGGTCAATTTCACTTCGATCATCGTTGTGTAATATTTGTATCCGATGTCAAATTATGCTCTAGTACAACCTCATAACAACTATATTCCCATCAATGTACAAAAATATTAGTAAAAATAATAGTCAAACCACAGATTTGATAATATTTTCGTCAAACTAATATATTTGTTTGTCTTAAACCTTAGATTAGAATATTGTTTGAAGAAAATCAATGCGGATAACTCGTTTGACATCGTTGCGAACACTCTTAGCAGTAAGTAGATAATCTACCTACCTACCATTGCAGCATTGACGCTGCGACACGCGACGATCACGAGCAAGCCGGGCTGCCAGTAAGGACAACTTATTTTCAAATATCAAATTAATCAATTCAACATCTCGTACTATTATACACAAAATCAGTGTTGTACAATGTACGATGTTACGTCACTCAATCACGTCACGTGTACCGAACACGTACCGTGCAATTAAACTTATTGAAAACACCGACACCACCACACCAACAGTTATTAGCTTAGATCATAGCGGCCTCACTTATCTTAATTTTGTCTTAATTTTATAGACAAAGTCAAAATGCCGAAGCAAGTTTTACATAATTTGCACGACGACACTTTTTTGAGCGACTAAGCAAATAAAATGAAAAAAGTATAATAATGTATCTGATCTGAAATAGTAATATAGTTCATAGCGGTCTCAAAATTTGATACGTGTAATATGGATTACGTAGAAAAAAAAACACAATCAAAAGCATAAACCTAGGTACTTAAAACCGTAATAGCATCCGTAATAGCTGTAAATTTCACTTTACTACTATATTATTTTTACAAACAATTTATACCAGAATAAACGTTAGTTCATAAGTAATAAGGTATTTGTATTTTTTTAAATAACTAATTAAAAACCTTTAACTGCCCAGAACTCAGCGCTTGTAGAGGTAAAACCTGTGCCGATTTTTTTAACGCCAAACAACAGAACGTGAACCGTATACTACGTCTGCCTATTTTTGATCACGGAAGTATGTTTTGGTTATTTTCTATATATTGAACAATTATTTTGTAGGATGTAGAGCTTATCTTGACTCAATTTAGGTTATGGATTTCGAGTGTATGAATAGTATAGACTATTATTATAATGACAGTTCAAATTACAACATCTTACTACAGTTAAATAGTAGCAGCATATTTTTTTTTAATTTATTTATTTATTTTAAAAACTTAGTCCTATGTTACAGATAATAGCCAAGCTGCCAAACTATTATCTGTAACATAGTTAAGTTTTTGAAATAAATAAATATATAAAAAAAAATATATTAAGCATCACATCAATCTCGCCATACATTTGAAAACAAATGCAAATTTAAGTTATGTATAAATAATTATGTCTGTATGTTTGTAAAGATGTATGTATCTTATAGGTAAGTACGAAAGAGTTTCAATTTATGTATAGTATGCAAACATATTTGTTTGGCACGCTGTGCGTCCAAGTGTGTTTAGTTAACTTGAGGTGTGATATATAGATTTCTCTATCACTACATATTATGAAACAAAGTCCCCCGCCGCGACTGTCTGTCTGTCTGTTCGCGATAAACAGAAAAACTACTGAACGGATTTTCATGCGGTTTTAACCAATGGATAGAGTGATTCAAGAGGAAGGTTTATATGTAGTATACATGCATATTATTATAGAGAAAAGTCGAGAAATTCAAAGATTTGTAATGTCATGTCGTAACAAACATATTTTTGTGCGCTTACATTGCAAACGCTGGCTAAACCTTACGAGATAGATCAAATTAATGTACTACGGAATTGTATATCTTAAAAAGATCAATAAAAAAGTTCGCGATGGTATATGTGTATCTCCTAAGGATAGCCCACAGTAACCATTTTTATCTTTTACATATTACAAAAAAAATATGGGTTATTTATCAACCATTTTAAACAATACCGTATTATTCCTTATCCAATTAAATACATAAGGTACGTTCTGCATTTCATGTACATCAAAATTGCCCTTTCCAGCATACAATAAAAATTAATATCTTAGAAGATATCAGAGATTTAAAAAGCGGGGGCAGAGCGGCTGGCGGGCTGAACTGTTTTTGATTATTCTTTTTCGTTAGATAGGGTACCTCAAGGGTGGTCCCATGTCAAGGAAGTCAGGATCTGTTGATGGGATCCTGATAAAATTGAGAGAAACCCTCGAAAATTGTAGGAACGAACAGTGTTTCTGTTTACTTTTCATTACTTTATGAGGTTTTTGCGTTTAGAATAATCATCATATCATGTAGCTGAGCTAATGATGAAAAAAAAAATCATATTATAAGAATCTTCACTACATATCACTACATATTATAAAAAAAAGTCCCCCGCCGCGTCTGTCTGTCTGTTCGCGATAAACTGAAAAACTACTGAACGGATTTTCATGCGGCTTTCACTAATAGACAGAGTGATTCATGAGGAATGTACCCGTGCGAAGCCGGGGCGGGTTGCTAGTTTTTTAATAATGATGACTCTGATTTGTATCTGGCATGAGTCGAAAACGCTCCGTGTACAAATGTTTTAGAAAGACATTACAAACATCTACGTTAATAAAAGCAAATGAAGCAAGGTACACCTGCCTTAAATAAAATTATAATATCATTATCTTATGTTATTTTGTAGCAATCGATATACGAGTATAATAAAGGAAACGAAATATGATTATAAAAAAAAACAGTCAGTAGTAGGACTGTATGTCAGAAGTGAAAACAACTTCACAATGTATTTGCTTATACATACACATCTGTATATATATAATTAGGTTAAAAATAAATAGTAGGTAATAACATATCTAAATGTATACACAGGGTACACTGGAAGTTCTGTGCTCCTGGCCGCTCATAAATATTTGAATTTCGAATGTTATTTTTTTTAAATATAAGAAACTCGGCTCCGTCTTACGAATTTTCGATCAGGTCACGTGTCCTGACGTGAGTTTAAAATTTTTAACCATCTCAAAAAGTGCACAACGCCGCTAAAGAAGTTTTCACTTCAAAAAACAACATATTAATTTTCGTACTTAGAAGTTTATAGGAATGTTTCACGATACGACGACATAGGGAACCCGAAAACAGTCCCGTAAGAAAGAATCTCTTTTATCTCTTTCTCTCTTGATTTCTTTTTAAATAAATTTTTTGACAAGCAATAACTGCCGAAGAGTTGCAAGGCGCGGCTAAGAAATGAAGATTCATAGTCTATGTGAATGAGATTTGATAGTTCAATACCTGTTAAAATGCTCTGGGGTGCTGACGAAGAATGTTACCCCCCCCCCCCCCCCCTCCGCTCTTTCTCTTACTGTGGGTGCCGTAAGATTTGGCTAAGGACAAAAAACCATAAGGTGTGCAGCGTCTGTCGCGAAACCACAAAACCCCATACATGAACACTGCGCCCGCCTACCAAGCGTGGCGAGTATTGGTAAAAAACCCGCAATGAAAGCAAATACAATGATCAGGCCCCGAGTCTCAGGCAGCCCTGCTATTCTTGGCTACGGTAGCGGTTACTGTATCTGATCAAACGTTCGGCTAACAACCCTTTAAACGACAACTGGCCCTGGTAACACACAACCTTCGCACAGTGAGGGTTAGCGAAAAGATTGACGATGAAGAACAGGATATTGTAAAAAAACATGTTGAAAGAGAGTGTCTTTGGAGTTTCTTGCCTGTTCTCCTCCATAGGATCTGCGTACTGGAACAGACTATCTTCACGACTGACTTATTCTGACTGACTAACAACGTTGACAATTCAAAAATACTTATTGGATTAATTACTAATAGGTATTTTTAAATTGAAATATTTATATAGTTTTTTATTAATTTAAATCACATTTTTATTATGGAAATAATTTTATTTAAAATACCTACTTAATGTTTTTAAAAATAAGAAACTTCATATTATCATAATCTATACGAGCAAAGCGGCAGGCGCATAACTAGTGGCTGGAACATTACGCATTATTAATAATATTTTAAGACAGGAAGTAAAACAAATAATTTAATAGTAGAAAAAGGATCATGATTGCTTAGTCACTGCGGTAACACAGTGTCAGGAACTCGCGAGTGCAACCTAGTCGATGTCGTGCGTAAATACCTAATTTTGTAAAATGCAATTATGTGATATAGCTCTTAACGTATAATTACTTAACAGGTTATCACAGACATGATTTGTTTTAGGTATCTCTATGTGTATGTTCGTACTTATTACACAATAATATCAGTAATAACATTGTATCCGATTATACAATGCATCTACTAAACAAACAGCATACTTAGGCCTGCCATTACTTAAATTGCCGACGCCGGACAAAAACTTAAAAAAATCCGGACACATGGGTGAAATCGAGATTCTTTTCCGGACACCTTAAAAAAACCACCGATTCCATTTAAATTTTTATCTTGTTAAAGATTCATCTAACAATTGTAATTGTTCCTTGTCACAGAGTGTCCGGGTTTTACCCGAACACTTTTTGGAAACCCCGCCCGAATTTTTTATAGTATCTTTGAAATTCGAATTAATAATTTACCTACAATAGAAAATGCAAAAACATAACGCAACAATACAGTTTCATTAAAATTTGGCCAACTATCAATAGTCAATACCTACAAACTCAATAACAAAACCGATAGGTACGGTTTTGTCATAGTGTTATTTCAACGTAGTACCAGAAATTGCCGCCAGAGGACCGAGAGGACAATATTGAATTTTGTCAAAATAAGAAAACTGCATTTAAGAAGCTTTTATTCAATTTTGCCGTGTTTAGGGTATTTTATGAAATTAGAAAATACTTTTATCAGGACCTAATATTGATTTTCCATAAACTTCAATAACAAATCGATACCCGTAACGCCATCTATTGATATTTGTTTGAACCATTTTTCTTTTGTTAGAGATGGGACCCCATGTCACAAGGCATCATAGATCATAAATCGACACAGGCAGATATGACATTATGCTACCCATTTTTTTTTCTTTATTAATTTTACATTTGACAAAGCAAACCGTTTTTACGTAGACTCTGTGTGTGTTGATCTATAATTTTTAATTGTAAGTAATTATTTTTTAAATTTACGATTTCGAATAATTGATGATCAATTTTATGAAATAAAGATATTGAATTTGAAATTTGAATAGGTCCTTTTCTTTTTAAATAGAATAGAATATAAATAAACTAAATATATTTGAACTAAAACAAAACTTAAATGTACACCAATGAAACAGATTGCTTCTTGGCTTGTTTTGGCAGTTAGCCAAACGGCCACTAATCAATTATGTCAAAACCACTTATCATTTTGATATGATTATTGTTCACCTTGATCTGCATTTTGTGATAATAACACGCGTGATATGTATAGTTTCTATATAATTATTATGTAATAATACAGCTGTTAGTCAACTACACTGTCCACGCGCTCATCGTTTTTCGCGACAGACAATCTAGCAACATGCTACAAGCCAGCAGTCTACGTGCGTACATAGCGCGGGTCGTCTGCTGTTTGCAATTATATGTTATCATTGTAAAATGTAATGAAAATGAAAATATGTTAAACTATGATATTTATTTCCAGTTCTCGTAATAATTAAGTTTTATAAAAGTATCACCGACTTTATTGCACCTAAATCATGATTAATTGTAAAAAGCTGTACTCTGCATCCCTTAAATTTCCACGCTAAGAGGTGGAATATTTTGCTTAAATTTATATGGTGGACCTTGAGTAGAACCATTCTTAGAATAAAAGAATTATTGAAATCGGTCTACAAATGGCGAAGATATCGTATAATATACACACAAAAAAAATAATTCATTTGAATTGAGAACCTCCTCCTTTTTGAAGTTGGTTATTAATACATAAATATAATACGCTTTCGTAAGCGTATGCGCGACAAACCTATAACTGCATTAGAGCGAGCCGCATGGTGGACAGAAAAATATATATGCTTTAACATAGAGAAGCGACTCATCTGCGGTCACCTGCCGCCAACTCATCCAGAATAAGTTGTATACCGAAATTTCTTCCTTGATAACAAAAACTATCTGGATAGTGATTGGGCACAAAATAACAAAAAAATATGTTAAAGTTTGAAGAAAGTAAGTAAGAATAAATAGTATGATGTTATATATGTGGTTAAAATTTTATTCATTTTACCTTTAAAATATTTGTCCCTACCGGTCTGATTAACGTAAACTTACATTAAAATACATGATACCGTATTTCTAACGAAATCAAGAAGATGTGTTATTAACAATTGCACAATATTTTGACACATGTTTCTAAGTGATGATAGTTATCAGCTGATTTATCAGTTGATAACCATGACCATAAAAACATAAATATATATATAATTTAAGGAGGACGTGATAAGGTTTTTGCTGTTTGCTTAATGATTTAGGTATAAAGATGATGCGTAAATAAATAAAGGAGAGGATGATAGTGGAGTTGCATTTTGATATAATGGTTGATTTGAAATTTAAGAGCGCATGGTCCAAACTCTGTAATTTTTTTATCTTAGATGCACATATTTTTCCAAAAAAAAAACAGATGCTTCGGGATAGAGAATTACCCTAGTTTTTGAAAACTATGATTCCAACATTCAGAGAAATTTTCTAACACATGTGCCGACGTGTTTCTAACAGAGCAGAGACAGCTCAGAATGTCAATCTTGAGTTCGAATATAATACTACTAACGAATGCACTACTACGTTTGTACAAAGGCATTTTCACTAACACACAAAATCATAAAATGATACTGTCTTGCTTCGCTATAATTATGTAGCAATTGACTATAATATGCTTTAATTGCTTCATTTGCCGTTAAAACAGAATCTTAAGACTTTCGGCATCTTCAAGTAAGTCGTAACTTTAACAACTTATCTATATTACATTCCCTATCCGTCACACTCATATACATACAGACACACAATACACATTCACTCATGGATACAGAAAGGAAACACATACATAATTAAACCTATTATCTTTGTTTTTAAATTTTTCACAAGATACAATTTATAAACTACTCTGAAAAGTTATTAAATATACCTACTACCAATATCCTTACTGAAGAGTCGTACAGGCTATAGTCTAGCTCAACAACACATGCTAATGTTAGACAAATATTGTACAATAGGTTTGTGTAAACATTACTATTTTCTTTAAACCAATACTGACATTATTATTATTAGTATTGCCATTATATTATTTGGTAGACTTTGTAGCAGTGTTAACTTAAGATTTTTATGATATGAAATACGATATGAAATAAGAAACCGGTAGACATGATAGTGCCTGTTTTATAAAGAAATTATGAGGCTGGGAAGAAAACAAACAAAGAAAATCAGGTCTCAAACTCTTCCCAAATTGAAATCTACCTCATAGTCATAGTTTATTTGTATGCCAGATCTTAATCAAGGTCATAAGATTTTTTTAAAGATACAATCGCAAATTAATCGCAATGGATTTTTTGCTATAAGACATTGGTCCTTTACAAAAGTTCATGATTCTAGATCAATAGAAAGTATCCTATAGGTTTTTATTTATTTGGGAAAGGTTCAAATGTGGTTAAATCTGAAAAGACTTAAATAGCCGTTTCTTTTGATTCTGTTGACTTCTTTTTTTTTCTTTTTTTTCTTTTAAATACAACTCCCGCATTAATAATTACTCCTGTGTCGCGGGGGACTTTACAAACATACAAACAACGGACACAAAGAATACCCAGACGCGGGTGGGAATCGAAACCTATGGTATAGCAGTCAGGGTCACTAACCACTAGGCCAACAGGCTAGTCAAACTTGATTTTCTTACAGCTTCAAGGGACCGCAGACATAAATATTCGATTTTAATTTCAACTTGATGTCACCACGGATTCCTGAGAAAAAGGGTATTGACAGACATGCAGTCGGACAAGCAACAAAATGATCCTATATTAACAAGGACGCACTTTAGGAATCGCTACAATTACCATATGTATCTCTAATGACATAACCTTACTTGTAAACGACACATTAAATGTCTAGATTACTCATTAATGACGTATCTTTACATAGTCATTATACAGGTTGCGGCGCGGGTACTTAATTATTTGATTTGCGTACCACACCACAACCATTAGATCACCAAAAGTGGGGATGCAGATTCGAAAGAGCGCAGCCTGACGTTTTTTTTGTACGGTTAGTTTAGTAACGACCAAGCAGTGACCGAAAGAGGAGCACACGTTGAATGGAAATTGAACCTCCATTCAAATTCAATTCAATTATTGAATAACACTTATTCATTTATCACTACATATTATTTATTTATTTATAGTGATTTAGGAACAGTTGTTTCCACGGTTACAAGCAACAAAAATTACATTCAATTAGTTTTACTACCGAAAATGTTGGTGTTACGTATCACAAATCCTACCATTCTAGACGCTCGTTTAATGATACTTTCCATGTGAGGAACAAATGTTAGCTTCCTACCCATGATTACACCAAGGTCTTTTATTTAATAAGATTATAAAACAAAGTTCCCCGCCGCGTCTGTCTGTCTGTCTGTTCGCGATTTTGTAGTTGATGCTAAATTAAAGATGTTTTTTATACCTGTGACGAGTGAACCGCGCTCTACGTGACAATTGGCTTTTTATAACCGATGCGACCAAAGTGTGCATCGCCTCATTGTCTATGTTATACCCCTACAGCGATAAACTCAATAACTACCTAACGGATTTTCATTTGGTTTTCACCAATATACGGAGTGATTCATGAGGAAGGTTGAGGTGGTATAATTCATAAAAGTTTTGTGTAAAATAGCTAAAATATGATGATGATTATTGAAGATACTGGAAAAAATCAATATACTTTGTTACCCGTGCGAAGCCGGGGCGGGTTGCTAGTATATATTATAATATTCAATTATCACTTTTCATCTGATCTTTGCATAAACATGCAGCTGTTCTTAGAACTTTTTATCGCATAGTAACAATAACTTAATCCACGCGATTTCATTCCACACAAACATGCGTTGTAAAACTTTTGTCAAAAAACCTGTCTCATTGTGCTTTGTGTGATTGATGTTTTTTGGCGACAAGCACATTTTCATCTGTCAAATTCTTGATGTAAACCAATCATTCAAAAACCCTGGATGAGCTGAAGAATATTATACGTGCTGCTATTGTAAGCATCGAGGCAGACATGTCGGACAAAGTGGACGAAACTTCAAATTTCGACTCATTTAGTGTAAGATATCATTCTCAAATAATATTTTTAAAATAACTTTCAATGTACCACTATGTGAGAAAAAAATTGGTTAATAATAAATTAAAATTACATCCAATTCTTATTGTTTTATGATTTTTATCAAATACATATTTCCGCGCAGCACGCTGTACAAGGTTGCGCGTATGTTATTACATTCGTATCTACCAGTATAATCAGTATATCATTTAATGTGATAACACTCATGCCGTCTTGTATATAAGAAAACAACTGATCATGATAGTCAGTTCTTATTCAAGTAAGATCGGTAATAAAATGTCAGTTTTATTCCATTTAATAGTGTGGTATTGTCTAGTTGTAAATTTAAATGAAGCGGCAAGAATATTAGGTGTGTTCCCAGTTCCATCAATAAGCCATCAAGTGGTCTTCCGACCGTTAACCCAAGAGCTAGCTAAGCGAGGACATGAGCTTGTCATCATTACAACGGATCCAGTTTTCTCACCACAAGAAGCACCTGCAAATTTGACAGAAATTGATGTTCACGATATATCATACAACATATGGGCAGAAACATTCATGACAACTTCCAAAGGAAACGCAAACGATTTTGCAGCGCAAATACAGACAAGTCTAAATCTGTTTATTAAGCTAGTTGATGTCCAACTAAAAAATAAACATCTAAGGAAAATGCTTGAAGATAAAAATCAAAAGTTTGATTTGATATTTGTAGAAGCGTGTTTCAGACCTGCACTAGTTTTTTCTCATATATATAAAGCGCCAGTGATCATGGTCAGCTCTTTTGGCTCATTTTTTGATAATTATCTAACAATCGGTGCTCCTGGACATCCATTTTTATACCCAACTGCGATACGCCAAAGACTTAATAATTTAAGCATGTGGGATAAAATCAACGAGTTTTATAATACTTATAAATTAGAAAGTATTTATGAAAATAATAAACAATTAGAACATGAACTGCTCAAAAAACATTTTGGAAATAGTGTTCCATCTATGGATGAATTGAACAACAATGTTGATATGTTGTTTTTGAACATTCATCCCCTTTTTGAAGGCATTAGGCCCGTACCCCCGACTGTTGTATACATGGGTGGAATACACCAAAAACCTGACAAGGAACTACCATCGGTGAGTAGTATAGTCTTAAACTCGTTACAGTAAAAATTAAAATTTGGGAAAAAAAATCTTTTCTCCAATATAGTCACCTATTCTTTATTTTATAAATCCGTGTCGCTAAGTAAAAACCGAAGCCAAAAATCACCGAGCACATAGTATATTATTAACACGCTTTTAGTAGCTCCTGTAACTAACTACGTATTGTATTAATATTCTAAACATATTATAAACTTAATCATAAACATTAATATAGCACATGTGAATACTGACGGGTGATATTTGACACAAATTGTATAGTTTATTAAATTCGACTACATTCGCAATATTTTTAGATGATCGAGTTGGTAGCCTGAATTACTATTGTTCTTTTTTATGGGATAGGGGCAAACGAGCAGACGGGTCACCTGATAGTTAATGACTACCGCCGCCTATGAGCACATAACTAGTATGAAGCAGAAAGGCAGAAAGCTACAATTTAACTTTATTAAATGTTATTGGATATTATTGAAACATTATGTGAAACTGGATAGAAATAAATACAGAGGCCCAATATAAATGCTGGCCTGTCATGGTATGCAATGTTTATACAATACTAGTTCAAGTTATACTGGTAATTTACATAAAATAAAACATTCAAAACTTACCACTTTACAAATCTTTTCACAGTGTCTGTCTGTCTGCTAAGTTGGCATACAAATTCACTACCTATCTAAAGGTAGACAGTTTACGGTACACATAAGCTATTACATCGAAGAACATTCTCACCGGTGCAAAAATGAGAGGAGGTATTAGTTTGGCTTTGAAATGTAGCCCCTATCGGAAAATGTTTTGATTACCTTATTATTTATGTCAGTACCATTTTTTTTTTTGTTTCAGGACCTCAAATCATATTTAGATTCGTCGAAAAATGGAGTAATTTACATAAGTTTCGGTACAAACGTAGACCCTTCTCTTTTACCACCTGAAACAATAAAAACTTTTGTGGATGTATTTTCAAAATTACCCTACGATGTTTTGTGGAAATGGAATAAAGATGAGCTGCCTGGACGTACTAACAATATTAGAATATCTAAATGGTTGCCACAGTCTGATTTACTCAGTAAGCTTTTCACTGTATTAGAAACAAGTCTAGTCTTTACCAAATTAACTAAACTAGAGATCGCGTGGTGGTCGAATTTCGACCATGGTTTATTTCATTGGCCAATATTACTTGACTTGTCATTGTATAGACTTTTGTACCATGACAAGTCAAAATATATACTGGACACTCATAGCTATATGTACCCGTTTTTGCATTTTTTTTAACTTTGTAGCAAAAATTTGGTCAAAAATTTTAGCATTCGTCACTTCTTCTCTGTATAAACTATAAGTGTGCGAAATTTGATACTCCTCCGTCCGCCCAATTTTCGTAAAAAGGGATCCAAAGTTTTCGCTTCACGTATTAATATATAGATAATTAATCAAATTCACTTATTTATTTACCAAATTAACTAATCAATTTACCAAATAATTAACATCTGATCAATTTATAACAAGTCGTTTTATTTTATAGAACATCCAAAAATTAAGCTATTCATAACACAAGGAGGCCTCCAATCAACAGACGAAGCAATAACAGCCGGAGTGCCATTGATTGGAATGCCCATGTTGGGGGATCAGTGGTTCAATGTAGAAAAATACGAGTACTACAAAATTGGGATTAGAATTGATATGGAGACTCTGACGGCGGATAAGTTGATCAAGTCAATTAATACTATACTAGGAGATAGCAGGTCAGTTAATAAAATAACTATCAGAATTAATACTACTGTAGAATTATCTTCTCTAAGCATGAAATGTTAAGGGTATTAGTTTTTATTTAATTAATTATATTTACAGTTACCGCCTTAATATTATACAACTCAGAAAGTATATGCGTGACGAGCCTACGCGTCCTCTTGATCGAGTGGTGTGGTGGACTGAATACGTACTGCGACACGGAGGAGCTAAACATCTACGCTCACCTGCTGCTAACATCTCCTGGGCAGAGTACTTAGAACTTGAACTAGTTTTTACAGTACTAGTGATATTATTTGCACTAGCTGCATTATTAATTACAGCTATACGATATATCTACAAATTTACAATAGGAAAGCACATTACTGTTAAATTAAAAAGTGCATAAGTTTGTTAATATTTTTAAACTGTTTTTTTTTTATGTTGCATCTGGAAATATATTTATTTGTTTTTCTTAGGGTTCATTGAAATTTTATTTCATAACAAGTACGGCACATGTCACTTTTTATTATTCCTAGTATTATAATATCATAGTTCATTAAAAAAATAAATTAATCATCACTTATTTCACACTTTACAGGGAACAAATGCATAATAATTGCACTAATATTATAAATGTAAAAGTTTGGATGGATAGATGGATGGATGGATGTTTGTTACTCTTTCACGCAAAAGCCACTGAACCGATTGCTATGAAACTTGGTATGTAGATAGCTGGAGACCTGGATTAACGCATAGGCTACTTTTTATCCCAATATTCCCACGGGATCGGGACTTATGATCATCATAATGATGTGCTTACCCTTTTCCCAATATGATTAGAGGTTGGCGTAATATGTTTTCTTATTCCATTCTATTCTATAACCTTCCAACCGGCCTCGCTCCATAGATGGATAGCATAATACAGAAGGTCACCAGTCGAGGGTCCTCTGCAAAAACCACATTGGCTGTGACAGGAGACGATTGTTCAATACACACTATATTTTATGTTCTATACAAGTGTATAATACACATTTGTCAACCTCGTTGTGGGCGAAACTTAATAATAATAATAGCTTTCGATTGGGCAATACGCGACCAAAGGTGATGCGCTTTGTGAAACAGGCATTTTTGGGGACTGACATCAGTCCTCAACAATACATGTCATGTGTCATAGAGCGCATAGACTTTCTAAAGCAAAATTTAATGCGTGGGCAAATAGAATACGACGTTACAAAAAACGAATTGATAAGTGTAATCAGAATCGTATGTTCCAAAGAAATGAGAGGTGGGTTTACCGAAAATGGGAACATGCGGATCCATGTGTGAGTGATGGGCACTTACCGGATGAAGATGTTACAAATATATTTTGGCGTAACACCTGGTCGGTGCCTGTCACTCATACAGGGATGCGAGATGTTGACCGGTCATGTGAGAGTATACAAAAAATGGAACCTTTTGCAACAGCCACAGAAGATGTAAGTAGTGCAGTCCGTTCATTACCAAACTGGAAATCAGCTGGACCAGACGGACTGCACAACTTTTGGCTTAAGTGGTTCCGTAGCTCACATGCTCGTTTGGCATCTCAATTCCAATCAGCTTTGGATTCAGGGTCATTACCCCATTTTATGACCACTGGCATAACCCACTTACTCTACAAATCCGGTAGTGCCATGGATCCCAAAAACTATAGACATATTACATGCCTACCAACCGTATATAAGCTTCTAACTTCCATTTTGAGACTCAAAATTACTACACATTTAAATAAAAATTCGATCATTTCTATTTATTATTATATAGAAGCGGGACCCGTGGCACTAAAGAGCTCCTTATTATAGATATGGCCATTAGCCAACAGGTACGTCGTAACCGTAAGAATCTGTCGACATGTTGGATAGACTATAAGAAGGCCTATGACTCGGTTCCACATATGTGGCTTTTGAGAGTGCTAGAGTTTTATAAAATTGATACAACTCTTTGCGCTTTCTTGAAGTCATGTATGAGGCCAGAGGCAATGGAGGACGGTACTTCGCTATCCAGGATGTCGGCAGATTGCGGCGAGCGATGTACCAATAAAGATTGAGCGGGGCGTATTTCAAGGTGATAATCTGAGGCCCTTGTGGTTTTGCCTGGCTTTGAACCCTCTCAAAACTCTGTTAGAGGGCTCAGGGCTAGGCTATAGGTTGCAGAAACATGATCTAGTTATATCTCACCTTCTATAAATGGATGATTTGAAACTACTAGCCCCCAATAAATTTGCAATTGATAGCGTTACTGAAGGTAACTGAAAACTTTAGCAACTCTATCAGGATGGAATTTGGTGTGGACAAGTGTGCAGTCATGCATATAAAGAAAGGTGTAATAGTGGAATCTGAAGGAGTCGAACTTTCCGATTCAACAAAACTCAGATCTCTGTCTGCCACCGAAACCTACAAGTATCTAGGTATATCACAATCATTGGGAATACCTGAATCTAATATGAAACAAGCGCTGCAGGAGCGCTTTTTTGGCAGCCTGAAAAAGTGCTAAAAAGTCTTTTATCAATGGGTAACAAAATGCGTGCCTGCAACGGTTGGGTCATGCCGGTTCTGATGTATTCCTTTGGTATACTTAGATGGACTCAGACGGAACTTGATGCCCTTGACAGGAGAGTCCGTACACTGCTTACTGCATTTTGAATGCACTACCCACGTTCATTGGTAATGAGGTTGTATATCCCACGAAAGTTTGGAGGTCGAGGACTTTAAAACATTAAGACCTTACACAATCGTGAGATATACAACCTTAGAGAATATTTTCATCATACTGATGTGGGAGTGCATTGTAATGTGGTTGCAGTGGACAACGGACTCACTTCGCTCGCTCTGGCTAAAGAGAACTGGCGGAAACCTGTAGTTCTTAGTACTAATGAGCGCAGAGAGGTATGGAAGGGCAAAGCACTTCATAATCGTTTTTACCGGGCTCTAAATGGGCCTGATATAGACTTAAAAGCGTCCAAATCTTGGCTACGGTTCGGTGATCTCTTCGGAGAAACCGAAGGTTTTGTCTTTGCAATTATGGACGAAGTTGTTAGGACAATTAACTATCGGAAATATATCCTGAAAGATGGTACGGTTGACATCTGTCGGGCATGCCACCGTACCGGTGAATCTATCAGGCATATTATTCCTGGTTGTTCTTGTCTTGCCAAAGGTGAATATTTACACAGACACAACCAAGTGGCCAGGATTGTACATCAACATCTAGCCCTTAAGTACAACCTTGTGAATTCAGAGGTGCCATATTACAGGTATGTGCCCGAACCAGTTCTCAAAAATGGTCGAGCCACATTGTATTGGGATCGATCTATCATCACTGACAGAACTATTGTTGCGAATAAACTTGATATAGTGGTGATAGACCAATTAGAGCGCTGTGCAATGATCATCGATATCGCTGTTCCTCATGACGAGAATCTCGTGAAAGTTGAAAAAGATAAACAAATTAAATATTTAGATTTGTCTCACGAGATTGTCGATATGTGGAATGTCGAATCGGCGATCATTGTTCCGATTGTCATATCTACTCATGGATTAATAGCCAAGAGCCTCGATCAACACCTTAAGAGGCTCACGTTAGATGGTTGGATCAAGGGACTGATGCAGAAGGCAGTTCTTCTCGACACGACCCGTTTAGTGAGGCGGTTCCTGTCTTTGGAGCCCTAACCACCGGTGTCTTGGTCCCTGTACCCGATGTCGGTGGTCTACTATTTTTTATATTTTTAAATATATATTTTGTTTTATAGGTATTTAAAAATGTAAATAATAAGTTTTACTATGAATAAAGAGATAATAATAATAATAATTTATTTGCTGATCAAAGGTATAAAATGGTGTTACATTTATAAGTTTAATAGTCCTCTTTGGTCTACCTTGATGGCATGCAGTATTTAATTTCATTCTTCAATAATAGTGAAACAGTCGACAATTTATCAGATAAATAATATTAGTAGGCTCCTTGAAACTTTAAAATACGTAAAGTCTAATAAGTACAGTTTGTCTGTTATTCTAAACTATGATATAATTAATCAATAAACATGCGAGAAATAATATCAATAAAAATATCAAAATTGACAATCTCCTAATTTCTAATTACAAAATAATTCAAATAATAATAATTATAGCAAATAATAATAAATTATTACAACTTATAATAGGAATGATACAATAATAAAATTATAAAATATTTTAATTGTTATATAATCAGAATACTACTAGGAACTATATTATTTTCCAGCGAGAAAGTCACTTACTGCATAGTAGCATTTATTTATTAATAATTCATGCAGGCGTTTCTTAAATAAATTCACATTTAGTTTTTTAAGTTCATGAGGTATCCTGTTATAGATGACTGGCGCCATGCAGTATATACTTTTATGTAATAAAGCTGTATTTGCTTTGCGTATGCGAAGCCTATTGTGGGTATTTTCCCTTCTATTTCGTGTGACTGTGTCTGCCAAAGTCTCAAAAAGTTCTGGATTTGATTTAATGAAAACAGCTGTTTTGTATATGTATAGAGAGGGTAAAGTTAAGAGACCATGTTTTTCAAAATATGGCTTACAGCTATCTCTACTATTTAAACTAAATATGGCTCGAATACATCTTTTCTGGGCTTTAAAAACTTTATTTGTGGAGTTTCCTCAAAACATTATGCCGTGTCTAAGATATGACTCAGTAGTACCATGATACGCTGTAAGTAGAGCATCAGTATTTAGCACCGACGTAAGTTTGAATAAAACATATGCTGAACTACTGATTTTATTACATAATGACTCTGTGTGCGTTTTCCAATTTATTTTACTATCAATAGTAAGTCCCAGAAATTTTGCCGTACCAACTTCATTAATCTTAATATTTTCATAGTTTATTTTTAAATTATGTAACGTGGCCTTTGTGAGAATTGCATTAATTTAGTTTTAGTTATATTGATCTTTAGATTCTTATTTTTAAACCAAATTATGATATTTGAAAGCGCAACATTTATTTCATTAAATTTATTTATATTCTGACAATCTATAGCAATTGTACTGTCAAACAATGTAACTGGATGATTAGTTACTTTAGGCAAGTCATTTATGTACAAAATAAATAACAAAGGCCCCAAAGCAGTGCCCTGGCCCACGCTATACTTAGCTGTTCGCATATGAGAAATGTATGTTTCTTCTCCTTTATCTAAAATATTGAAGCGTTTAATCTCTATGTATTGGTGCCGATCAGTCAGATAGGATTTTATGAGACTTAGAACATTTCCCCGTATACCGTAGTAATCCAGCTTCGCAAGTAGTATTTCATGATCCACATAATCAAGGGCTTGAGTTATGTCACAGAAGATAGCGCACACTGGCACCTTGTGATCCACTTTTGCCATTATTATGTTTAAAAAATCATATATAGCTCTATTTATACTCTTCTTTCGTCTAAACCCTTTTTGCTCAATAGCTAAAATATTATGTCTTTCTAAATAATTATAAATTTGGTTATAAATATATTTTTCAAAAACATTAGAAAATACAGTTGTAAGCGTGATGGGTCTGCAGAACTCCATAAGTTCTCTGTTTTCTTTTTTGAAGAGCGGTTTTACTACAGATGTTTTTAGTCCACTTGGGTAGATACCTGTTATAATGCTTAAATTTATGACGTGACTTATATGTTTTGATATGTATTGACTTGTAGATTTAACTACCCTAGTTAAAATAAACCCCACACTGTTAGTGTTTTTTAATGAGGATATGATCGTCTCAATATCAGATGGAATACAAGGCGAAATGAACATAGAATTATTTCTTCTGTCAATGTGTTTTGTAACTTTTGTGCCACGATTTGTTACAGGCACAACTTTATCTATGAAATAATCACTGAAAGCGTTGGCTATCTCTTGTGGATCTGTAATAACAGTGTTATCACTTATTCTCAATTTAGAAATTTTGTTTGGAGGAGAGTTTTCTTTCGGCTGATTTATAATTTTCCAGGTGGTTCTCGACACATTTTTTGAGGTTTCGATTTTATGTATGTTTTGAGAACGCTGTGTTAACCTAATTATATTTTTATATTTTCGTGCATATTCTTTATACTTTACTACTAAAATTATGTGGAAAATTATCTAGACAAGTTTTACTTTTTATCCTGGTAGGTTTTCGTAAAGCTAGTTCTAAGCCATATTGTGACAATAAATATTCAAATTCCCTAGTAGTGCTATTATTATCCAAGACGTTGATATTATAGTCACCTGCAATAATAACATTTTTATTACGTTTACTACAAAACGTTTTTAAAAGCATTTCCAACAAAGAAAGAAAGATGACATACTTCCTCAAAGAAGACATGTAAGTTACTCACTTTAGGTTCTCTATATAAACATATTACAATAACTTTACTTTCAGTCAATTCTATTGCACAAGCACCTGTAATAGCTAACTTATTTACCTCCCGTATTTCTTGCCATTTGTGACCCTTTTTATTAATATACATGCTGCGGCTAGATGGTAATTAGGTAGTATTAAAGTTTCCTCAGACCCCGACAAAATGAAATGTTCTGTGATGCACACGACGTCCACGTTAACATTTTTGTCGCTTAGCTCTTCTAAACAAACTGCGAGGCTATCGGATTTGTATATCAGACCCGCAATATTTTGATGCATTACATGTAAGTGGTTATTACAGAAAAAACGTACTTTTGTTTATTTCATTGGTAATATCTACCTCCTCATGTGCTTCAAAGGTTTTGGTGGTTAAGTTTTCTATTGCCCATAGTATGTCATTGAAGATATTCCTCATGTCATTGTTGTTCAGTCTTCCATCATATTTAGAGAACATTGTGTAGCCGTTTTGATAGGTACAAATTCGAATCTACTAACGTTGCGTAGTTGTATGTGTTAAGATCGAGATAGAGCAAGTTTGCAAACGTCTCAACTCGCCAGTTATATACTGCAGCATAATTAATGCATTTGTACGTAGGAAGGCATATCACTATGTTTGTATTTCGTATGTTCTGTAAGAAGTTTCTCAATTCCAATATGAGTTCGAAATAATTAGCGATTTTTTTTTAAGTCTTCTTCGCCGATTAAGATGACGCAGTAATCGTTTTTTGTGAAAGCACCTAGTTTTTGGTGTAGGTTTTTGAGCATATTACTGATGCCACAATTCGGTGATAGGTAATGGCACAAATGAGTGTCTGCAAATGTATTCAGCGCTATTGGTAATATACTGTTAGTTTTGTTAGCACTTATAACACAGATCATTTTTTTTGCATCTTTTGACTGCTGTGTAATCATAGCTTTGTCAGTCTGGTACAATGTTTCATTACCTGTAGGTTGTGGTCTACGATCGCTTACTGATGACTGAGTTATTACTTCATCAATCATTGAATTGTCAAGAGTGGGTTTTTCTTGTAACTTTATTGAAGAAAATTTATTGGATGGTGTATTGATACTTAAATCAGAATGTGAATTATTTTCAAAACTGTCGGTTAAGCGACGTCTATTGCTGCGGTTTTTAGTTTTAGGCCTACTGATTGATGTAAAGGGACTTCTACAAAATTGTTTTAATATATCTATTTCGTAGACTAACTTGGTAATCTGTTTTTTAAGATCAACATTTTCCAAAATAGTGTTATCAAGCTCATTTTGCGTAATCTCCAAACTCGATTTTAAGTACAACAGTACAATGTTTGTGCGACGGTAGGTTTAGGCTCTTCTCTAACATGTCATTAGATATAGTGGAATTCATCGAGCTATTTTGACCCAGACTTTCGAGTGAAATAGTTCTTGAAATACGGTGTCGTCTAATTGTAACATTTGTTGAACCCATAACTATTTTTGTTTATTCTTGATATGTTTTGAACAAGTAGCGCCCCCTTTGTGGCCTCTTTATCAGTAGGGATGAAGTATCGATAGCATTCAAATGTATTTAATTTAACCAGGAAAGATAGATGTCGCTGATACAGTGTTAATTAGCCATTGAAACTTTAGATGTCTCTGATACAATATTCATTAATTATTGAAAAAGTTTAGATGTCGCTGTTCTCCCTTTGCTTATATGCTAAATAATATGTGTTAGCTTTTTGCAGTGAACTGGAACGTGCCATAATAATTTCTTCTTGATGGTGAGCCAGTGTTTTGGTTTCAAACTACAATGGTTAATGACTTACACAATAGAACATATTTTCACTTAATTTTTCTTGCGTGATTTTATTTACATAATGACACTGTTGTATTAATATTTAAGTCTTTTTATTTTGACTTTATGAGTTGTTTAAATGTTTATTTTCACTTAAATCACTTGAATCACTTTTTACCACTGTTTATGATTTATTTACTTTATTTCGTGTACAATTTTCTACAAACGATATCACGGGATAGTTGGACTACTGTCAATCGGAAAATGAATATTTTAGTGAGATATAGGCTATTTTGAATTTTTAAATAATTAAATTACACAGAGACGATTGTATATGGACGGCAGCACCATCTGTATCTCTCTTAGTATCACCAGCTCACAGAGTATTAGTACTTAGGTATTAACATATTCCTTACGGATTAAGTTTGCTCAAACGGAAAATTAAGAAACAAAAACACGAGAAGACTAAAAGATAGCTGCCAAATTGTTTATTTATAGTTTAGTTTTTTTCATAATATTTTGATGAAGTTTCATAATTTTTTACTGAACGCTTAGGTAAAAATAGTTATAAAAATTAAGGATAGATATGTACAGATGAAATGTAACTGTTAAATTGCCACATTTCTTAATTGTTTAAAATGATTGTTTGGTATACTACTATAATTAAACACACCTAGTGTTCCTAATATATACACAAATCAGTGTCAAGTGAAGTCACTTCTGTTATGAGAAAACATTTGATGACATAGTTGTAAAGTAAACATTATTTTGTTTCAAATGATAATTGCATTGCAATTGACGAAATTGGAATTGCAAGTCTGCAAACTGCAGTTTAAACTGCATTTTTGGCAATAAATGAAAGTATTTTAATTTTTAATATACTTGTAGTCTATTCTACATGGAATTTTTAAAAATAAAAGCAAAAATAAAATATCGCATTTTCCCTAATTTAGATCAGTAGCAGGTAGCGACCAACTTTTTTAGGAACTATTTAATATTAGTTTCTGAAATAATCAATGTCAATTTTTACATGCTTAAATTGTTAGTCACGCATGAAATTGAATAGAACCGTTTTGTTTTTCAACGGAATCTTAGTTAAATTATGTATTCGACTGGCCTGTTGGTCTAGTGGTTAGTGACCCTGACTGCTAAGCCAGAGGTCGTGGGTTCGATTCCCATCCAGGACGAATAATTGTGTGATGAGCATGACGATCATTTGTTCTGTGTCTGAGTGTAATTTATCTATAATATGTATGTATTTAGAAATATATAAGTATGTTCTTATCAGCAGTCTGGTTACCATAGCACAGGCACTGCCTAGTTTGGGATCAGACGGCCGTGTGTGAGATGTGTGAAGTTATTATTATTATTATTTACACGGGAGTTAACGCGATCACGAAATAGGTGTTACATACCTCTGAATTGCCTGACGATTTGACCAGGCTGACTGGCTCAGTGGTGCACGCCCTCCATCGTCGAGATCGTGAGGTAGAAGGTTTTTCATCCATCACATTATTACACATTACGGACATTATTGATATTTTTATTTCGCCATGAACCGTCACATACTAAACTAACAGTGTCTCTGTGGAGTATGTACTCACACAATACTTCGCCAAGGTACAGCAGCAACAGTTGTGGAGTAGTTAAGTAACTCACACAATACTTCACCAAAGTACAGCAGCAACAGTGTCAGCAGTAAGCAGTAGATACAGTGAAGGTAAGAGAATGACTATGATTAAGCAATGATATATAATGATTTATTTACAACTATGAGAAGGTGGGTACACAATAATATATAACAACAATGAAAATGACGTGAGTGACTGTCGCGCAACAAAGCTAGAAGCCGAGTGCCTCGTCGCGCTGTCTCTGTTGCGCGCCGACCGGCATCACGCGCGGTCCGCATGTACCGCGCGCCGGAGTGTTTAAGCTAGGTGCACCGATGGGCTTTGTTTACACAGTGGACGCGTGATTGTGGCCGTAGGATAGTCGCCACAGCACTCCCCCCGGCAGACCGTGGTTACGGTCGATAAAAATTTGGAAATCGAACTCTTCTACCGCTTGAAGTCCGTTTGATCTCGTCAGGTTCACTGGCTGGTTGGACTGGAACTTCGGAAGCTTCTTTTGCCATATACGCTGGTTTAAGTCTATCAATGGACACTTTAACTATCTTTGCATTGATTTCTAAGGTAAAGAACTTAGGATTCCGGTTAATGACCTTATAAGGGCCAGCGTATGGTGGTTCCAGTGCACCTCTTAGGCGATCTTGTCGAACGAAAACATGTGAAGTGGTGTGAAGATCGCGTGGGACGTAAAAGGCTGATGTAGTGTGCCAGGTCGTTGGACGAGGAGAAAGCTTCGCCATGTACGAGCGAAGTCGGGTCGCGTACTCGGTGACGTCAGCAGTCAGGTAGTCGTCCTTCGGGCTGAGGAACTGACCGGGTAGGCGAAGGGGTTCGCCATACACCAGTTCTGCAGGAGATGATTGTAAGTCCTCCTTCCAGGCGTTACGCATGCCGAGGAGTACTAGTGGAAGCGCTTCAGTCCATTGAGAAGTAGGAGCGTGGCACATTATCGCTGCTTTGAGCTGTCGATGCAGGCGCTCGACGATGCCATTCGCCGCTGGGTGATAAGCTGTCGTCCGGAAGTGGTGCGCACCTATCAAAGCAGTGAGGGCTTTAAAAAGGTGGCACTCGAACTGGCGGCCACGGTCTGTAGTCACCTTCCCAGGACAGCCGAATCTGGCAATCCAACCAGAGACGAGGGCGGCAGCGCAGGTTTCAGCGGTGATATCCCGAAGCGGATATGCCTCGGGCCACCGTGTATATCTGTCGATGACCGTGAGGCAGTATCTGAAATCATAGGACAGGGGTAATGGCCCTACAATGTCGAGGTGTATATGAGAGAACCTCGAGGAAGGTGGAAGGAAAGAGGATAGGGGAGAGAGGGTGTGGCGGGAAACTTTACTTTGCTGGCATTTTAAACATTGCCTAGCCCACTCTCTACAGTCCTTACGGATCCCTGGCCAAACAAATCTTTGTGTTACCAGTCGCACTGTAGCTGAACTTCCTGGATGGTGTAAATTATGTAGCATTGCAAAGACTTGCTTGCGGAATTCTGGCGTGATATAAGGACGAAGGGTGGCTAGAGAGATATCGCAATAAACTGGAGTGTGGCTCGATTCTAAGTTTATTTTTCGTAGCACTAGGGTTGTACCGTGGTTAAGAAGTTCTTGCAGCTCCGGGTCGCTTTCTTGAGAATGTGCAAGAGCTTTGTAATCTATGGCGATAGCCACCGCTTCGACTCGTGATAAGGCATCAGCGACAACATTATCCCGTCCAGATATAAACTTTATGTCTGTCGTAAATTGAGCAATAAAGTCGAGGTACCTAAATTGTCTAGGTGAACACTTGTCTCTGTTTAGTGAGAATGCAAAAGTTAGAGGTTTATGGTCTGTGTACACTGTGAAAGTTTTAGCTTCTACCATATGACGGAAGTACTTTATCGCCTCGTATACTGCAAGTAGCTCTCGATCGTACGGGCTGTACTTCTTTTGCGCTGCACTCAATTTACGGGAAAAGAAAGCTAAGGGTTTCCAGTCTTCGTTCTCCTTTTGTTGTAGTACTGCCCCAATAGCTAAATCAGAGGCGTCTGTAACAATAGCAAGTTCCGAAATAGGGTCCGGATGAGATAAGAGCGCAGCTTGCGATAGAGAAGCCTTACATTCTTCAAATGCCTTCAGCATATCAGATGTAAATGAAATAGTCTGTGAGCCTTTGATGCGTGGACCTGATATAATTTCAGTGAGCGGACCTTGTATCTGTGCAGCATTCGGAATAAAGCGTCGGTAGAAATTAACCATTCCTAGAAAACGTTGTAGTTCCTTAACTGTTTTCGGCATTGAGTAGTTCTGGATAGCTTCGACCTTTGTGGGCAAAGGTTGAGTACCAGATGCAGAAACCTGATAGCCGAGGAATGTTATCTCAGATAGTCCAAGTTTACACTTTGAAGTGTTAATCAGGATACCATATTGTTGTAAACGTTGGAACAGTTGCCGTAGGTGGTCGTGATGCTGGTCGGAAGAACAGGAGAAGACCAAGATGTCGTCGAGATACCCATAGCAGAATTCAAGGCCCAACAGGACTTCATCGACGAATCTTTGAAACGTCTGGGCTGCGTTCCTTAGACCGAACGTCATATTTGGAAATTCGTATAGCCCAAAGGGCGTTGTGATTGCGGTCTTGGGTATATCTGCTGGATTGACTAAAATCTGGTTGTAAGCCTTCACCAGATCGATGGTCGAGAAGATTTTACATCCAGAGAGTTGAAAAGAAAAATCATGTATGTGACGTATGGGGTAGCGATCTGGGATAGTCCTAGCATTTAGTGCCCGGTAATCACCACATGGTCTCCATCCATCATCTTTCTTCTTTACCAAATGCAGTGCAGAAGACCAAGGACTCTCCGAGCGTCGAGCCGTACCACAAGCCAGCATGTCTTCGAACTCTTTCTTTGCAGCCTTTAAACGATCAGGGTCGAGACGACGAGGCCTGCAGGAAACAGGTGGACCAGGAGTTGTTCTTATGAAGTGTAGAGTGTTGTGCTTAGCAAGAGAATGTACACCTGCTGGTCTGGTTATGTCAGGAAATTCACGCAGTAAAGAGTGAAACTCTGTATTACCAGTGACGGCCTTCACGGAAGCGATGTCATCCGAGGTCCTAGAGGGAACAGCTGCTACCGATAAGGTTGTTGTACCATCAACTAAGCGTTGGTTCTTACAGTCAACTAGCAAATTATAATGGCTTAAGAAGTCTACACCGATAATGGACTTTGACACATCAGCAATTGTAAAATTCCAAGTAAATTCTCTCCTAAGTCCTAAGTTTAATTGTAAAAGTATAGGTCCATACGTGTGTATAATAGTGTTATTAGCTGCGACTAGATCGAACTTAGACTTGGTGCAGGGCGTCTTGATCGCTGATCGCGGAAAAACACACAAGTCGGAACCAGTGTCAACTAAGAACTGCATCTTTGATACGCGATCGGTGACAAAAAGACGGCCTGTTGTTGAAGGGCAGTCGTGGGCCGCTACTTCCGACCACCCTTGGTGTTTTCCGAATGGAAGTTGCATGGCTGTCTGCACTTATTAGCTTTAGTACCGTAAGTGAAATGGTAGAAGCAGTGTGGATGGTCGGCTGGCGGTTGTCCCGGTGAGGACCGACTGCGTGAGCGATTTTGTCTCCTAGGACGAGACCTAGAGCGTAATTGTTCTGAGCGTTCTAGTCTATTGGTTAATAAAGCCACTTGCCTGGTCAATTCCGCGATCTGTTGAGCCGTGTCACTGTTACACGGCGAGTGTGAAGAGGAAGTGCTTGCAACTTGTGGTGTTGATGGTGCGATCTCGTAGACCTTATCAGCTAGTTCACCTAGTTTGTCCTTATCGAGATCCATTTGAGATGCAATTACCGTCTGGATGTTCTGCGGCAACCTGCTAGACCATATTGTTAATAAAAAATCAGGGGGAACTGAGGGACCAGCTAAACCTGATAAGTGACGTAGGAACTGCGACGGCTTCCTGTCGCCCAGCTCCTCATGCATCAGTAGTTGCTTGACTCGCTTCTCCTGAGAAGCTGAAAGGCGTTTTATCAGTTCCGTTTTAAGTTTCAAGTATTTATCGTTAGGGGGTGGGTTGGTAATTACGTCCTTTACCTCAATAGCATATTGGTGGTCTAGCTGTGCAACCAAATAATAAAATTTTGTTTCATCCGAGGTAATACGGGACAAGGCAAATTGCGACTCGACCTGCGCAAACCATAAAGCAGGTTCCTCCGGCCAAAATGGGGGTACTCGTACACTGACTCGCAATACTCCTTCCTTGCATTCTAATTGCTCATCTGCTTCAGGCATTATAGTTGGTAAATAAATAAATTAAAAATCGCTCACCGCTATTACTCGTACAAAAGCTTTTCCGTATTACACTAGTTATTATTCACAGAAATCTTCTAACGTCGGGGTCACCAGATGTGGAGTATGTACTCACACAATACTTCGCCAAGGTACAGCAGCAACAGTTGTGGAGTAGTTAAGTAACTCACACAATACTTCACCAAAGTACAGCAGCAACAGTGTCAGCAGTAAGCAGTAGATACAGTGAAGGTAAGAGAATGACTATGATTAAGCAATGATATATAATGATTTATTTACAACTATGAGAAGGTGGGTACACAATAATATATAACAACAATGAAAATGACGTGAGTGACTGTCGCGCAACAAAGCTAGAAGCCGAGTGCCTCGTCGCGCTGTCTCTGTTGCGCGCCGACCGGCATCACGCGCGGTCCGCATGTACCGCGCGCCGGAGTGTTTAAGCTAGGTGCACCGATGGGCTTTGTTTACACAGTGGACGCGTGATTGTGGCCGTAGGATAGTCGCCACATCTCTATTTTGTAAGTAAACCGATGTGTCCTTATTTTTGTGTTTATCCGACTGCGCATAAAAACGAGTTGACATGTTTTTATCACTGGATTCCACGCTGTAGATCATTTAAAACCATCTTCAAGATTGAAAGTTTTGTGTTTTATAATTTTAATCGCTTCACGTAAACTCTTGAGTAAAAGTGACGTTCCGTGGAGAGGACTTGCGTACGCCAGTGACTGGTGTCCGCTTTGAGTACATGTTCTGCGATCGCTGATTTGTTAATCTGTGGGTTCTTCACAGCAGCGATATGTTCTTTAACCCTTTCAGAAATAGTCTTTCTTTGGCCTATGTAGGAACTACCGTAGCTGCAGTTTATTTTGTAGGCACCTGGAGTTTGTTACGACAAGACATCCTTCGGTGTACCCACGATGCATACCACACCAGGCATAAAAGTTCTAAGCATCGTGGGTGTTTATCATAAATTGTATTATTGTTTACATGCCCACGAGAAAATAAGCCGTCAGTACGAATATGCCAATACAGATTTTAGCAATGATGAACTGTATGCTGTTGCCTGTTCATGGAATAAAAAGACTTGTTTCTTCCCGTAAATACAAAAGTTGTGATAAGTCATCCAGTGGAATAGTGAACGTTTTTGATAAAGGGTAAAGTCAGCAAAACGTGCGATTACGTAGCACAAAATCAAACTAATGTCTGTAAATCCTTAACCTCGAATTTGTATGATGAACTGACTTATGAATTGTGCTAAGTATCCAAAGGAAGCCGTTTTGTAAGTTTTTCGAAATTGAAGTGTCTGTTTGTAATTTCACAATAACAGCATTTTACTAAATGCAACTAAATATATATTTACACGATATATATTATATACCAAAAAAAAAAGGCGCAACGCACTTAGAAAGTGAAGGTAAAACGGTAGGTTTGACTATGAATTTAAACAAAACAAATAATAATAAACGACGATCCAGTTTTCCCTGGGTACGTGACATCATACTATAGAGCGTGGAAATGTACATTTCTTGCGACATCGTTCTGCATAAGTTTATTTTATTTCGATGCAATAACAAAATGTTTTATAAATGCTTGGACTGGAACGCAACTAATACCTTTTTATGTTGACTGTCCTGTTGGTGTGTCACTGAAGTGAAGCAGTCTAAGAGCAATATTATATATAATTTGGAATTATATACTTACGAAGGAATATACTTTGGAAGCAGTACAAATTTTTAATTTGTTATGGCAACACTGAGTTCTGCTGTTTTGTTGGTATTTTGAAAAGTTATCTATGTGTTGTATGGTACAATTTAACAGGTGATGAATGAGGTTGTTCGTCGAGTGTCTTCCTTGTTGGAATCTTACGTCGCGTTTCACACTGAGTTATTTATAACTTAATCTTGCTTGTAATGTGTTCCTTGCTACTAAATTTCACTTTTTGATTGTTTTAATTCGTTTGCACTGTAATTAATAATATTTTTTTCGACGAGCACTGACAAGCATCTTCACTTTTAGAGCACCGGAACCGGAAAAAGGGACAATTTCTTTCCTCGTAGATTATTTTTAAATGAATTAGCTTCATAATGATATCAGAGTGACTTGAGTAAATTTTATAGCATTGAGTAAATTAATTGGTGATAAGAATATGCATAATCATGGCACATACGCAAGTTTAAACGACAAAATGATAATATAGTAGTTTATTAAATGACTGATAACTTAAAAATAAGCATTGTGAAGAATAATACAAAATCAAAATTCTTTTAATAGCGCTGAAGTAGCTAAAGTAGCTCGACAATAGATACTAAACAAAAAAAAAATAGGTTGACAAGCAGATGAGAAAATGGTACTGAACTGTTTTTTCTATGCCAATTTATATCTAGATTTAGAATACTGCAAAATAATAACCATTTATCAATGTTCTAATCATAAAAAGGAAAGAATGGTTTTACTGGATGTCAGCTTCAAGTCAGTCAGTCATATATCAGGTGTTAACTAAATATTGAGAAGTGATAATTGTAGTAAACAGTATGAATAACCTAAAAACTTGACTTGACGAAATCCGAATCTAAAGAAGTAGGTTAGGAAACCTACTAGCCAAATTTAAAGTCGATTAGTAAAAGAAAATGTGCGTAGAAAAGTTAAAAGGCACAGCAGATTTTGGCCCGAATTTTACCTCCCCTTTTTAATTTAATTTATATAAAATGCGCATCCAGCTCTAGAAAGACTGTCGTGAGACAGAAAGTTTTATTATTTTTTTCTGGTAACGAGTAAAGGTGAACATTCTCCAAAGAGGGGAGGGGGGTTGTATTGAGAGAGACAGGGAACCTAAATATTCATTTAGTAAAATGTTTGATTGATTTAGTAAAAATTATAGTACATGTAACTGAATATCACGGACGCATTTAGGAATCGCTACAATTACTTAATTTATCTCTAACTAGCAACCCGCCCCGGCTTCGCACGGGTACAAATTATACACTTAAACCTTCCTCATGAATCACTCTGTCTATTAGTGAAAACCGCATGAAAATCCGTTCAGTGGTCTTTCAGTTTATCGCGAACAGACAAATAGACAGACAGACGTGGCGGGGGACTTTGTTTTATAATATGTAGTAATTCATATCTACGCACACGTGAACTTGTAAGCGATATATTAAATGACAAGATTACTAACAGACGACATATTCATATTATCTTCATATCGGTGTTATATATAAGGAAACAACTGATTAGTATAGTCACTTCTTATTCAAGTCAGATCGGTAATAAAATGTCAGTACTATTCCATGTAATTGTGTGGTGTTTTCTAGTTGTAAGTTCAAATGAAGCGGCAAGAATATTAGCTGTGTTCCCAGTTCCATCTATAAGCCATCAAGTAGTATTCCGACCATTAACCCAGGAGTTAGCTAAGCGAGGACATGAGGTTGTTATCATTACAACGGATCCAGTTTTCACAACACAAGAAGCACCTGCGAATCTGACAGAAATTGATGTTCATGATATATCATACAGCCTAATGAGAGAAATATTCTCAACAGCTTCTATAGGAAACGAAAACGATATAGAAGCGCAAATTCAGATAAGTCTGAATCTCTTTCTTATGATAGTTGATGCCCAACTAAAAGATAAACAAGTAAAGAAATTACTTAAGGATAAAAATCAAAAGTTTGATTTAATATTCGCAGAAGCGTGTATGAGACCTGCACTAGTTTTTTCTCATTTATATAAAGCACCAGTGATCCAGATCAGCTCTTTTGGAGCTTTTATTGATAATTACCTAATAATCGGTGCTCCCGGGCATCCACTTTTATACCCAACTGCGACACGCCAAAAACTTAATAATTTAAGCATGTGGGATAAAATCCAAGAGTTGTATAACAATTATAAATTTGAGAATATTTATGAAAGCAATAAATTATTGGAACATAAACTGCTCAAAAAACATTTCGGAAATAATGTACCATCTACAGATGAATTGAACAACAATGTTGATATGTTGTTTTTGAATATTCATCCCCTTTTTGAAGGCATTAGGCCCGTACCTCCGACTGTTGTATACATGGGTGGATTACATCAAAAACCTGACAAGCAGCTACCATCGGTGAGTTGGTTTACTTTTTATAGTAAACATTTTGTTTCTCATTGTCATCTATTATTTTTTTTATAAATCCGTTTAACTAAGTTAAGTAAAGTAATAAGCTAAAGAAAACAAAGCCAAAGCATATTTAGATATACGTGTTATACATTAACACTAAACCAAATAACCTATATTAAAGTTTATATGTTGAAGAAGTGCAGAAAGCAATTTTTTTTTTTAATATGTGTTTTAAACTGAAATATTATGTAAAAATGGCTACAAAAAGCTACAGGGGCCCAGTATAGTCAGTATAGGCCCAGTGTTGTCAATATTTGATCTGCCTATCATATCTAGAATATATACCTATAAAGGTATTATTATTAGGTATATTAAAAAATAACTTTATGGCATCATTTATTATGTTCTTTACTTATATATTACTTATATACTTATAACATATATATATGTTATGGACTAAGTGATTAAACATTGCATTATTAATAATGCCCAGGCCATACGAATAATGACAATTGAAATTAGGCTCTGTGATTAATACTTATATAAACTTCGTTTTTTATCACATTATGAATATTGCTACACAACTGTTGGGTAAGGTGATAATTAAGCCAATTATACTACATAAGGCAAGGACCAAGAAGATTTTACAAAATGGGACAGATCATTAAAAGGCAATTACTAAATTTCATACAAATACTAATACCAATTGATTAATAGTAAATTTAATAAAATACACGCTGCCCTAATCAAGTAAAATGGGTACAATTGGGTTCTGGCACTCACCGGCCGCTGCCGTGGCGTGCTCGCATGGCTCGCTCGGCTCGTGGGTTGTGCTCGCAGTTCTAAAACCTAGCCATTTCTGTTCATTTGCCCTACCCTACTAATGATTGATGATTTCGTAATGCATTTTGATTTGCGTTGTTTTACCAATTAATATAATAATAAAAAGATTAGTTTGCTAAATAATGTAATGAAATGTTGTCTTTCAATTATTTGTCAAATGAGTTATTTTCGGAAATAATAGTTTGTAAAATTATAACTTTATCAAGTATACATTTAAATAACGTTATTTTTTAAATGAAAATTTGTGATTAGTTTTTTGTCAAATGACAGGACACCACATTATAAATATATTGGTATCTTTCTATACCAATAAAGTCCATAACTGTATGTTGCCTACCTATTTTCTCCGCTCATGGAGCTAAATAGTACGACTTCTCACCTACCTAAATCTTCTGTACCTTACCTTCCCTTCAAATAATGACCCTGAAATGTTGCTCCTGTCGAAAAATATTTTGCTTCTTTAGTATTTATGTCAGTGTCATTAATTGTTTTTTTTTTCTTTTAGGATCTCAAGTCGTATTTAGATTCATCCAAAAATGGAGTAATTTACATAAGTTTTGGCACAAACGTAGACCCTTCTCTTTTACCATCTGAAACAATACAAACTTTAGTGGATGCATTCTCAAAATTACCCTACGATGTTTTGTGGAAATGGAATAAAGATGAACTACCTGGACGCACTAGCAATATTAGAATATCTAAATGGTTGCCACAGTCTGATTTACTCAGTAAGCTACTTGCAATGTATTAGATATAAATCTAGCCATTACCAAATTAACTAAATAATTTATCAAATTCACTGACTTAATTTACCAAATAAACTAAGTGATTTACGAAATAATTAACTTCTAATCAATTTATAACCTTTATTTCATTTTTAAGAACATCCGAAAATTAAGTTATTCATAACACAAGGAGGCCTCCAATCAACAGACGAAGCAATAACAGCTGGAGTACCACTGATTGGAATGCCTATGTTGGGGGATCAGTGGTTCAATGTAGAAAGATATGAGTACCACAAAATTGGGATTAGACTTGATATGGAGAATCTCACTGTGGATGCGTTGATTAAGAAAATCGATACTGTAATAGGAGATGACAGGTTAGTAAATAACTATAATATATTCAACAATACAACATTTTTACAAAAATAAGTTTTAAAAACTAGTATTTACTAGGGTGGGGCACACATGCATGTTTTTTTTTGTAAAGTGATAATAAGTGTTATTTTTCAATGAGTTTGATAAACATCTTCTTAGCATAAACCTCAAAAATTAAAATTTCGTGGAAAATGTCTTGTATAGTTATGGGTAACTATTGAGCTTACATATTTTCTACAATTCAGATATTTATAAACCGTTTTTAACCAGAAAAACATACACAACATTTTCTAATAATATTATATTCGGGTAAAAAGAACAGTCAAATTGCATGAAATCTAACTGTTCCCTTCTGCGCTCCTTCAGTCCTCTTGTTTAAAGTTATTAAACACAATATCAAGTATTTTTTTCTATTGTATCTAACAAGAACTATAATTACAATAATTTAGTGATATAAAAAAGTTATCTTTGTTCAAACTTCGTACATTTACATACATACAGTAGCGTTCAACTGAAAAAAAATCGGAAAAAGGATCAAGACATTTATCTTTGTGGGAACCCTATAGATAGACAATTACTTCAGAAAATAAGTATTCTATACAATAAGTAGATACTTTTAGACTAAATCTCTAAATCACACAAGCAATTGCTCATAACAATCGAAGCAAAAGTTTGTGCGTGCCACATAACACACTGCATCATCCATGTAGACAACTTGCAAAAAAACATAAAACTGGGCAAATACTAGTGCTAGTAATTTGAATAAATAATTATAAAATTTATTAACTTCAAGTGCTTTATTTGTATATAGGAAACATTAAGAAGGAAGTTAGTTGATGTGCGATTTGCGTAGTACTATTTATATGTAATTTGTTTTAGTTAATGATTGTCGTTGCCAGATTGTGTGCATGCCATTATTGCAAAATTTACACATTAGTTACAGCCTGAATAACCTAATAAATTTTATTATTTTTACAAGCTAATACTTAAAGATATTGGTTTTGAATAATTATGTTAAATGCCAATTAAAAAGGACAATTTTGATAGACCAGGAAGACGTTAAACTACAGAGATACAAATTTTTGGGGCGTACAAAAAAAGAGCATATCGAATTAGATGATTATTTATTTAGATGAAACATGCATTCATGGCTCATGTTCTGTGAACAAGTGGGCTGGCAAAGCAAAGATGTTGCTTGTCCACTTAAAAGTATACCACTTGGCGCGACGTGGATAATCTCTAATAGGCAGTAATAGTCTGATTTCAATATTTGTCATTCGAATAGATTTATCTATTTATATTCACAGAAAAATAAATTTTAAACGATTTCATGTCAATATTTCTTTGATTTACTCCACCCGTTCGTGTAAAACCATTTAGTAATATACAATAATATAAAACAATAACATTCCTGATATTGACACTGCGCACGAAACTTGGGGACATGTTTTTGGCGCATTCTGAACTACGTTTAAAAGACCGCCAATGGTTCCTTAACATCTCTGCATTGCGATGCCACCGTAGCCGAACAATGATGCGCAAAAATAGAATATCATCCCTATGATTTTTTGTATTGAATAAAAGAAAAGCATGCAGCTCATAAAGCTGATTACATATAATAATAACAAAGTGGTACACTTACAATTTTATGTTACGTCTCGTTTGCTTCCCCTGTAGACTTTTTTCTAACGATCATGAAATATTTAAAGTATCAGTTTTTTTGTTAATAGTGTAATTCCATTTACAGCTACCGTCGTAATATCATACAACTCAGAAAATATATGCGTGACGAGCCTATGCGTCCTCTTGATCGAGTGGTGTGGTGGACTGAATACGTACTGCGACACGGAGGAGCTAAACATCTGCGCGCACCCGCTGCCAACATCTCCTGGGCAGAATACTTAGAACTTCAACTAGTTTTTACAGTACTAGTGATATTATTTGCAATAGCCGCATTCTTTATTACTGTTATACGATATATCTACAATTTTAATTTAGGAAATCACATTAATATCAAATTAAAAAGTACATAAGCTTTAAAAAAAAATTAATGGGTAATATTTATAAATAGAGAATAGAAAAACAGGAAATGGAAGGTTGTTGTTATTTTTTTCCCTAGTGTTAAATTCAGATATGTTATCAATATCTACCAAAGCAACTGTACTCAGCAATAAAACGAGCTCAGAAAAAAATGTAAGTGAAGAAGAGGAGATGGTAGTCAACCTAGAAAACTTACGTCATATCTGTCCCTGGAATCTAAAACGCAAGACTGCTGACAAATGTGACACTTGCACGAAACATGATTGTGTGCCTTCAATGTAGCAAATCTGTGTGCAAATACTGTTTGTAATACTGTCCAGTATTTATATTTGTACTTTAAGTGAGTGAGATTACCGGAGGTCCTAACCTTTCCCTCTACCCCTCTTCCCCATTTCCCCCCACTCCCCTCTTTCCCCTTCCTCTATTTCTACCTTAAAGACCAGCAACGTACTTGTACTCTCGAGTTGCAGGTGCCCATGGACAGTGGTAGTCACTTACCTTCAGGTGACCCGTCTGCTCGTTTGCACATTATCCCATAAAAAAAATCATGAATAAATTGATAAAGTGTGAAACAGATCGGTTTAGAAATAAAAATGTTTTGTGTTGTGCGATATTGAGAAATAGACAATACCAATACATATTTTATGTCATTTTATAGCCATTTATGTAACAAGTAGTGAATTATAGCTTTAGAATTTACAGTGTTAGAGTTAGTTGGAGCGTATTCTCGCAATAATAATCACATGAGGTGAGTCTATTTACATTTTGGTAGTAAATAATAATAATTACTAAACGGACACAAAAAGCTTATATCAAAATAATATCATAAAAAGAATAAAAAAAAGTCTAGAATACAAATAGACTCGCTTGTGTCCGGACACCGTGTGGTTTCAGTCGGTTCGAGTCCAACATACCGGTGAGGTGATGAACCGTGAGGTTTTCCACACAGCAAAAAAAAACTCTTTAGGTTCAGAAGATAAATGCTCGAAAAAGAAAATCGTACTTTTTGTGGTAGATATTCCAATGTGGGTAGTAGAGAATTTCTTATCAGGGTCGAACTAATTGAAGCGGGTTGAGAGCCTCACGAAGGCATTAGGATGAGAGAGTGATCAGGATGTTCCCAGGCCTTTTAGAGCTTGTAAGTGTGTGCTTGTAGGCACTTGCCGAAGTTTGTAAATAACGCCATGAAGTTCTCAATTTTGGCCTCAGGTACCTCATGAATTTCAAGGTCTATATCACGTAATGTTTTTTAAATAAAAGTAGATGAGCGATTTTTAAGTTTTGAAAATTCATTTTGAGACTTAGATAGCTCCAACTCACTGTTTGACAGTGTTACTCTTCACAGTAATATTCATTTTGATATCTTTTTAATACACTGTGATGAAGTTCGTTGCCGTCGTAAAATCTGCTGTAATCGTTTGAATAGCATGGCCAACCTCAACAGTAACCATGTCCTTTATAAGAGCTGCGAGTGGGTTTTACATTAACAATTAATTCATGGATACTTTTTGATCCATAAGCTTACTAATACTTTCCAACTTCTCATTAATTATGTCGAAGCCTGAAGGAATATTTATAGCAACATCCAACAAGACCGTTATTTGACTAAACGATGTGTTAAACGCCAAACTGGTGTATCGTCATCATTGCTTTTTGGCCTGGTTACATTCTCACAGAAAGGACAACTCTACAATGCCAGTTGCTGAGCACTTAGTTGTTTAACTGATCCCACGGTAATATTCAAGTATTCATAACAATAGCTGGAGATACAAGCGTTACATTTTAAGTAGTTATTTACATCAAGATTATTATTATAGCCCTGGAAATTCATGTCTTATTGGTGGTATTATGGTAAAAATTATTTTATAGATTTTGGTATGGTTTTACAAATTGTCGGCTAAGAGTAAGTTTTTCGTGAAAATAAATAAAGATGTGTCAATATTTTTTAATGTGAATCGACTGATTTTTACTGTGACTGTTATTTACGGCCTTGAAAGAAACAGTTATCTTGTAGATCACAGTTTCTTTCGTCGTAGAGTATTTAAAAATAGCTTCATAAATGAAATCAGAGTGACTACAGTAAAACTTATGTCGATCAACTTACTTGAACTACTTGTTTTGTGATAAGAATATGCATAATCATGGCACATAGGCAACTTTAAAGTATAGCGTGAACGTCACGCAGAGGTCTAAAGATGACTGTTATTGATTAAATAAATCATAACAAAGAAAAAAAATATTCCACTTTTATTTAGTAGGAAATAATTAGGACCGTATCTTCTGCAAAAGATATAACCCGCCCTCGAGGAAGTAAAAGTATACCGATTTCGTTAATATACTCGTACATAAGGAACAGTGTTGGACCAATCACGCTGGCCTGGGGAGTGCCATAGCTGTTCGTAACCCTTTGAGATCGCTAATTCAGATAGTCCTCAAAAAGCCCTAGCTGGGTATGGAAACCGTGTCAAATGCTTTTGCTATATTCCCCACTGTCCAGGTATGTGCCGAAGTATGAATTTCTTGAAGCCCATATTTGCTTGCTATTGTTTCCAGCTTTACATAATACATTCTTTGTTTATTTCCTTTTGCAACTTGTTAAAAATTTCTATGCCTTACGAAGGTGGTTGTTATTAGGCGCCTGATTATTTTTTCAATGCAAACTGTCTCAGTGTTGAGGCGTTATCAATGCTTTTACATTTATTTTCACAGTTGGGAACTTTAACTGTATTTGAATTTCGGTCAACCTGATTTAATACGTAAGATCATGTAAGATTAGAATATAAAACTGTATAAAAGGTGTATTAAAGTGAAAGTAAACTTTCATTGCGCGATGCAGGATCAGTAGTTATTACGTAATTCAACTTGTTTTCGCTAGATGATGTTGAAGTATGTTTTTGCTGTATGTCGAAGTCACCACATCACTCTCCTCCAAAACCGGATACCTTGATGGTCGATATCTTCAACTCCGGGAATGTTCGCAGGAGCTGATGGAATTCGCCACCACTCAAAGTTTTTATAGATGCCATCAATAAGCCGGTAATTATGACAGTCTATTAGTAAATTATATAAACTCAGAAATTCAATGCCTATAAATTGGTTTCGATACGTTAGTGATCTTAAACATCATTTCCAATACGCGGCACAGACCTAGGTGCAAAGTGATTCATATAAAGCCTAGTAAGCCTAGGTATCGTAAGTATCGGTTAAACTATTTTCAGTTATAAACCACTGTTCCTAATAGCTGACCGGGGAAATGCACATAAGTCCGAGCCGGTGTCAACAAGAAAAACATTCGGCCTGTACCAATCAGGCAGTCAGAGGCTGCTATTGCTAACTGCTTTAGGCTGACATAAGCGTCCCTCAATAACTTCATTACAGCACCATGATTTAAAAAAAAATAACCAAGAAAATTTTAGACATTGTAATATATTACTTGCATGCCTAATTATAATGTTTAAAATAGTGTAATATATGTATTGTAATTGTAACTCTGTAATTGTAAAATTCAACGAAATTTTACCGTTCGTGAGCAAAACGAATCTTGATTATAGGAACCGGGCATAAAAGATAACGTATATTATGAGGCACAATCAATCAAACAATTTCCACATAGTGAACATTGGATATAAATTTTAACATGAAATTTACAAATTAAAACGCTACATTCGATAAGGAACTTGTAGGTTAATATTGCTTTTGAACACTATTCTAGAAAAGACGTATACGTTGGACAAAATCTTTTGTAACTATTCTTTTAGAATAACATCTGATTATAAGTATGAGAAAAACCAGTCTTGACTTAGCAATTTTGAACCGTAAGTGTTTTTGCTTTAGACAAGAAAAAGTATTCAAGAAAAAATTGTTATATCAAATAAAACTAATACTAAAATACCATACCTTGTAGTAGTTTTAAATATCTACCTTAACAGTGAATCATTAAAAACAAATTTGTAATGTGTCAGAATTGCAAAACAGAAAACGATAATTATACAACGTGTTACAGACGTTGTGTACCTTGAGGCCTTGTACAAGTAATAACATGTAAATACTTTTTCGAATCAAATGGACAAAAACACTTATTAAGTTTTTATATGGACGTTAGTTTTTAATCCAACAAAAAATATAAACAGCAAAAAATCACAGTGATACGTGAAACAATTTAAACCGAGAATCAAAATAAATGCGAACCGTCTTTTCTAGTTGTTTTAAATCTATTTACTCGTACATCCTTGAATCCTTCAGTTTTTTATTTTATTTGGTAAGTTATTTTGGTTGAAATACAAACCAATATGTCTCAAAAACCAGGACCACCATTACGATAAAAAATAGGACCTACTCATGTTGGTAAGGTAATTATTGGATTACATTTATTTTTTTTAGAATTATTTCGGATAAAAATCATTATTGGAGAAGTTTTGTTTGTTATCAAGCCTACCTACCTACCTACTTTAAATGATATATTATATGCATGTCAAAAAATAAAATATAAGTATTACGTATTAGAATACTATACAATATGAAAAAAGCAGTTGGCTCACGTGTTCTGACGCGAGTTGTCCTGTCCTGACGCGAGTTTAACATTTATTACCCATCCCAAAAAGCGCACAACATGTTCGATTTATAATCTTTCACTTAATAATTGTAAAAAGCTGTATTCTTCATTCCTTAAATTTCCGCGCTAAGAGGTAGATCATTTTGCTTAAATTTAAATGGGATCAACCTTGAGTATAACCATTCTTAAAAAAAAAAGAATGATTGAAATCGGTTTACAAATGGCGAAGATATCGCATAACATACACACAAAAATTAATTAATTGGAATTGAGAACCTCCTCCTTTTTGAAATTGGTTACAATACAAATACATCAATATAATACGCTTTCGTAAGCGTATTCGTGACGAACCTATAACTGCGTTAGAGCGAGCCGCACGGTGGATAGAATAATAGTGAAGCGACTCATCTTCGGTCACCTGCCGCCAACTTATCCTGGGTGAATTACAATACAATACAATACAATATTCTTTATTGTACACCATAAAAAAATTTACAATATTAAAAATAAAAAGAAATAATCAAGAAGATCTGTTTATTAACAATTGCACAATATTTTGACACATATTTATGAGTGATGATAGTTATCAGCTGATTTATCAGTTGATAAACATAACCATAATAACATAAAAATATATATAATTTAAGGAGCACGTGAAAAGGTTTTTGCTGATTGTTTAATGATTTAGGTATAAAGATGATGCGTAAATAAATGAAGGAGAGGATGATAGTGGAGTTCGCATTTTGATGTAATGGTTCATTTGAAATTTGAGAGTGCAAGGTTCCAACTCTGTATTTTTTAATGCTATATACCTACACATATTTTTCCAAATATTTATGTAGCAATTGACTATAATATTCTTTAATTGCTTCATTTGCCGTTAAAAGACTTTGGGCATCTTCAAATAAGTGCTAACTTTAACAACTTATCTATATTACATTCCCTATCCGTCACACTCATATACATCAGACACACAACACACTCACTCACGGATACAGAGAGGAAACACATACATAATTAAACCTATTATCTTTGTTTTTAATTTTGTCACAAGTTACAATTTATAAACTACCCTGAAACGTTGCTTGTGCTAGGTATGAAGTTTTATGATTTTTTAAATAAAGATTCTCACGCCGCAACCTGTACTGGGTTGCACATATGTTATCACATTCATATCTACCAGTACAATCAATTTAATGTGATTATATTCACGCCGTTTTGTATATAAGAAAACAACTGATCATGATAGTCAGTTCTTATTAAAGTAACATCGATAATAAAATGTCAGTATTATTCCATGTAATAGTGTTGTATTTTCTAGTTGTAAGTTCAAATGAAGCGGCAAGAATATTAGCTGTGTTCCCAATTCCATCAATAAGCCATCAAGTGGTATTCCGACCATTAACCCAGGAGCTAGCAAAGCGAGGTCATGAGGTTGTTGTCATTACAACGGATCCAGTTTTCTCATCACAAGAAGCACCTGCAAATTTGACAGAAATTGATGTTCACGATATATCATACAACATATGGAGAGAAATATTCATGACATCTTCCAAAGGAAACCAAAACGATGTGGCATTGCAAATACAGACATATTTAAATCTGTTTATTAAGATAGCTGATGCCCAACTAAAAAATAAACATGTAAAGAAAATACTTGAAGATAAAAATCAAAAGTTTGATTTGATATTCGTAGAAGCGTGTTTCAGACCTGCACTAGTTTTTTCTCATCTATATAAAGCACCAGTGATCATGATCAGCTCTTTTGGCTCATTTTTTGATAATTATCTAACAATCGGTGCTCCTGGACATCCATTTTTGTACCCAACTGCGATACGCCAAAGACTTAATAATTTAAGCATGTGGGATAAAATAAAGGAGTTGTATAATACTTATAAATTTGAAAGTATTTATGAAAATAATAAACAATTAGAACATGAACTGCTCAAAAAACATTTCGGAAATAGTGTACCATCTGCGGATGAATTAAACAACAATGTGGATATGTTGTTTCTGAATATACATCCCCTTTTTGAAGGCATTAGGCCCGTACCTCCGACTGTTGTATACATGGGTGGAATACACCAAAAACCTTACAAGGAAATACCATCGGTAAGTAGTCTTAAACTTGTTGCAGTAAACATTAAAATTTGCGATGAAACATAAATAAATGTTTCTTCCTTATTGTAATGTTGTCACCTATTCTTTCTTTTTTTTTATAAATTCGTGGCGGTAAGTTAAATAATGCTAATAAGCTAAAAGTGAAGCCAAAAATGACCGGTCACAACTTATGTTTTGTTATTAACATGCTTTTAGTAGCACATGTGACTAACTACTAACTATGTAAATAAGTATTGTATTAATATTCTAAACATATTAACTTTGTTATAAACATTTAAATAGCACACGTGAAAACTGACAGGTGATATTTGCTACAAATTCTATAGTTTATTAAATTCGACTACATTTGCAACATTTTTAGATAGTCGAATTGGTACCCTGAATTACTATTGTTCGTTTGTACATAGAAGCCTTTTGACCAAATTTAATTAAAACAAATATTATTTAATATTGAATCTATCACGATTAACCCTCATTGCTTGGTATCGAAATGATAATTTTATTATTAGAGCTATTTCAGCTATTGCCAAAACTCCACACGAAACGAAATTGAAAGGACGCCACAGTAAAAAAATCGTATCGAAATTAAACTTAGTATGAATATGTAATTCAGATGACAAAACTATGAGAAAGCTACGAGGTAGATAATGTAACTTTTCAGTAGCTATTAGTAAACCCATCGGGTTGGCGAGTGGGCTCATAGGATTCGTTTTGACAAGTCCAACAGATTCAGCTTAATAAAGATGGTCTGATGATGAAGCCAGGAAATGGATAGTAGAACTTTTTTTTCTTTTTAATTTGGTTTGCTATTATCGCTTATTTTTTTAATTTTCAAAACTATAATAATTATTTGATTTTAGTTCAAATTAAACATATTGTAGCTAAACACTATACAACCTTTATTCGACATTTGTCTATCCAATGTTCTTTGTTGTTTTAAAACTAGAAGTTTTTTTTAAGTTTAATGGCGACAGTTTTATATGAAAGTATAACACTAAAAGTATAGTACTTTACAAAAATATTTTAGAAAAGGGAACACGCTATATTAACTGAATGCCTAAGAACTAAGAAACTTAAAGTGTTCCAAATACGACATTTATCCGTACGCGCGCACGGATAAATGTCGTATTTGGAACACTTTAAATTTATACGAAGGAGAAATGCAGAAACCTACAATTTTAATATTTTACTTTAATATGTTAAACATTATGTGAAACTTGATACAATAAACTATAGAGGCCCAATATAAATGCTGACCTGTCATGGTCCGCAATGTTAATACATTGCTAGTTCAAGTTTTACTGGTAATTTACATAAACCAAAACATTCAAAACTTAACATTTTACTAATCACTTCACAGTGTCTATGCTAATTTGGCATACAAATTCACGGTCCATCTAAAGGTAGACAGTTAAGGTACATAATTATAAGCTGTTACATCGATGAACATTCTCAATAGCGGAAAAATTAATGGAGATACTACTTCGGCTTTTACTCAAATATAAATGTTTTTACTTATTTATTTCTCTTTACTCTACACATTTAAATAGTAAATAGTGCAAAACAAGTTACAAATGTTAAGGTATAACAATGGGCGGTCTTATCACACACGGCGATTTCTTCCAGACAACCTTTGTACGGATATTGTCAAATATAATTTAGGGTAGTCTGTGGTGTACAATATAAGGTTATGTTAATATATTTACCTATAAGCATATTACATACATAATATATTAATTTTCTTATTACTTATACATACACTAAAATTTATATGCATATATATAATAATATAATTAAAAAGTATTTATAATGACAAATAATAATCCCTCACAAATTCTTCAAATTCAAATATTCTGTACCCTCTTCAAATAACGACTCCGAAATGTGGCTAGAAAAATTTTGATTCCCTTAGTATTTATGTCAGTCCTCATTCATGTCAGTTTTTCTTTCAGGACCTCAAGTCATATCTAGATTCATCTAAAAATGGAGTAATTTACATAAGTTTCGGTACAAACGTAGACCCTTCTCTTTTACCACCTGAAAAAATAAAAACTTTTGTGAATGTATTCTCAAAATTACCCTACGATGTTTTGTGGAAATGGAATAAAGATGAACTGCCTGGACGCACTAACAATATTAGAATATCTAAATGGTTGCCACAGTCTGATTTACTCAGTAAGTTTTTCACTGTATTAGACGCAAATCTAGTCTTTACCAATTTAACTAAATAATTAATCAAATTCACTCATTTATTTACCAAATTAACTAATTAATTTACCAAATAATTAACGTCTGATCAATTTATAAGGTTTCGTTTTATTTTATAGAACATCCAAAAATTAAGCTATTCATAACACAAGGAGGCCTCCAATCAACAGACGAAGCAATAACAGCCGGAGTGCCATTGATTGGAATGCCTATGTTTGGGGATCAGTGGTTCAATGTAGAAAAATACGAGTACCACAAAATTGGGATTAGACTTGATATGGGGACTCTGACGGCGGATAAGTTGATCAAGTCAATTAATACTGTACTAGAAGATAGCAGGTTAGTTAATAAACTAACTATCAGAGTTATTACTACTGTAAAATTATTCTCTGTAAGCATAAAATATTTAGGGTATTAGTTTTTAGTTAATTGTTTAATTCTATTTACAGTTACCGCCTTAATATTATACAACTCAGAAAGTATATGCGTGACGAGCCTACGCGTCCACTTGATCGAGCGGTGTGGTGGACTGAATACGTACTGCGACATGGAGGAGCTAAACATCTACGCTCACCGGCTGCTAACATCTCATGGGCAGAGTACTTAGAACTTGAACTAGTTTTTACAGTACTTTTGATATTATTTGCAATAGCTGCATTATTTATTACAGCGATACGATATATCTACAAATTTGCAATAGGAAATCACGTTACTATCAAATTAAAAAGTGCCTAATAATTTTGTTAATAGTTTTTAAACTGTTTTACATGTTGCGTCTGGAAATACATTAAAATGTTTTTCTTAAGATTCGTTGAAATTTTATTTTAAACCAAGTCGGTACATGTCACTTTTTATTATTCCTTGTATTATAATATTATGGTTTACTAAAAAAATAAATTAATCATCACTTAGTTCAGATACTTTACCCAAAACAAATTCATAATAATCACAAATAAAAAAATTGTCGGTTAAATTATGATAATCATAAAGATCTGCTTACCCTTTTCCCAATTTGATTAGAGGTTGGCGTAATATGTTTTCTTCTTCCATTCTATTCTATCATTTATTGTTTCCCTGCTTATAGTCCGAGAGGGGAATTACCACAAATTTAAGCATTTTATAAAGGCTGATTTTTTAATATTACGTTACATGAAGCCGCTGATGGTGAAGTAGAGAAATAGTCAGTCATCCGGTTTCGCTAGCAATTGGCGCGGGGGCGGCGACTGATGGCTAGAGGTCGATCGGTATTATAAGAGAGTTTCATGCCAGACCCGGTCCAAGGCTTTGGAGATTTATAAAGATACGACTATTGCCTTACCATGACCTTCCAAGGCGTCGCTCCATAGATGGGTAGCATAATACAGAAGGTTGGTTGTTCCAGGAGACGATTGTTCAATACACGTGTATAATATATCTTTGTCAACCTCATTGTGGGCGAAGCTTAGTATCACTAGCTCACAGAGTATTAGTGATTAGTTATTAACAGATTCCCCACGGATTAAGTTTGCTCAAACGGAAAATTGAGAAAAAACACGAGAAGACTAAGAGATAGTTGCCAAATAGTTTCATTATTTACAGATTAATTTATTTCATATATAGGTGATGATTCATTTTTTTTTACTGAACGCTTAGGTGAAGATAGTTTTAAAAATTAAGGATAGATATGTACCGATAAAATGTAACTGTTAACATGCCAATTTTTTGAAATGATTGGTTGGTGTCCTACTATAATTAAACACTTGCCTGTAAGAGACTGCCATTGAGCGATAAGGCCGCCAATTGTATAAACCGCATTTTTTATTAATTTTTCTTTTTAATGTTTCTGTTAGAGAAATAATAATATAACTCTTTATTATACAATAAAGAGTTATATTATTATTTCTCTTTATTAAACTTAAAACTTATAAATTACATTTTTAAATATGTATAAAACAAAATATATATTTAAAAATACAAAAAATAGTAGACCACCGACATCGGGTACAAGGACCAAGACACCGGTGGTTAGGGCTCCAAAGACAGGAACCTCCTCGCCATACGGGCCGTGTCGAGGAGAACTGCTTTCTGCATCAGTCCCTTGATCCAGCCGTCTAACGCGAGCCTCTTAAGGTGTTGATCGAAGCTCTTGGCTATTAATCCATGAGCAGATATGACAATCAGAACAATGATCGCCGAATCAACATCCCACATATCGACAACCTCGTGAGACAAATCCAAATATTTTAATTGTTTTTCTTTTTCAACTTTCACGAGGTTCCCGTCATGAGGAACAGCGATATCGATAATCATTGCGCGGCGCTCTAATCGGTCTATCAGCACTATATCAGGCTTATTGGCAACAATAGTTCTGTCAGTGATGATAGATCGATTCCAATACAATGTGGCACGACCATTTTCGAGAACTGGGTCGGGCACATACCTGTAATATGGCACCTCTGAATTCACAAGATTGTATTTAAGGGCAAGTTGTTGATGTACAATCCTGGCCACTTGATTGTGTCTATGCAAATATTATATTATATTATTATTCTCTTTATTAACATTTAAATACATATAAATTACAATTTTAAATACATTATTATATAAAAAAATATATTTAAAAATATAAAAAATAGTGTCCCACCGGTATCGGGTACAGGGACCAAGCTACCGGTGGTTAGGGTTCCAGAGACAGAAACCTCCTCACTATGCGTGCCGTGTCGAGAAAGACTGCCTTCTGCATTAGGCTCTTGATCCAGCTGCCTAACGTGAGCCTCTGAAGGTGTTGGTTGAGGCTCTTAGCAATTAACCCATGGGCCGAAATGACTATCGGCACAATCATTGCTGAATCCACATCCCACATGTCGACAATCTCGTGAGATAAGTCCAAATATTTTATTTCTTTCTGTTTTTCAGCCTTCAAGAGATTGTCGTCATGGGGAATGGTGATGTCAACAATCATTGCTGGGCGCTCTAATCGGTCTATCACCACTATATCAGGCTTATTGGCAACAATAGTCCTGTCAGTGATGATAGATCGATCCCAGTACAATGTTGCACGACCATTTTCAAGAACTGGGTCGGGCACATACGTGTAGTACAGTAACTCAACAGTCACAAGGTTATATTTAAGAGCAAGTTGCTGATGGACTATCCTGGCCACTTGGTTATGTCTATGCAAGTACTCACTGATGGCAAGACGAGAACAACCAGAAATTATATGCCTGAGGGTTTCTCCGGGACGATGACATGCCCGACAAATGTCAATCGTGCCGTCCTTCAGGATATATTTTCGATAGTTATTCGTCATAACAACTTCATCTGTAATTGCACAGACAAACCCTTCAGTTTCTCCGAAGAGATCACCAAACCGTCCATGCAGCTCTTTGCCCTTCCATATCTCCTTACGATCAGTAATATTAAGTACTGCAGGTTTGCGCCAGTTCTCTTTTCCTAGAGCAAGCGGGGTGAGTCCGTTGTCAACTGCCACCACATCCCGATGCACATCCAAGTTAACGGAGAGGAAGTAATCTCTAAGATTGCATACCTCGCGATTATGGAGGGTCTTGGCATTTAAAAAACCACGACCCCCACATTTCCGCGGGATATACAATCTCATTACCGACGATCGTGGATAATGCATTCGGTACGCGGTAAGCAATGTACGAACTCTTCTATCCAGGGCATCTAGTTCAGTCTGAGTCCATCTAAGTATTCCAAAGGAGTAGATTAGGACTGGCATGACCCAATCATTATAGGCCCGCACCTTATTACCGCCTGACAAAAGACTTTTCAATACTTTTTTCAGGCGGCTAAAGAAGCGTTCCTGTAACGATTGCTTCATAATCAATTCATTTACACCTAACGCCTGTGACATACCTAGATACTTGTAAGTTTCGTTGGCGGAAAGACATCTAAGGTGTGTGGAATCTGTGAGTTCCATCCCATCAGATTCCACAATCCTGCCTCTTTTAACATGCATGACTGCACCTTTATCGACACCAAATTCCATCCTGATACCTTTACTAAAGGTTTCAGTTACCTCTAGTAATTTTATCAATTGGAAATTGCTGCAGGTAAACAGTTTCAAATCATCCATGAAAAGGAGGTGGGATATAACCTGACCTCCTCTCCGCAAACGATAGCCTAGCCCTGAACTCTCCAGCAGAGTACTGAGAGGATTCAAAGCTAAACAGAACCACAAGGGGCTCAAACTGTCACCCTGAAATATACCCCACCTGATCTTTATATGCTCGCCGTCACCGACAGGCCGCTGACATCCTGGATAGCAGAGGACCGTTCTCCATTGCCACATACATGCCTTCAAGAAAGTGCATAGAGTCGTATCAATCTTGTACAACTCCATCACTCTCAAGAGCCATGTATGCGGCACAGAGTCATAGGCTTTCTTATAATCTATCCAACATGTCGCCAAATCATTTCGGTTACGGCGAACTTGTTGGTTAATGTCGTGTCAAGTATAAGGAGCTCTTTAGTGCCACGGGCCCCACTTCTACATCCATTCTGAGAGTAAACCATAATAGTATTGTTAGTTATATGAGATGTTATCTTCACTCTCAGAATAGATGTTAGTAATTTATAAAGTGTTGGGAGACACGTTATAGGTCTGTAGTTTTTGGGATCCGTGGCACTACCAGACTTATAGAGGAGGTGAGTTACTCCTGTATTTATAAAAGTTGGAAGCGAGCCTGATTCTAAGCATGAATGGAATTGAGATGCCAAATGTACATGTGAGCTACGGAGCCACTTTAACCAAAAGTTATGCAGTCCGTCCGGTCCCGCTGATTTCCAATTCGGCAGCGAACGAACTGCACAAGCTATATCAGTGCTGGAGATGGATATAGGCTCCATAGGCTCCATGGTATCAATCGACTCACATGATCGTTCAACATCTCGCATCCAATCACCCTCTGTGTGAGTGACAGGCATTGCCCAGATGTTACGCCAAAATGTATTTGTAATTTCAGCATCTGGGAAATGTGTGTCACTCACTACATCAGGCTGCTCCCACCTTTTATAAACCCACCTCTCATCCTTTTGGAATGAACGATTCTGAGTATATCGGTCCACTCTTTTTTTGTATCTTCGTATACGGTTTGCCCATGCATAAACCTTCTGTTTCAGAAAGTCAATGCGTTCTGTGACTCGTGCTGCATAATGACAGGAACTGATACCAGTTCCCGAAAAAGCCCGATTCACAAAACGCATTACTCTCGGACGTGTGTTACCCGATCTGAAACAGATAAGCTTGCCAATGAGTGCCCTCGCCTCAGTGATACGACGCTCAATCCTGCACTGCCACGCCGGAACAGCAAGCTTTAGCCGAGTAGCGGTATTATTTTCTGGAAATTTGACACCAGCTACTCGACATGCTGCAACAGCTGCACAATACAGAATTGAGTGTGTATCACTGAGATCTTTGCTTTCTTCTAAATAAATATTTAACATAGAATCAAGGGCACACACCAGCGCTTTATTTCGTTTATGCATTGGCAAACGCGGTAAACGAGGTCTGTTTTCATAACTCATGGACCGATATTCTCGAATAGCACCTTCCAAAGTATTCCTTATTTGATCATTATACTGAGTACTTACAGATGAAGTAGTCCTCTCCGCCCTCATCAGGGTAAGGTCGTAACAAACCAGATGGTAATTGTGTAACTATTTGTGAAGGAGGAGAAGCCATAGTGCTAGTCTGCAAGTCCAAGCGCAGCCTCTCAAGCACAGAGTTATCCAACAAATGACATCGTTGGATGGCCCGTACTTGGTCCGATAGTCGTTGCGCCGAAACGTTAACAGTTGGTTCAAGTTCCTGAAACAGAGGCAGCATACAATCACGGTACGCAGTGAGGTTAGTTTCTCCCTCTGTAGCCACAAAATATGCTCGCATGACGTTCTCATTTATTAAAGTCGTCCATCTCATGCGACGCACATTACCACCGGTAGCGGGTAAGCCGGTGGGCCTCGGGATCCCAAGCCATTCGGTGGCCGGCCTCTCCCCTGCCGACGTACAGGTTGTGGCGACGTCGGCGGAGAGAAAAACTCGTCACTCAATGTCGAGCTCGACGCCTCAACAGCGGTCGGTACACTTGATGTAGTTTCCGGGGGCCGCGAGGCCGAGCTGAGCGACGAGTCCGGGGATAGTATTTGCGCTTTTGCCCTGGATCTTGTAAGCATCTTCGGAATTTCTTAATAATTGTATTCGTTTCGGTTTAATAAATTTTTTCTTGCATGACATGACATATGTCATGTCTTAATACTCTATTTATAGCTTGTTTTCGTCATTTTTTCCTTGTTTTTATTTTATTTTGGATCTGCATTTTCGTTTATAGATTTCTATAATATATGGATTCAATAGAAAAATTTCTTGAAAAATATAAATATTGGAAATACGCTTATAAAAGAAGACTGCCTCTTAGTGTTGCCAGGTTATTATTATTATTAATGCAATCACGAAAAGGTTTTACATGCCTCTGAATTGCCTGACGTTTCGACCTTCGATATTTTTTATATTTTGTTTCGCCATGTACCGTCACATACTATACCTACAGTATCCCTATTCTGTAAGCAACCTGAGGTGTGCTTATACTGGTGTTCACCCGACTGCGCATAAAAGTGAGGTGGTATGTTTTTTATCACTGGATTCCACGCTGTAGATAGTTTTAAACCTTCTTACCGATTGAAAGTTTTGTGTTTTTTAATTTCAATCGCTTCACGAACAACTCTTGAGTAAAAGTGATGTTCCGTGGAGAGGACTTGCGTACGGTGAAACTCAATCCAGTGATTGGTGCCCGCTTCGAGTGCATGTTCTGCAATCGCTGATTTGCCAATCTGTCGGTTCTTCACGTAAACGTTTTTGATAAAGGGAAAAGTCAGCAAAACGTGCGCGTTTCTGTATCGAACCTGACAGACTCGTTTTCCAGCAATTGTTTTAGTTTAAGTAAGTGATAATAATTTAAACTTTTAATAGGTACGTAACTTGCTTATTTTGTAAATACATGACGTCCGTTCACGCTGTGTTTATTTCTATGATTAACATAATCAAAGTTATTATTTATTTTATCACTACATATTATAAAACGAAATCCTATGCCACGTCTGTCTGTCTTTCTGTTGGAGATAAACGCAATAACTACTCACTAGATTTTCATACGATTTTCAATAATAGATGGAGTGATTCATGAGGAAGGTTTAGGTGTATAATTCATTATGATTTTGTGTAAAATGGCTGAAACATCACGATGATTGTTGAAGATGTCAAAGAAAATCAATATAATATGCTTTGCTACCCGTGCGAAGCCGGGGCGGGTTGCTTGTAATCAATAAAGTTATTTATCTTAAAATATTGTACCAGTCCTAAGTCTTGTAAATTAGACTAGACCTACCTATTAAAAAAAGAAACAAATTACGTACTAGTAGGTATATAAAAAATATTTTATAATATTACCTTTCGGAGTTTCCAGGTAATTCAAAAAAAATTGTCTCTGGGTGAATTTTTTAAGAATTGAAGCAATCGTAAGTCCCGATCCCAGGGGAATATAGGGATAAAAAGTAGCCTATGTGTTAATCCAGATCTACAGCTATCTACATACCAAGTTTCATCGCAATCGGTTCAGTAGTTTTTGCGTGAAAGAGTAACAAACATCCATCCATCCATCCATCCTCACAAACTTTCACCTTTATAATATTAATAAGAAGTATTTGTATTTATTTTAATGAAATACACAAATCACATGCTTACTGCTTAAAAAACCCTCACACCGTTCGTTCGTCACTGTGGCCCATTCCCGACTGTTTGTATACCGAGTGTATACCAAACTCCAGGCGTGTAGGTATGTCTCGCGATCCGACCGTGTGTATGAAGATACCATACTTGTATAGATAGTATTACCGAGCTACTACGGTTAAACTAGAACGAGTGATAAATACTATTCGAATTCAAACTTTTTTATTATAACCAGTACAATTAATTTAGTTTTGTTTTTGGTAGTGCTAATCATTATAAGTAGTTACCTCGCTTCGTTTCAAAAACCTTGCCTTTCTTCGTGGTTTCCGGAATATTCTGTAAATATTCATTAATGTTTAATTTGTATCCTACCAAGCATTCTCAAGCATAATATATTGTATGACATATGTCATAACAGATTAGATCATAAAAAAACCATAAACGTTCACTACAGAACCCTTAAGAAAATTACAGAAGGAATTAAAAATCTCACTGAGCACTTATCAATGAAGTACATTCCCTAAACACTAAGACTTAACTAAGGTTCAGTTATCAGTCGAGAGTTGCTGAAGGTCTCCTTATCAGTTAAATTATATTGACCCTATTCTTTTGTAATTTTACAGGTATAAATGTTCAATTTCTCACACTGGCAGTTAATCGTGATCGCTCATCATGCTGTCTTTAGTTTTCTGCTTTGCCTTTATAAGTTGCGTTGGTGAGTTTATTTTTTTTTTCTTAATTAGTGTCACTTCTGTGGTCTAGTAGTATATTTTTCATATTTTATTTATCCTAATATTTTAGAGTCGATGGCTTTAACCGTTAATAATCGTAACAAGGCTTATAATTAAAAAGACACACATTCTCACTCACTTAAATCACTGAACATGCAGTTAAAATAAGAATTTTTAAAATAAAACTATCCGTTTAAAAGTTATGACCGTTTCAATTTCCAAGTATTATCATCTCCGGTTCTCATAAAACCAATGTGGAATGTATAAATTTAAAGATTTTAAATCATTTTTTTTTATTTTGGAATGATTTTTTTCGTTATTGGGAAAATTCATAAAAACTTTCATGAATAATTGAAGTTAGTTTCTATGAATTTTAGTTAGTTTTCTTTTATTTGTATTATAACTGCATGCTAGACGTTCAGTGATTTAAGCAAGTGCTGCATTGTCAGTTACGCACGCCGCATGTAGCTATAATATATGAGGGTGACTCCAAAGTGTTATGTTTACTTTATTTTAATACTATATAGAGGATTTTGAATATGTCAAAATAGAGGACTTTTTAATTTATTTTTAAGAATATCGCTACCTGGATTAGCGTAATTTCTTTCAGTGTAGTTTTGAGTTGGCTATTGTGAACATGGCTTTCAGCTTATGTAGGCTATACTTATTGAGTTACAAGAGGGGTTTAATGTCTTCTGAGCTTCATAAGCGTTTTTCTTTGAGTAACATTTATGAATAAAATAATATGTTTCATTTAATTTGGCATCATATATATATAAAAATGAATCCCTATATCCCTTGCCCACGGCATCACGCGTGAACGGCTGGACAGTTTTTTTTTGTGTTTGTTATTGTCAGGAGAAGGTTGTTATGAAAGAAAAAAATTTGAAAGTTGAGCGGAAAATTAGAAAATTTTAAAAACTGTCGGTAGTTTGACAGTTGGCGCGATTGACAGAATGCGCGCTACAAATTAAACCGATTCGAATTCAACATTCATAGTTAAGACAGGACAACGTCTGTCAGGTCAGCTAGTACATCTATATTCGTAACCTCTGAAACAAGCTGTGCTAAAATAAGACATACACAACGCAAACACATTTTTAACGTACTTTCATTTGCTGTATCACCTTTTCTAGTTCAGATTGTAGTATTCTAATACGTAATATTTATAGTTTATTTTTTGGACATGCATATCACTACATATTATAAAACAAAGCCCCCCGCCGCTTCTGTCTGTCTGTCTGTCTGATCCCAAACTAGGCAGAGCCTGTACTATGATAACTAGACTACTGAAAAACATACTTATCACTACATATTATAAAACAAAATCCTCCGCTGTGTCTGTCTGTCTGTCTGTTAGCGATAAACTCAATAACTACCAAACGGATTTTCATACGGTTTTCACCAACAGATGGAGTGATTCATGAGGAAAGTTTAACTGCATAATTTATTACGGTTTTGTATAAAATATCTGAAATATGACGATGATTGTTGAAGATATCGGAGAAAATCAAAATATGCTTTGTAACCCGTGCGAAGCCGGGGCGGATTGCTAGTATATAGCTAAACTGGCTGCGCCCCACATTTTACCCGCATAAGTCCCGATCCCGTGGGAATGTCAGGATGTGTTATTCCAGGTCTCTAGCTATCTATATACCAAGTTTCATCGCAATCGGTTCAGTAGTCTTTGCGTAAAAGCGTAACAAACATTCATACATCCTTGAACCCATAACCTCTGGCTCAGTAGTCAGGTTGTTTACCACCTCTATACCAACAGGCCAGTCATATTGTCTTTATTGTGATGAAGGATGGATTTATAATTCAAGTAATATACAGTATATAATTATTAACACTCTCCACATTTTCAAATTAACTTTATTGCGCAATAACCGTATATATATATATAGCTATCCAAATTCCAATGCTGTGGCGTCTGTTTGCATCGATCTATGATTTTTAACAGTAGCTTCAATTTAACGTGCATAAATGTCACTTAAGTGTCTTAATTGAATAAATGATTTTGAATTTGAATTTAAGTACAGTTTTTAAATTTGTATTGTATTGTATTAAATAATCGAAAACTGTAGCACCGATGGATTAAAAGAAACGTGCGTTATATATATATTACACTGAACGTGTTACGTGTATATAACAGGTCGTTGTGCACTTGTGGTGCACATCCTAAAAGTGCACAACCTTCCTGAAGAAGTTTTCATTTCAAAAATAATAAGAGTAGGTATTGAAGTATCGAAGAGTGTTGAAATTTAATTAAGTAAGTTTTTCCTAAAAGTTTATAAATTGTCTGGATATTACAAGCTTTTATTTAGTTTCACCTGTTCCGATGTTTGTCATCAAATCTTGACTTGAAAATTTGACACACTTCCCGGTTTCCGATTGAACTGAAATTTTGCACACAAATGTATGTCGCGTGACTGTGAGTGTGTGAATATTGATTAATATTATGATGACGTGAAGCTGATCTGATGATGGAGCTGAAATGTGCCCATAGGAACTCTGTAATGAAACGTTTGATTCATAGTAAATCCCGAATCATAAATACTAAAAAGTTAAAAATAAAATAAAGAAATAAAAAATTTCAAGATAAGCTTTTATTACTTATTAATTAAAAGAACTAAAAAGTTAAACATAATAATAAAAGTGTGCTACATTTAGACGGCAAGAGAAATAAAGAAGGTGTAACGCGCTTTTATTATTGTTTTTATCTTTTTATTAACAAGTTTATTTAAAAAGAAAAATCTTTACTTTATTTATTTAATGCCTCAATAACAGCCTCTATTACAAAATCACTATTTATTTCGTCGTAGTATTTGAAAATCAATTAACTTCATAATATCACAGTGACTAGAGTAAAACTTATCTCATTGAGTAAATTACTCTTAAACTTGAACTAATAATTATACGATAAGAATATGCATAATCATGGCACATATGCAAATTTAAAGTATGGCGTGATCTTCACGCAGATATCGAAATTCGACCGTCCTTTTAATTTTTTTTTTTTATTACTAATGTGTATAAAGCTATTAGTAGGTATTTCTTGCGTCTCTATTTCCGCATTCAGATACACAGATGAACCATTAGATTCTTCCAGAAGCACAAAAGCCTCCTGGAGCGTTCACAAGCTTCTAGAAGAGACCTCGCACCCCGAAACCTTGGCCGTTGTGTGGCCACTCATTCGGACTCGCATTTTCATCCTCTGCATAGAGGACTGTCTGTCGCATGGATGGTGAATAGGCCGATTCAGGGCCAAATGGCCCATAATGGTTTTTACAACTATGCGTGTGTTGAGTTGGTTAAGACTAAGCAGTAGACAAATGAAACATGGTGAGATTTGGACTGCCTGCAGCTAGTTATGTTGGTCCAATCACCGTTATGCGCTTCATGAGTCCGTTGTCTAACCCGAGAGAGAAGTTGGTTGAAGGGTAGTGGAAGTAGTGTGGTTGGACCTGCCATTGATGTTGCAGATCCATTCCCTGCTAGCTTATCGGTGGCGGCGTTCATATGTGAAATGATGATTCACTTATTAGAGGGATACTCCATTAATTGAGGCTTCAGCGTTTGATTATATTTACAAATGCGATCGGAGTTCATTGTATTACCCTCCACTGCTTTTATAATGGCTATGCTATCTGACAGGATTTAAACCTCTTGACATGACCATAGGGCACTGTAAAGGTAGCTGGCAAATAAAAGAATATATAAAAATTGAGTGTGTACCTAATTTGTTGCCAATTAATTACCAAAGTCTGCGAGAGAATGAGATAGAAAACAAGTATATACAGTGTTTCCTTCTTTGTCTTTGCGCTTGCGTACTACGAAGTCTTTAGAAAATACGTCATAGTCAACGTGGTGTATCATTCGTGGTCATCATGTTAATACCGTATCTACTTAGTACGTATGTACCTTACACTAAAAATGGGCAACATTTTACACATCCATCTATCGGAAGACTGCGGTTAGATAGTGCTATTTTTTGGAGGACTTTACTAACGAATAATGTTCTCCAAAAAAATAGCACAAGGAGTGAGAGGGATTGCGTTGGGACTGAAAAGTAAGCTAAATACTGATTTGACAAAAAAAAATTATCCATTCTAACTTTACAGTCTATGATTTAGTAAAAAATTATAGTAAATGTAAATTAATAAGTAGGTACAATTACCGTATTTATCTCTAATAACATACCCACGAACCCGTGAACTTGTTAACGATATATTAACAAATGACGAGATTACTCTTTAATGACGTATCTTTACATCGTCGTATATATAAGGAAGCAACTGATCATTAAAGTCACTTGTATTGAATAACAGTAAGATCGTTAACAAAATGTCAGTGTTATTCCATGTAATTTTGTGGTATTTTCTAGTTGTAAGTTCAAATGAAGCGGCGAGAATATTAGCTGTGTTCCCAGTTCCATCTATAAGCCATCAAGTAGTATTCCGACCATTAACCCAGGAGTTAGCTAAACGTGGACATGAGGTTGTCATCATTACACCGGATCCAGTTTTCTCACCACAAGAAGCACCTTCGAATTTGACAGAAATTGATGTTCACGATATTTCATACAACATATGGAGAGAAACATTTATGACAACTTCCAAGGGAAACGAAAATGATTTAGAAGAGCAAATGCAGACAGTATTTGTACTCAGTAAGATAGTTGATGTCCAACTAAAGGATACACAAGTAAAGAAAATACTTGAAGATGAAAATCAAAAGTTTGATTTGATATTATCAGAAGCGTGCGTAAGACCTGCACTAGTATTTTCTCATGTATATAAAGCACCAGTGATCCAGATCAGCTCTTTCGGTGCAGTCTTTGATAATTACAAAACTATTGGAGCTCCCGGGCACCCGTTATTATATCCAGCCATGACACGACAAAGACTTAATAATTTAAGCATGTGGGAGAAAATTAAAGAGTTATATAATGCGTATAAAATAGAAAATATTTTTGAAAATAATAAACAATCAGAACATAAAATGCTCAAAAAACATTTCGGAAATAGTGTACCATCTATAGATGAATTGAACAACAATGTAGATATGTTATTTTTGAATATTCATCCCCTTTTTGAAGGCATTAGGCCCGTACCTCCGACTGTTGTGTACATGGGTGGATTACATCAAAAACCTGACAAAGAACTGCCTTCGGTAAGTACCTAATACATTTTATATCCACTTATCTAAAATTAGCTCAGACGGGATCTACTGTATAAACAGATTAAGTTTGTTTTTGGAAGTATTAACAAAAAAAAAAGATTTTTTAATTACGCCATTATAACGTGTTCGATTTTAATGGTTGTGATTAACAATTTAGCAGATTTTAGTGTTAATATTCCCTTTTTTCTTCTTTTCGTTTTTTTTCTATTAAAACTAACTTTAAATTATATACTAATTGATAAAGTATAACTAATAAAATAATGATTTACATTTCATTGATGATTACATATTTTCTTGACTAAAAACACATAATTTTTATTTTATGTTCTCATGAGATAATTATGTATCTAAACGGGAATTAACGTGATCGCAGGCTGACTGACTGGTCAGCCTGTGACCACGGCCAGTGCAACGTAGTCGAAACGTCAGGCAATTCAGAGGAATGTAATACCTTTTCGTGATCGCGTTAATTCCCGTTTAGATACATAATTATATCATGGAACACGAAAGTTTAAAAGTTCTCATGAGAGTTAAAATTTAAGTAACGGCCCACAGAATTTATGTTAAAAATGGTACCACTGTCTAAAAATCATTAAGCATTATAGTATTTTTGTGTAAGTTATTTCATTTCTTTCTTTCAGGAACTCAAGTCATATTTAGATTCATCCAAAAATGGAGTAATTTACATAAGTTTTGGCACAAACGTAGACCCTTCTCTTTTACCACCTGAAATAATACAAACTTTGGTGAATGCATTCTCAAAATTAGCCTACGATGTTTTATGGAAATGGAATAAAGATGAGCTGCCTGGACGTACTAACAATATTAGAATATCTAAATGGTTGCCACAGTCTGATTTACTCAGTAAGCTATTTGCACTTTATAAGACACAAGTCTAGCCTATAAAAATTAACTGACTTAATAACCACATTCATTATTTGCTTGGCATAATAGCCTTTAAAAAACTAATCAGTTAAATAATTAACTAAATAATTAAAATAACTAATTTTGTTTCATTAATATCTGACAATTTTGTAATTATATTTTTTTATTATACAGAACATCCGAAAATTAAGTTGTTCATAACACAAGGAGGTCTCCAATCAACAGACGAAGCAATAACAGCTGGAGTACCACTGATTGGAATACCCATGTTGGGGGATCAGTGGTTCAATGTAGAAAGATACGAGTACCACAAAATTGGTATTAGACTTGATATGATGATTCTTACAGCGGAGAAGTTAGTGAACACAATCAAAACTGTTATAGGAGATGACAGGTTAGTTTATAAAATAATTATCAGAATTAACATTTCATGTTTAATGTAGCTGTAAAAAGTTATACGAAACTAATATTCACATAAGATAAGGATCAAGACATTTATCTTTGTAAAAAACTTACTTCCCTATGGAAAGACAATAGAAGAAAATAAGAATAAGTACTTGTATCAAGTTGGTCTTTAGAAATATTCAAAGATAAAAAATTGGCAAATTAAAATTACAAAAAAGGTTTTAACTACAAAAAAAAAAAATTCATAGTTCCAATAATAGCCTCAAATTCAAATCCAATGTCTTTATTTTATTAAATTGAGCATAAATTATTCGGAATAATCAATGTCAATATGTCATTCGAAAGCCATGTTTTCACACGCACAGACACGTAGACTGACTAGCACGTAGAATAGTGACCCTCACACATACAATTTGGAGAGCTCGATACTCTATGCGTCACTTCGTCCATTTGTGTAAAACCACTTAGCCAATAGCAGTAGAAATTTGGCGTTACGTGTTTCATACTTTCCGGAAAACCTTTACTATCAATATTGTTGTTATTGTCAATGGTTCTTACACGCCTCTGCACTGCGATACAAATATAGCTGTACTATGACGCGCAAGGGTGCACTCCTTAGTCGCATCATTCGTATTAGTTTATCGAATAAAGAAAAAGCACGCAACTCATAATGCTGATTACATATTATTATATTTACATACTAATATTATATCGGTGCACGAGCAGTTTTATATTACTACTCTTTTGCTTCAACTGTAAACTTCTTTTTTCTAACGGTCATAAAATAGTGCATATTTTTTTAGTCAATAGTTTAATTCCATTTTCAGTTACCGTCGAAACATCATACAACTCAGAAAATATATGCGTGACGAGCCTATGCGTTCGCTTGATCGAGCGGTGTGGTGGACTGAATACGTGCTGCGACACGGAGGAGCTAAACATCTGCGCGCACCCGCTGCCAACATCTCCTGGGCAGAGTACTTAGAACTTGAACTAGTTTTTACAGTACTAGTGATATTATTTGCAATAGCCGCATTATTTATTACAGCCATACGATATATTTACAAGTTTACTTTAGGACATCATTTTACTGTTAAATTGAAAAGTGCATGATAAGTTTGTTATTTTTGAAATGTGATAAATTCATGAATAGATAGTAGAAGAAGCATAAGGAAAGAAACAAACGCAAGGTTGTGGCCCGTGCCTACCCCGTAAGGAGAAGGGCTTGAGTTTAGTGAATACATTCATGTTTTTAATCATGAACATTTATTTAAAAACTTCTTAACAAGTAAACTATGAAACAAAACAAACAGGATGAAGTATTAAGTTAAGGAAAAAGTATTCCTGTGACTTTAACCTGGAACTTTAACTAACTATTCATCGTACGTAATTGGTTGTTGTTTATGTTTCTATGGTGATAAATTGATTTTATGTCTTTACTTCACTCGCTGGAACTAAAACTGTAACATCGAATCTCACAGCATCTGTATTACTTGACACACTTTAGGAAAAAGTTCAACAATAAAAACAAATGTAGACTTAACCAAAAAGCAACCATAAGCTTAGTAGTTTAGGACTGTCTTTAGTATAAGACAAGACATGGCGTCTCTTGTATAAACTTAGAACATATAAAAATGTCCTTAATATCTGTGATATTTAAGGATTTCTAGAAAATAAGTATCAAACAAATTAATTCAATTTTCTTAAACTAATTATAATTATTTATATAACAAGAGGACGTTGACAAACAAGACAAACTTTAATTCCAGGCGAAGAATCACGATTGAAGGTTTGATCCTAATACTAACAACATGAACCCACTCATAAAACGAGCAATTAGCTTTAGCAATTAACTTTTGCTTCGGGTATCTAATAGCTATATTAGATACCCGAAGCAAAAGTTTTACCGGGAAATCGGGTGACTTGTTAACCACAAGTCACCCGATTTTCCGGTAAAACTTTTTATTAAAAGAAAAAAAATTTGGATGTCATAATCAAATAAGGTCATTTAAATTCTCAGAAACGGTTATCAATGAAAGAAGTATGGCAATTTTGACAAACAAGGTTTACTATAGAAATATTTGGTAAAATATAATATTTTAAAACCAATCCTTGTATAAGTATAAGTATGGGTAAATTATAAAGCTTTTGGAACATTGACACTATGTTTTTTAGTTTCCAAGTAATTGACGGGAGACTATGTTCATCTGTGAACGTAGAGCAAGGGAGAGAGCGATAGAGAGGGGGATTTAAATTGAATACTTGTAGGTCATCTATGTAAATTTTGCAAAACTTGTGTCATTGGAATGCTGCTGGTACATTTAGCTCAGGTATTCCTATTTTAAGTATTAGTTGTTTGTGATTTCTAACTAAATTGTTAAAGAGTTTGTAATTTTGTATGCATAAATTGTTGAATAAATATGTTGTTTGAAATATGATCAAAGAAATCCTCAGCACATGGACAGCAACTTGGATGAGATCAAAAAAATCAATTCATTATTCAAATAGTTATTATCACTAGTACAAAAGTAACCAAGTAATCAGTACCAAAGAGGCTATGATGATTATGTGTCCCACACTCAGTAAATTTTGCAAAACCTAAAAAAAATGTTTTACAGACCCAATATTTTTTAATAAATCTTTTCAAATCATTCTCAGTCGTGGGACTATGTATGCAAAGTTTCATGCATCTAAACAAATTTTCAATACACTTTTACCAATGCGCCTTAGACACTTGCTTGCTTGAACGTAGTTAGGGAATCTACTGGCGCTGAAAACTAAATTTTGACTAAAATATATACGAGTTTTTTGATGCGGCGACAACTGGTACACTACATAAACGAAAAACTTTATTCCATCAGTCACAAATACAAATTTTAAAATATCGATTTTCATAATACCAAATGGTTCAAAATTCCTAATATAACAGCTCCGATTTATCATTCATCCTATTTTTATAATTCAAAAATTTCAATATTCGTTTACAATTATTTTGGTCAAAATATCGAGTTTCAATGGATCTAATAACAAAAAGTCCGACTTCATGATAATTCATAGTTATACTAGTTTCGGACCCGACGGGGCCCCTTTATCTTTAGGTGAGGCATCCTGCCGCGCCGATTGCAGGTGCCAGACTCGCTTGCAGGTGACTTAATACTTCAGTAAAAAGTGAAACTTTAAGAATTCTTTTAGTAGCATACTGCTAGATTTAGTATAGGTAACGAGAAGTTTTAGTACGAACAACGTCATCACACAAATGCTAGAAACCGCCTGTTGGTAATATAACTAACCTGAATCTCAATATGCCCTACATAATTTCATTAAGCAGCAGTGATATAGTAGGTATATGAAAATTGACAAAAAAAATCACCTAAATACACCCGGGCCATAATGTTTTATTAAATCACACTCAATAATGTTTAAAAATTCTAAAACAACCGGTTTAGGAACGTTAAATATGGCTCCAAACATATGTGATGGTATTACATTCACACTATTTTGCTACGATGCGCGCTGTCATTGAATTTCAACGTGGTATATATTTTAAGTATTGCTTTCCCACACTTATAACATGTGGACGCTCAATAGTTTGGAGTTAGAGACGTAGTAAAAAAATTAGGACCTTAATAAAACTTATATTTTATTGCTTTAAGTATGAGTGTCTTAGAATTGAACATTTGGCAAACCAGGAAAGGTCAGTCATTAAGATAAATGAATAGGTTGTGTAATAAAAAAAAAGGGTCGCTTTAGAATATTTCTATAAGGACTGACGGTTAGGAATAGCAGATGTGGCAAAGAAGGGCGATGGTAGAGAGCGTCTTTCATGGTAACAAGGAGGTAGTCATGTTGAGGACGGGAAGGCGGAAAGGTGTGCCATCGGAGGCATCGGGTTGACAGGTTTCAGGGGAGACGGTCGGGTCACGTAAGTTTGACTTAGAACGTTGGGGAAGTTCGGTGAGTCGTTAATGTTTTATTTGTTAATAAGCATTATATTTAATATGTATTTATGTCCTACACTGAGTAACGCAGTATCCGTCAGGTAATCAAATATACCTCCCGTGTACATATCGGTTTCAAGGTATTAATTTAATATAATTACTTTGGTATTGGTTAAGGTGCTTTTGGACGGGATGAATGAATATCGTTATCCTGTAAGTCTCCTGGTTATAGCACTCGATCTTGAACAGAGGATAGCGGCATTGGTAATCATCCAACTGTCGTCTGCTGTAGAAGTCGAATTATCGAGTACCATAATTCCGGGTTATGGTAGTCGAGGTTTAACAGAGGCAGCGATATCCTGATCATTGCCGGTTTGATCTCGTCTGCTGTAGAAGTCCAAGTTTCGAGTGAGTCGTTAGCGAGGGGTGGTTATGGGATAATATGATTAATATGGAATATGTGTGTAAACTAAACCAATGCCAAAGGGTTTAAATTTACAATCATACTAATTAACTTTTGGATCCCCTCTTATCGCGGTTTTGTTATTGATTATATCGAAATATCGAAATATGTCGACCTAACCGGTACGTACGTACGGACTTAATAGGAAATAATTTTAATTTTATTTTAAAATATTGTGCAGTATATTAAATTGAAAATGTAATTATCATTATTGTCAATTATTACATTGAATTATATATTAGTAATATGTCATTGTTGAAATAAATAAATTATATTAGAGTTAGCAAAATAATAATAATATAAAAATAATCAAAAATTAAATAATTAATAATTACAATAGTCTGTCATTTAAAAAGTCATTTATATTATAATAGCATTTATTAACAAGTAGTTCATGCAGTGCTTTCTTTAATTGGGTCAAGTGTAAGTTTTTCAGACGGTAAGGTAATTTATTGAAGATTTTTGGGGCCATACCATAAAAACTTTTTTGCATAAGTGCTGTCCTGCATTTTATTTGACATAATTTATTAGTATATTGAGCACGCACAGGACCTCTTCGAATGTTCGATAGTTTTTCAAATAAATGTATATTAGTTTTAACAAACACAATAGTCTCGAGTATATATAAAGAAGGAAATGTCAATATTTTTAGCGATTTAAAATATGGTACACAACTGTCTGTTGACTTTATTTTTTTTGCATTTTAAAAACAAGCTCTCGCTCCGTTGAATGGCCCAAAAGATAACACCAAATCTTAAAATTGAAGCTATCAATTCATGATACGCAGTTAACAACACTTCATTATTAGCTTTCTTCGACAGCTGTGATAGTGTATAAGCAGATTTACTAAGCCGTTTACACACTTGTTCCACATGAGCTTTCCAATTGAGTTGACGATCCACTGTTATACCCAAGAACTTGGCCTCATTTACTCTTTCAATTTCGCAATTTTTAAAAATCAAATCAATATCAGTTATTTCACACCTTTGATTGAAATGCATGATTGTTTTGTTTAGATTTATTTTCAAATTATTTTTGTCAAGCCAATTTATTATGTTTTGTAATGTATTATTAATGTCAATTTTACATGTATTTAAGTTCGAGCATTTGATACATGTGCTATCATCAGCGAAGAGGACCATTTGTTGTTCTGTACATTTTTTTAAATCATTAATATAGATTATGAAAAGTAACGGTCCTAGTACGCTTCCCTGAGGAACGCCATATTGGACGCACTGCGGCTTAGACACGTATTTTTTTCCATTTTAGTTTTAAGGCAAATCCTATTAATTTCAGTACATTGTGTCCTGTTACTCAAATATGATTTCAAAAGTTTGTGTGCAGTTCCTCGATATAATTTATTCAGCAAAATTTTGTGATCCACGTAGTCGAATGCCTTCGTCATGTCCGTGTATATCGCACAAATCGGAGTTTTTTTGTCTACACATTTGATAACACCAAATAATAAATCATAAATAGCCATATTTATAGTTGTTTTTTCGAAACCCTTTTTGTTCATTGCAAAAAAGGTCATATTTAGTAAAAAAAGTTATAAATAGAATTATACATAACTTTTTCAAAAACTTTCGAAAATATGGGTATTTTAGCAATAAGGCGGTAATTATGTGTTTCATTTCTTACGCCTTTCTTGTAAAGTGGTTTCACAACGACCCTTTTTAAACTACGTGGATATACGCCTTCATTTATACGTAAATTTATTATGTGTGTTAGTGGTGGTGCTATTATCTCTTTAACACATTTGATGACTTTAGTGCACACACCATCATATCCATAACTATTTGTATTTTTTAAGCTATTAATAATTCTAATATTGTCATTTTCCAATACTGGTAATAAAAATAAGTTGTAATAATAAAAAATAAGGAATGTTATTATTGTTATTAATGTCAGGCTTAATATTATTCACAATTCTATTATTAAAATAGTTATTGAATTCATTTGTAATGTCTTTTGGATTTGTAATATCAATGTTATTATTTTTAATAAGCATTATTTGCTCCTGTGGTTGGTTCATTTCTGCTTTAATAATTAGTTCCCAGGTGGCTCTAGATTTGTTATGTGCAGTAATATAATAATTATTCTGAGCTTTTTGGGTCAGTTTAATTTTTTTTTTTGTACAAATATGTAAAGTTTTTGAAGGTACTTCTATTTACGGGGTTAGGATTTAATTTATAATTCCACAGTAATTTACGTTGTCTTTGGCTGCAAATTTTTTTACCTCTCGATATCCATTTACTTTTAACATTTGAGTTTACGGTTACTATTTTTTTCAGAAAACACAACTTGTATAATAATGTAAAATCCTCCATAAAATTGTCATACGCTCCATTAGTGCTATTTGTTGTGTAAATATCCTGGAAAGAAAGGCATTGCAAAAGATTTTTAAAATTAATTAGATTATCTCTAGAAATATCTTGGCGGGTAATTTTCCAGTATTTTAGTCGGCACGTATTTTTAATTGGTACTTTCAGCAACTGAGATGTGTGATCTGATAAGCAAAGATCAACAATTTCATAGTCACCATCCTTGTGATAGTTATGGGCAAAATTGTCAATACACATTTTACTTGACAATCGAGTAGGCGCCCGTATTGCTAGTTTAAGTTATAGTTTAACAAGAAACATTCAAATTCCAAAGTAATATTATTCAATTTTAATACGTCAATATTAAAATCTCCGCACAATATCACCTTTTTGTTAGAAAAATTAATTTTAGTTAGGATATTTTCTAGTTTCTCATAAAATATTTCATAATTATGTTTAGGCACCCTGTAAATACAAATTACAGCTATATGATGAGCCAGCAGTTCTACGGCGCAACATTCGATAACCCCTGAAATCGATTGTTTCGACACCTCTATTAATTCTTTAAATTGTATGTAATTCCTCCCCGTTTTATGTTCCTAGAATAGAATGTGGTAGGACGGAAATTTGGTATGTATAGTAAGTAACTTTTCATTACCCTGTTGTATAAAATGCTCTGTGATGCAAAGTACGTCGATAACTGTATTTTGTTGCTGAAATTCATCTACTTTTACCGTCAACAAATCAACTTTGTTAATTAAACCTGCTATATTTTGGTGAAGAATAGTTAGGTACTTACAGAAAAAACTGGGAATTATTGTGCGGTTTTGTTGGTGTTATAGTGTTGTCATCATGATACATGTAGTTATCTGTTTGTGTACTTACATAATCATATTTTTTGTACATATTTGGTGTTATTTTTGTTTTTTATACGTCTCGTAGTTTATTTTATAAGTATATTGAAGAATTTCCTTCAGTAGCCGTGGAGATATATGCACCGGTAGAAAATGATAGCTAGGTAAGTAAGTTGGGAACGGGAACATTTAAATTTAAGTGAGTTAATTAACATTTTTTCATTTAAGTTTCTATTGAAAGGTGCCTCAGATACAATTATGTTTGTGTTTGTTGTTGCAAACAGGAAACAGTCTAAGTTGCGTTGAAATGATGTTGGGTTTCTGTCATTTGTACCACCTAAAACAATTACAATGCCATTTTTGTTTAAGCTACATAATAGTATTTTTTCGCTACGTAAAATTTCTCCTATATCTGCGCCCGGATTCTAAAAACAGCTGACCATAAAGTTAGGTCCCAGAAGATTTTGTAGATATTTTTGAACATAGCGCCCTTGTTCATCTGCCAAAATAATGATTCTATTTTTTGAAAATGCCCTGCTACCTAATTGTTGTGAAAGTTTTTTCTGTGAATGCTCTGAAATTTCCTCAGTTCGCAGTGTTAATTTTTGTGTTGAAGTTAATTGTATATTATTTTTCAAAAAGTCGTACTTCTCACTTTTTTGCAGAACTTCTGATCTTTCTGTGTTACTCTGGGTTTTTGGTATATCCAAAATATTTTAATTACTTTTTGTAACAGGGGTTGTATACAACCTTTGTATTTTAGTATTTGTAGATCCTTTTCTTTTGGACATAATTTGATTAGTTTTCGTTAAGGGTTGCTCTTTAGAATTTGTAGGCGTTTGGGTATTATTCTGTTTCAATTTTTGTTTACGTCCTGAAAGTGGTGTAATTTTTATAATGTCACTTGAATTAATTTTCTTGTATATTTCAATAATTTTTTTGCACTTTTGTAATTCTGATTTCAGTTTTTGATTTTCAATATTCAGATTTTCAATTTCTGCATGAGCGCTTTCAATATTATTTGGCGTTTCATGCAGTTTTTCTTGCAGATCTATGTCAGTTTGGCTAGTATTAATTTACGAATCTCGTAGACTACTTAATTCTTTTTTAAATAAATTCTTTATAGGCTCGGACACAAACACAGTATTTATGAGACGGCGGCGCCATCTGTCTGCCATCTATCAGTAGAAATTCAACTGTAACTCCTACAATCATTGATAGCAATAACGATCCGTCAAAGGCAAAGAACAACTTCAAATAACATCAAAGCTCATCAACAGTGACAAAGAAAGAAAATTGGTTGATAAACATAGAAGAATAAGGTACCAATTTGTTTTGTGTTTGCTTATTTAGAGTTACTGTTTAGGCCGACCTAGATACTTTAAGGGGTTGTAGTTTCCATCATTCCTAACTGATTTGACTATGAGTGTTTCATAGTGAAATCAGTCAGGATTGATACATCAAAAACATTTACATACATCAAACTTAACTGTTTTCAAGATATTTGACTTTAAGTTGAAAGACAAACAGACAGACCTAATTAGGACACCCTGCCTGAAGAATAAACAAGAAAATTAGCACATGAAGCCGACTAACCAACAGGGTGATTGATTTTTATATCAAAGAACATATTACGTCTAGAAAAGTTCATGCTTGAAGAGTCTATGAAGGCGTTTGAATAATCTGTCTGGCGGACAAAATGCCTTACGTCACGGTGACGCAGCATATTTACGTGCACCATCGTCAGCAGTTTAATTAAAACCAATTTCAGTATTATTTTGCCGTAGTAATTATGGTGATATTCGCATTTATGATATTTATAGTCATTGTATATAAACTATTATACTGGACTTAGCTGCATGTTATAATTTGAGAAAAATTGTCCGCAGCAAGTATTAAATCTGAAACATTTTTATGAGTTGAAAACTTAGGAAAACTAGATTTGTAGGTATTGTATAGATTTCTTTTTATTTAATGGAAGTGATTATCAGGGGATTATGAAAATCTAAATCAAGAGCAGTTAGATAGCGAATATGTTGTAGTTTCTACCGATGACTAGGGTTTGCCGCATGGCAGATTAAATTATTAACTTTTAAAAAATACATCACTGACTGCAATGCGCCTAAACCATGATACATTGTAATAAGCTGTATTTTTCATCCCTTAATTTTGCACCCTTAGGTGCAATATTTTCTTAAAATTTAAATGGGATCAACCTTGAGTGCAACTAATTTATTTAAATAAAGAATTATTGAAAACAAAAAAATACATTTTTTTTTACTGTTGTAATAAAAAGAATCATCTCTCAGTTAAAGAATTGACTTTTCCACTAAGGTCAGTGAAACTTAGCGTAACAGCATATACTTTAAGCGAGAGATGTCATTGTAACCCCGATACTTAGTTACGAAATATGATTGAACGATCTTGACAATGATTTTCTTTTTTTATATGTAAATATTAAGTAATTATCAGTAAGTAGTATTTTTTTTTTTTTTTTTTTTTTCTCTTTATTTACCAAACGGTAGGGGTTTGATCACGCAGTGATCATGTCACCCCCATAGGAAGTTACATATAACAATAATAACAATAACAGTTACAAACCCCAACCGATCGAAGGGATATGCCATGCCTGATTTGGAACCGATTTCTTTCAGCTTCGTTTCTTAGGCATTCTACCATTATATGATATACATCTTCCCTAACATTGCAAACGGTACAGTTGGGTGAAGACTTTTTTTTCATCATGTATATGAAACTATTTAAAGGCGCATGTCCAGAACGTAGTCTAAGGGCAGTGACAACTTCCTGTCTAGACAGATCGGAGTCTGCAAACCAAAGAGCGTGGGAGGGGTATGGTTGTATCGTCTTATACCAAATACCTACAGTCCGCGACCTTTCATCAAAGTACTCTTTCCACATAGAAGTGCAGCGTTCCTTGATCATGGGTAACAAGTCAGTAAAATAAGGTTTATGGGGAACTGATACACCTATAAATGTTGCTTGTTTTGCTAAGCCATCTACTATGGTATTTCCCCCCAGACCGATGTGTGAGGGCACCCATTGGAGGATTATGTGTTTATTTTCAACCAGCATTTTTTTAATTAATTTGAAATTTAAAATTTTAATTATGTCATAGGCTATTGGCACTCCTCGAATACCCGACGTACACCGCAACAAATGCTGCAGTGAACTTCTCGAGTCTGTAAATATTACATAATTTCCAGATTGAAAAGAATCAATATAAGAAAGAGCTTCTGCAATAGCTAGCAATTCTATATTCATTATACAAAAGTAGTATTTTATAATAGATTTCTGAACACTATATGCAAGGTCGCACTGAAAGTTTTTAGAAAATAAAAAACGGAATGAAATAGAAACCTGTTAATATTTTTATTGCTTTTCGAAGTAGTCCTCGTTCTTTCCTAAGCAACGTCGTTTGCGATGGAACCATTGACTGAAGCAGTGAGCCCACTCTTCTTTAGGGATCTCTTCCACGCCTTTTTTAAACGCAGCCATGGCATCCTAAGGGTTCATAAAAAGAATTCCTCTAAGTTTATCTTTTATTTTTTGGTTTAAATAAAAGACACAAGGTCAAGGCCAGGTCGGGACAGTAAGAAGGATGACTCAGTAGCTCCACACCTTCTATAGACAAATATTCGATAGTCCGTCTGGCCGAGTGAGCTGGAGCGGTGTCATGGTGGAGGAGGACCTTGCTTCTTGGGCGCTGCTGTCTAGCATTTTCCAAAACAACTGGTAGACAATGAGTGATACCAATTTGCAGTAACAGTCCTTTTATCTTTTAGAATGATTGTTGGGAAATGACCCGTCCGTCCAAAGAATGAGAAAATCATCTTTTTTCCCGTGACTTCTGCCCTTCTTCACTTTTGTCGGCAAATCTTCAAATGGAAACATCTATTGCATACATTGTCTATTGGTTTCGGGTTCGTAACAATATATCCAGCTGTCATCACCTGTTGCGATGTGATATACAGCATTCAAGTCAGTTATATATAACTATATATATAAATAATCTGTGAGTTTGCTTTTGCTTCGACCACGTTAAAACTCATTAAACCAGTTGTAAACAGTGGCACAATATGGAGCTTCGTAATGAACTGCCAATGGAAGTCTATTGTAATATTGTTGTTGAGTAAGACCGCAATGAAAGTTCGTAACTTCTGAGAAAACTTCTTTTGTTAATAATTAAATATCTCTGGGAGACCTATTTACATTTTTCTTAGCAACTTTTTGCTTCATTATGCCCCAAATTATGCAATGGTGCAATGTGCAATGGTAACGTTTTTCTGCGATTAAATAGAAGTATTGTGGACAGTAAAATGTGTGTATTCGTGCGCACGCTTAAAACAGGTGTGCGCACGAATACACAAAATATGAGATATGAACCATGAATGCATGTTTCATCTAAATAAATAATCATCTAATTCGATATGCTCTTCAGCTTCGCGGTTTTTTTTGTACGCCCCAAATATTTGTATCTCTGTAGTTTAACGTCTTTCTGGTCTATCAAAATTGTCCTTTTTAATTGGCATTTAACATAATTATTCAAAACCAATATCTTTAAGTATAAGCTTGGAAAATAATACAATTTATTAGGTTATTCAGGCTGTAACTTAGTTACATTTTTTTATACTTATAATATCACCTATGTTGTAATCTTTATAAGCCCTCTTCAGTAATATTTTCCCTCCGTGGAAGTGAATTTTGTGTCGAAGAAGTTGTAATAGCTTCATTACTATTGGAATTTATTTTTGTACAATACATAATTCTTTTACTTCATGTCTGATCAACTCTTAATCGAAATTGTCCAAGTTGAATTTCTTCTTTCCCCTTCTCTTTTACCAGGTGTAGAAAATTCACCATCATTTGCTGTGTATTCACTATACAGTGGTACTCACAACCCCTATAAAGAAGCAAAAATAAACGAGAATGAATAAAAATACTAAAAGTATTAAATTCACTTACTCCAACTTACCGGTCAACTCTTCGACGACGTGACAGGTGATAGTTGAATTCTAGTAGACCAATAGTGGCACAGTCGGGGTATATAGACATCATAAATATTTATAAATATGTAGATTATAATTTCGCTAATATTAATTTTTTTAAAGTATACTATTTATTTTTATTTCTTCAGATAAATCGAGAGTACAACCAGTTCCTGATTTGTGTTGGCGAGTTTTTATCCGAGTACAAAGACAATGTCAGGGTTCAAAGATGAGCGCGTGTATACTATTCTATTCTTCTATAATTTGATTCTATTCTTCTAATAGTATAGTATACTAAGTATAGTGTCCTCAAGAAATATGCTTGCCATTTTTTTATCTACGTGAATTGAGATGACGTCTTTCCAGCAACTTCTAATGTCTTTACAGTTTTTTTAACGGTAACCTTTACCAGTTTGGGGAAATTCAGATCAGACGGAGATAGTGGGAAACTTTTTAGGAACCATTTAAACTGTTTTTCTGAATACAATTTTGCAATTTTTTGGTCAAGCATGAAATTTTATGTTATTGTTTTTTTTTGTTTCATGTAAGGAACCAAAAAATCCGCTTGCTAAACCCGGACTTGCAGTGTTATGTTTTAGAATAAATGTAGTGGTTTTGGTCAAGTTTGTCCAAATTTTAATAATAGCCTTAATAATAATAGTCTCTATTTCAAAATCGCGAATATTTTTAATGCAGAGTATTTAAAAATCGTTTATCTTCAAAATGATATCAGAGTGATATAAACGATTATATATATATATATATATATATATAGACTATATTAAAACTGATCTCTTATTTATATGTCTATCAGTAAATTACTCTTGAAGGTAAACTAAGAGTTCTGTGATAAGAATATGTATAATCATGGCACATGCGCAAGTTTAAAGTATAGCGTGATTTGCACGCAGATATCTAAATACGGCCGTAATTCATTAAAATGATACAAATAACATGGTCAACTGATGGTAAATGACTACCGCTGTAACTGAAGAGTCAGAAGTGCGTTGCCGCCCTTTAAGGTGGGAGTAGGGGATGAGGGGAAGAGAGCGGAAAAGCGGGAAGACGGGAGAGGGGATTATAGAGGAGGAGAGGGGAAGGACAGGAATAGGGGAGAGGGAAGGGTTAGGGCCTCCGGTAACCTCACTCACGCGGCGAAAAGCAATGAGGCCGTGGTATCGAGCGGAGTCGAGCCGGCCCATACGTGCCGAAGCATGGCTCTCCCACGTGAGGCATGGCTCTCCCACGTAATATTTAAATATTTAAAATATTACCCTCTGGCGTTAGCAAAATTTTCTTAAAAATTCGTACAAATTCTCAAATCAAATCTCAATCTCAAAGTACAAATTCTCTATTCTCTCTAATGTATTTACATCAGTTTAGTGTTTGTGTGTGTGTAATTGTGGGCCAGAATAAATCTTTTCTTTCTTTCTACGTTTTTGCTGTGGGTGAAAGTGGCCACAAAGACATGTAAATTCAAACCATCCACCAGCTCTAAATAATACATACAGATAAGCTAAAACTTAATTAAAAAACTAGATGTTGAAACTTGTCTACCATACCATAAGAGTAAGTTTGTTATTGATATTTTCATGTGAAAATACAAATCACAGATTTTCTAATGTTCGGTGTTCGGTAACGGTAACGTTGTTCGGCGGTCTATGCGCATGACTATGAAGTCATGCACAGGTAATTGTCTAAAAAAAGTTTTTTGTTTCATATAACCACGGTTTAGGACTCTTCAAGGTGTTAACTAAATATTGACAAATAGAATAGAGTTTCACTTCTCAATAATAATCAAGAGTATGAATGAAAAATTAATTAACTTTACTACCTTTCTAATCTACCAACTACACGGATGGCACAATGGTTAAAGTGGTCACCTAGCCACTACGCGGTTCAAATCCCGCACGGGACATATATTTAGGATCCACAAATATTTGTCCTAAGTCTGGGTGTTCTTTGTGTTCGTTGTTTAGATTTTGGGAAGCCTTCACGACATATGATTACTAATAACGTGGTAGTTGTCTTTAAAATAGTAGTACGTACAACTATCGAAGTCTACTGTTAGTTCAGAATTTCCAAAGAAGGGTTCTTTGGAGAAATTTCTAAGGAAGGGGAAGAGGAGGGGAATGGTTGAGGTTTATAGGCACTAGTTTGAAACAAAGTTTTATAGAAAATGAGAGGATTCGTTAATAGACCGGCAGCTCGCGACAGATTTTATCGATCAATCGTATTACGTATGCCCTTCAAGTTGTTGATTATATAGTAGGTTTAACTAAAAAATGGATCTAAGCGAGATCGTGAGAGCGGGACACGTAGCGTGCAATGTCATGTGAAATTGCAATAAAAATGATTATTTTTAATCAATCGAATCACGTATGCCATTCATGCCTTGATACAATTTATGAAAAATACGATGCGGACAAGTATCGGCATACGTGTAGGTCAGGTCCCTGTGTCTGAACTCAGTCCTCATATTTGCAAAAAAAATTAATAATTTTCGCCAATCGAATTACGTATGCCGTGTATACTAAATGTTTATATTAATTGTTAATATAATTTGTAACTAGTCGGCATACGTTTAAACTGGGACCTACATTTTTTTTTAATTTTCGCGTTTGTACAATAAAATTGATTTTTGGGGCATACGTGATATGATTGATTGATAAAATCTGTCGCGAGCTGCCGGTCCATAAGATGAATAATGATTTGGAATAAATATACGGTCACGTGAACTTGTACACGATACGATGTATATTGACGTATGTTTACATCGTCTTATATATAAAAATGTAACTGATAATTATAGTCACTTCTTATTCAAGTAACATCGGTGATAACATGTCAGTATTTTTCAATATAATTGTGTGGTGTTTTCTAGTTGTAAGTTCAAATGAAGCGGCGAGAATATTAGCTGTGTTCCCAGCTCCATCTATAAGCCATCAAGTGGTATTCCGACCATTAACCCAGGAGTTAGCTAAGCGAGGACATGAGGTTGTCATCATTACACCGGATCCAGTTTTCTCATCACAAGAAGCACTTGCAAATTTGACAGAAATTGATGTTCACGATATATCATACAAAATATGGAGAGAAACACTCATGACAGCGTCAAAAGGATCTGAAAATGATTTAGAAACACAAATGCAGGCAATGATAAAGGCCATTCTTCAAATAGTTGATGCCCAACTAAACGATAAACAAGTAAAAAAATTACTTGAAAATAAAAATCAAAAGTTTGATTTGATATTAGTAGAAGCATGTGTGAGACCTGCACTAGTATTTTCTCATATATATAAAGCACCGGTGATCCAGGTCAGCTCTTTTGGTGCATTTTATGATAATTACCCAACAATCGGTGCTCCCGGGCATCCATTTTTATACCCATCTATGACACGCCAAAGACTTAATAATTTAAGTATGTGGGAGAAAATCAAAGAGTTGTATAATACTTATAAATTAGAGAATCTTTATGAAAATAATAAACAATTGGAACATAAAATACTCAAAAAACATTTCGGAAATAGTGTACCATCGCCGGATGAATTGAACAATAATGTAGATATGTTGTTTTTGAATATACATCCTCTTTTTGAAGGCATTAGACCCGTACCTCCAACTGTTGTATTCATGGGTAGATTACATCAAAAACCTGACAAGGAATTGCCGTCGGTAAGTAGTATATGTTAGAAACATTCTCACAACCACAGATATAAAATATGAAAATCACTAACTACAGTAACTGTCAAGTTGTTCGTACCACTCTTCGCAGTCAAGACAATGCCCCGAACCTATTCCTACCCTTTTTATAACCCCACTATTCATTAATATTTATCAATCGACCAATACCATTGCGTTACCGGTATAACCAGTCAAAATAATGTCTATTAACTTATTCTTATTAAATAGTGAAGTGTGTTATCATCTATTATAGTTTGTCCCTAATTTAAAAAAAATAAATAAGAGTTTTTGATGTGACGACGACATATATTTTTAAACCTATTGCAGTAAAATTTAAAATTTGTGATAAAATATAAACATTGTTATTTTCCTTTAAAACATTGTAAAATTTTTTTTTAAAAATGAATGTCGCTAAACTGACATAAACCGAAGAAAGAATAAGTGCAAAATGTAATTTTATTTCATAACATGAAATTCTATATACTGTCGTATACATTAATCAAACAACCAATAGTAAACTATGTTTAAATAATAAGAATATTAGCGTACCTACTTAACAATTTTTTTTATAATTAATGAAAAAGATGCTGAATTTTAATGGCTGTTACTGCTGTGTTTTTGGATTTTTATTACTGTTTATGTTTTTTTTTGTGTTTTTTGTGTTTTTTTATGTATACAGCTATAAATAACATTGAAATTTCAGAAACAGTAACTGATTTGACTTGACAGTCAACTACTTATCTTTCAGGATCTCAAATCATACTTAGATTCATCCAAAAACGGAGTAATTTATATAAGTTTTGGCACAAACGTAGACCCTTCTCTATTACCACCTGAAAAAATACAAACTTTAGTGAATGCATTCTCAAAATTACCATATGATGTTTTGTGGAAATGGAATAAAGATGAACTGCCTGGACGCACTAGCAATATTAGAATATCTAAATGGTTGCCACAATCTGATTTACTCAGTAAGTTATTTGCACAAGTCAAGCCTTTACCAAATTGACATATTAATTTACCAAATTAACTAATTATTTTACCAGATTAACTAATTAATCTATACAATTCACTCATTTATTTTCCAAATTAAGTAATTAGTTTATAAAATATTTTACACCTGGTCAATGTAATTATAATGGTACTTTTTTTATTTTACAGAACATCCGAAAATCAAGGTATTTATAACACAAGGAGGTCTCCAATCAACTGACGAAGCAATAACAGCTGGAGTACCACTGATTGGAATGCCTATGTTGGGGGATCAATGGTTCAATGTAGAAAGATATGAGTACCACAAAATTGGTATTAGACTTGATATGCAGACTCTTACTGCGGAGAAGTTAGTGAACACAATCAACACTGTCATTGAAGATAATAGGTAAGTTCATAAAATAAAGATCATTTTTAACATTTTTATTATTAACCAATAATATTTATTTTATTGAATGGCCTGTTGGTCTAGTGGTTAGTGACCCTGACTGCTGAGCCACAGATCGTGGGTTCGATTCCCACTCAAGAAAAATTATTGTGTGATGAGCATGATCATTTGTTCTGTGTCTGGGTGTAATTTATCTATAATATGTTTATATTTAGAAATATATAAGTATGTTTATCAGTATGGTTGCCCTAGTGCATGCTCTACCTAGTTTGGGATCAGACGGCCGTGTGTGAGATGTGTGAAGTTATTAACATTATTTTATTAACTTCTACAGATAGACAACTACTTTAGTAAAGAAGTATTTCTGTATCGCGTTTTCTTATTAATTTGTCATAAGTACTAAAATAACCTGCTTTTATAATTAGTCCTTCGAAGCATTTTATCTTTTTATAAATTTTACAGAAAAGTAAATTATAAGAGATGTTATGAAAAGCTTTCAATATTTCTTCGATGATAACGTGTACATCCATGGTAGAATAGCACCCACTGGAGAGGCGACATGGCGCACTCTCCTACCGGATGACAGGTGCTTACCGGACACGGCTGCTTTGGTAAGTACCTGTGTCGGATAGGCCGGGAGCCAACGTCTGTGTCCCACCATTGTATGGGCTGTCGCGAGGACACCGCACTCCACATAGTGGTGGAGTGCACTGCGTGGGCGCGGTACTCTCCCGTCCCGAAGAAGACGCACCAGGCGCCGGAGAGAGCGAGACGATCTCCGGCCTCCATGAGCGCTTGCCTGTTGGTGACGGGATGGCTTACCCGTCGTCCTAGCAGAAGCAGGCCCGATTTAGAGAAGTGCGCGACGTATTCCACGCGCACTTCTCTAAATCGGAGGGGGCAAGGCTCTCTCACCAAATTGTGGGGTCGCCTGCTGTCGAGGCGAGGCAGGCGGCCAAGTCTGCCGGGGCTCACAGGGACTTCCTTTCTAGGGTACACCTGAGTCCCCGGTATCAGGACCCCGTGACGGAACACCGTGTGGTTTTAGTCTTTTAGTAGTTTAGAATAGCACCCGTTTGATTTTTTATTCAATAACAAAAGGACATACAGCTTACAGTACTGATTACATATAATTGTGTTTGTACACTAATAACGTAACGTTTTAAATACATTCTACGCATAGGCTTCTACTGTACGATTTTTATCTTCGACGCAGACGCTCAAAAAATATTTACGTTGTAATTTTTTTGGTTATCAAATATATTATTATCTTTGCACTGCGTTACTTATGTAGCTGTACTGTGACGAGCTCATAATGCTGATTACATATAATTATATTACATATACATTGATAAAAACCTTAGATACACAGTTCCGGTACCACATTAAGGTGAACTCATCCTTATACCCATGACTTAAAGTTGTATTTACGAAGCTGTCTAAAAAAAGCAATAAAATGTATTGACCAAAAGCCGCCCGCAAGACAAGAAATGAGTAGAGTCGCATTTTTTTTTAGTTGTTAAAATTAACTTTTTTTTAACGTGTCATGTGTTTTATGAACACTTGTTTAAATGTATTTTTGCCCGTAAATTGGTTTTGAATTAGAAATTTAATAGAAATATCTCAATGAAATGAAAATATGCTGTTATAATCATTTATTAAATCTACCAGTGTTAAACACCTGTAATCATTACTTCAACTATAATAAAAACTAAGTAACTAAATAAAATCATAATATTATATATTAAGCAGGTATATGACTAGTCTTTCGAATACCTACGAGTATAACATCTAAGAAAAAAACTATACAGTAACTAAATAGTACAGAAACAACTGGATGTTACTAATTCCCTTGAAATAAATTGAACTTAGTATATATTTATTTATTTTTCTCTTTATTGTACACCTTTGAGTACTAAACAATGCAAACAAGTTACAAATATTCAGGTATTTCTTCTAAACAACCTTTGTACGGATATTGTCCAATATAAATTTAGGGTAGTCTATGGTGTAGGTACTAACAAAAGGTTATGTTAAGATATTCTATACTTAGTACTATATTTATATAAACTATAACCATATTACTATAATAATATTCTTTTTGATGGATTTTTATTTTTACCGTATCTGTTTTTGCTATGTAATGCAATCTTAGTTAAAGGTATCGTTCTAATAGACTGTAATTTAATTACTGTGTGACTTTTATCGTGGCATTTGGGAGAAAATATACAGACTCTTAAAAATTGTGACAATACCTCGGTGCAAATTTGAGAAATACTCAAATACTCGTTCGTTTGTTCGCTGGTAATGTCTTATGATAATTTCTGTTTTTTTTTTTGCAAACAAAAAACATCTAGTTAAGAATAATAGAGTCCTCCTAGGTTTTTTTATATCTAATAAATGTTGTCACCACATCATCAAAACTCTTATTTCTTTTATTAAAAATAGGGACAAACTACAATTCCACTAATGTTATAAATGTGAATGTTTGGATAGATGGATGTTTGTTACTCTTTCACGCAAAAACCACTCAACCGATTGCGATGAAACTTGGTAAGTAGATAGCTGAAGACCTGGATTAACGCATAGGCTACTTTTTATCCCGATATTCTTACGGGATCGGGACTTACGCGGGGCAAACCACGGGGCGCTGCTAGTAGATGATAAAACAGTTCACCATTGAATAAAAATTTCATAATAGACATTATTATGACTAGTTATACCAGTAAACCAATGCTTTTGGTCGGTTGATAAATATTGATGAATAGTTGGGTTATAAAAGGGTAGGAATGTATTATAAGTGGATAACACTCACTTTAGTGCTGATTGAGGTACGAACAACATGGCAGTTACTGTTAGTTAGTGATTTTGATAGTTTATAACAGTGTTGATGAGACTTTTTCTAACATAAATTGTTTACGCATGTATCACTTTCCATAATCTTAATACAAATCATAATAATTTAATACATAATGAATGAAATATTGCATAATCAGTAAAAAATCATAAGATTATCATTACATAATTCTTTCTAATAAATTATTTGAAAACCGCACCACAACTGATTTTCATAAAACTAATATGATTTGTACAACGAAATGCCATAAAGATAAACACGCCTCATAAAAGTATAATGTAACGTAAATTCATTCAGTCAATCAATCACTCAAAACAGCCGGGAATTAAGTTCTTAATTTTAAGATTGACATCAAGTGATGTGCTCTCAATACTAGTTTCTCATTAATAACTAGAGAGCGTATCAGCTAGATTGTTGTTAAGGCTGGTTTTGAGTACGATTTATAAATATAGTTACATCTTACTATCAACACCACTTAAGATTTACTATAATCAACATTAAGTTAATAAAATATAACAATGCGTTAAACAATCTTATTTGTTGAAAATAACTGCATAAAAATAACGATGATTATCTTAGTAAATTAATAAAAACAATATGTTTAATTTAGAACACCAATAGCGTCTTCATTAAATTTAGAACCGAGTGAACCCAAATAAGTGAATTTTTCAGATAATCACGGTAATGATAGATAACATTACCGTGACATAATAGTATGATTCTTCAGCTTCGGCACGTACGGACCGCCTCGACCGGAGTGATACCACGGCCTCACAGAAAACCAGCAGTGACGCAATGCTGGCATTGCTTTTCGCCGAGTGAGTGAGGTTACCGGAGGCCCTAACCCTCCCCCTCTCTTCCACCCTTCTCTTCCCTGTCCCCCTCTTCCACCCATCTCCCCTTCCATCCTTCCCCTACTCCCACCTTAAAGGCCGGCAACGCACTTGTGACTCTTGAGTTGCAGGTGGCCATGGGCTGCGGTAGTCATTTACTATCAGGTGACCCGTCTGCTTGTTTGCTCTGTAAATGGGACGGTATAGGGAATACCATAAAAAAAAGAAAACAGAACAAATGATCGTGCGTGCAAAATTATTTATCCAGGGTGGAAATCAAATCAATAACCACTAGACCAACAGGCCAGTCAGTTACATGAACATATTTAGCGTCCTTGACGTGTGATTTTGCAATTTTTAAACGAACACTGTGGCGTGTTGACTGTTGAAGCGATCAAACGTGACTATATAGTCACGTTATCGTATCGTATCGACTATATAGTTACGTTTCAAATGAAAGATCACCCAAACGGCACGGTGGGTGCTCATTTGGTGAGGACGATTTTTGGTGTTGATTGTGTTTCTAAGGTTTATATAAATCAATGATTACATAATAATAATATAGCGGTGTTATGTTACTACTCGTTTGCTTCCACTGTAAACACTTTTATTTTCAAACCATCTTAATAAATGTAAGGTATAATTTTTTAGTTAATAGTTTAATTTCGTTTCTAGTTTCCGTCGTAACATCATACAACTCAGAACATACATGCGTGATGAGCCTATGCGTCCGCTTGATAGAGCGGTGTGGTGGACTGAATACGTGCTGCGACACGGAGGAGCTAAACATCTTCGCTCACCTGCTGCTAACATCTCCTGGGCAGAGTACTTAGAACTTGAACTAGTTTTTACAGTACTAGTGATATTATTTGCAATAGCCGCATCATTTATAACAGCTATGAGGTACATCTATAAATTTACTTTAGGGAACCACGTTATTGTGAAATTTAAAAGTGCCTGATAAGTTTATAAATGTTGTGTTTTAAGAATATTTAATGTAAATTGCTTAAATATATATCTGTTATTTTTAAGTGTTCTTTGGCTTGTAGCTTGTACTATGGGTTCTAGAACACGCTTAAACATAGTTCGAATCTTTTTTTTTTAACATTATGTTATTATGATATTCTGCCTACTCATGGTCAAAACTATTGTGGCACGAAATATGTGTAGGTTATGTCATTGTGTTCACGCATAAACATACTTAGATACATTTGTTTTTTTTAAATAGTAAATACTAGTATTTATGTTACGTAAATTATATTATATTTTTTTTAATATTATATTAAATTATTTTTTAAATTGACGATTTCGAATAATTTATGATCAATTTTATGAAATAAAGATATTGAATTTGAAAAGGTTCTTTTCTTTTTAAATAGAATAGAATATAAATAAACTATATATATTTGAACTAAAACAAAACTTAAATGTACACCAATGAAACAGATTGCTTCTTGACTTGTTTTGGCAGTTAGCGAAACGGCCACTAATCAATTATGTCATAACCACTTATCATTTTGATATGATTATTGTTCACCTTGATCGGGATTTTGTGATAATATTCTGTCTACTCGTGGTGGATAATTATTAAACTATTACGCGTGATATGTGTAGGTTCTGTATAATTATTATGTAATAATATTTTGGAACAAAGTACAGTGATTTCTAGACCCAAAACACAGAGTGCATAATAGTATAGGTACAGATTAAGTCCGACTGCACTAAATCATCACAAGCCGCGACGTTAGGGTTGTCTTTTTTTAAAGAATTGATTAATCTGAATATTTAATTACCAGTAAGTTATGTACTATTTACTCTATTTTTGTGAACAAATAAGCCTAGCCTAGGTACTAATAACTCGATAGTCTAGATACGAACGAATGACGTGACGCAGCGCGTGAGTGAGCATTGAACAATCGTCGATTCCCATCGATGATGAGCATTATCGATGAGCACGATAATTTATCCCACTAATATTGTAAATATGAAAGTTTGGATGGATGTATGGATAGATGGATGGATGTTTGTTACTCTTTCACGCCAAAACCACTGAACCGATTGCGATGAAACTTGGTATGTAGATAGCTGCAGACCTGAATTAACATATAGGCTACTTTTATCCCGATATTCCCAAGGGATCGGGACTTACGCGGGTGAAACCGCGGGGCGCTGCTACTCTATAATGAATGTAACTTTGTATTTAGTGATATATAAGTATGTTTTTCAGCAGTCCGTACTCCGTATCCGTATCCGCTTACTGTAGGCTACTAGGCTCTGTCTAGTTTGGGATTAGATGGCATTATGTGAGATATGTCAAGTTATTATCATTATCTGTTCTCGAACACGTCACGTCTGTAATTTTTATTAGAAATGCATAATTATAAGCAGAAGAGAAAGGAAATGCTGGAGGGTCTCGATCGTGACCTTTGGGGTCACCCATATCGTGCGCGCAACATAAGCTTCGCGCGTCGGGCCCCCTCTTCCGGAGACTCTCCAGCCCAGCTTCCTGCCAGTTTTAGTCGGTTCGATTCCGACACACCGCCCCACCATTAACCCTGGTGGGGTGACGGCCCAAGGGGGTTTCCACAGGCATAAAAAAAAAGTAACGACCAAGCAGTGACCGAAAGAGGAGCACTCGTTGAATTGAAATTGAACCTCCATTCAATTAAAATTATTGAGTAATACTTATTCAATTATCACTACATATTATAAAATAAAGTCTCCCGCCGCATCGGTCTGTCTATTCGCGATAAACTCAATAACTACCAAACGGATTTTCTTACAGTTTTCACCATTAGACGGAGTGATTCATGAGGAAGGGTTAGATGTATAATTTATAAAGGTTTTGTGTAAAATAGCCAAAATATGACGATGATTGTTGAAGATATCGGAAAAAATTTATATATTATGCTTTGTTACCCGTGCGAATCTGGGGCGGGTTGCTAGTATATATTATAATATTCAATTATATCACTTTTAAACTGATCTGATCTCTTAGAACTTTTGATCGCATAGTAACAATAATTTAATCCACATGATTTCATTCCACACAAACATGCGTTGTAAAACTTTTGTCAAAAAAGCTGTCTCATTGTGCTTTGTGTGATTGGTTTTCTTTAGCTACAAGCACATTTTCATATGTTAAATTCTTGGTGTAAACCATTCATCTAAAAACCTTAGATTGACATTTCTTTGAGAATGTGCATATTACGCAGCGGATGATAAAGAATCTTATGCAGTGCAAATATTTTTCTTTTGATAATACTACCTTATGAATATAAGTTTTACAGATCTATACCGGACTATTAGACACAATATTTGCATATAGAACTTATAAAAATTTGTTTTCAAACATCCAGATTCTAATAACCATTCATGTCCCATTTTACATTTTCATTACAACAAGTTGTTTTACATAAATAACAAAAATTATTAAGAATTAATGCTCTTAAAATATGTCCTCGGATAACTTTATAATTACCGTTTAAAAAATATTCGCCCTAATTTATTACCTACAAACTCGAAAATTCATACCTTTAACTGCATTAACAAGTTGCGTCAGTCTGCGCTCGGCGCCTAAGCATCAGGGGTATGTCACTGTAGAACATTTTGATTTTTAGTTACCGAGAGCGACATCTCTCGTTAAGCTAGAAAACCAATGAACATTAGTATGTCCATTATGTCAATAGATGGCGCATTGTTAAGAACAACTCATTTCCAAAATATATTTCACTCATTATTTACAACGAAAAAAAACATTTTAAACGCGAATTATTTAAATTATTAAGTATTTGCTAATTTTATTTTAAGAATTAAAATGAAAATATGTATTTTTGAGTTGCGTCACTGGACATCAATGATTTGTGTTTAGTTTCCGAAAATAATGGACAGTTTACCCTCAAAACTTTTATGTGCAGTTTCTTAATTTTTTAAATATTTCTTAAGATCTTGGTTTCCATTTGGACTTGTTTGATATGTTCTCTGTTTGACTTTGGCTTTCGATAACTCGTTCCTCATAAATGTTTAACTTTGACTTGGCTGTATCCTACTGGACTTTGATTTTACAAAATTACATTATTTCGGATCGTAGAAAATGTTACCATGGATGTAAAGAGCAAGGTAAGATCCAGAAATTATATCACTGCTATTTATTTAGAGCATCAACGGTATACATATACAACATTGTTCATTACGCTAGTTAAAAACACCTCTCATATTTTTATACATCAATTTTACATTGAATAACTAACTAACTAACAATAAATAAAACTTAGTGCTTATTATAGCACTAAAACATAAGAATAAGATTATGCTATGATAATGTCAGATGATTAAAATAAACAATAACGATTGTTCCAAATTGTTTTTAGGCGTTTTGCATCATTTCTCCAATCCACTGCATTTTCGGAATATGCAGAGATTTAATTCCTAAATTAAGGATCATGACTCCCAAAAATTAATGAGTGAAGTGAAGTACATAATATATGGCAACAACGGCAATTAATATAGTCGTTCACAGTTGTGTTAGGGTGTGAATAATATCTTAAAAGTCAAATTTCACAAATTTGATCAAAGTGATCCGATTAAAGTACAGGCTAGGTCATACTCGTATAATTTAAAGAAATTAGAAAAATAAATTGTTATATATTATTAACTGTTTCATTTCCAATAAAATATAAATATACAGGTGTGATCGTCATGTGTGTCCAGATCATTGCTTCGTAAACATAAAAGTAATCCAAATCTTTAAGCTGACAGTGTTAGTACATTTCTGAATAAGTTAAATTATACTTATAAATTTTTATAATTAAAAGTTGATTTGTCTTGAACATTATGTGTTAGTTCACACATATACATAATATGACATTATATTAGAAGTGTTAACGATTACACCTGATATATGAGTAGAAACACACCTATACCTCCATTGTATCGACAAGAATACATATATGTCTAGGTATGTATTGTTATATATAGAATTAGCGCCATCTAGTGGGTCCCTACATTACTTAAAACTAAGAGCCAGCGCCACCTCTTGGGCGACCTATACAACTGACACTTTTTGTCCCCCTCTAATGATTTAGAGTGGCTTATCTATTTTCTATATAGTATATTATCTATGATGAAAATCACTCACTCCAACTTACCGGTCAACTCTTTGACGGCGAGGACATGACAGGTGACAGTTGATATTACCATATGGAAATCAATTATTTGTGCCTTAAATTCTTGTAGACCTGTAGTGGCACAGTCGGGGTATACGGACTTCATAAATATATAAAAATATGTAGATTATAGTTTCGCTAATATTACATTTTTCAAAGCATACTATATCTTTTTATTTCTTCAGATAAATCGGGAGTGCAACTACTTACTGATTTGTGTTGGCGAGTTTTTATGAGAGTACAAAGACAATGTCAGGGTTCAAAGATGGGCGTGCCATTTTTTAACTACGTGATATTGAGATGGCGTCTTTACAGCAACTTCTAATGTCTATAGAGTTTTTTTAATGGGAAAGTATGGGGAAATTCAGATCAGAAAGAGATAGTGGGAAACTTTTTAGGAACCATTTAAACTGTTTTTCTGAATACAATTTTGAAATATTTGGTCAATGGTCGTTTTTTTTTTGTTTTATGTAAGGAACCGAAAAGACCGCTTGCTAAACCGGGCCTTGTTGTGTCATGTTTTAGAATAACTGTAGTGGTTTTGGTCAAGTTTGTCCAAATTTTAATAACAGCCGTAATAACAATAGTCTCTATTTCAAAATGACAAATATTTTTACCGTAGAGTATTTAAAAATCGTTTATCTTCATAATGATATCAGAGTGACTGCATTAAAACTTATCTCTTACTGTATCTGAATCAGTAAATTACTTTTGAAGGTGAACTAAGAGTTCTGTGATAAGAGTATGTATAATCATTTCACATGCGCAAGTTTAAAGTATAGCGTGATTTGCACGTAGATTTCTAAATACGACCGTAATTCATTAAAATAAAACAAATAACACGTAAAGCAGACTAAAAATATTTACATACACCTATACTAAAATAAATATACGGACTACGGGGCACACTGAAAGTTTTGCATAAATCAATAATAAAACAATTTACATGTAAAGTAATATGTTTACTGCTTTTCGAAATATTCTCCATTACGTTTTAAACATTTTTTCATTAGATCAAACCATTTTATTTTAAAAACATGAGGACCATTGGTCTAAGGGCATGTTTTCACGTGCTGGTTGAAAGCTATCACGGCCTTTTCCGGCCCCGTAAATGTCATACCTCTCAACAAATCTTTAATTTTTGGGAAAATAAAGGAATTCTAATGGCTCTATTTTTTCAGAAGCCAAAAATGACTTTGTCTTGTTCGCGGTGTGCGCCAAAGCATTTCCATGGTGAAATAGGATGCATTTTCTTGGTGGTTTTTCCCTAAATTTTTCAAAGACAGTGGGCAAACAAATGGTGGTGTACCACTCAGCATTAACTGTATTTCGTTCTTCAAGTGGGATCGTGCAGACAGGACCCGCCCGAGAGAATATTACCTGTGTGTGTGAATGTGAACTATGTATTTACATAAAATTCCTTCGTATCATCGTCAAATTGTAACGTTCCTAGAAGGCTGGCAGCATTTTCAACATTAATTAGAGGTTGATAACGGACTTACTCCGTTTGTTCTTGTTACAGAGAACTGGCGCAAGCCTGCAGTACTCGATATTACAGATGGTAGGGAGATATAGATCAGCAGAAAACTGCATGGACGTTTCTATCGGGCCTTAAATGGACCCGAAATATAATTTTAGCATCTGTGTTCTGGCTACGGTTCGATGATGTCCTATGTCATCTGTATCCAACAACCCTATGGAATTACCTAAGAGGTTCTGCTGTAAGTAGAAGTAGAAGTAAAGCGTGTGTCATATAGAATTAAAAGAAAGTTGCTGATTTAGACATATGTGTTTACGTTATTTACGTAAAAATGTAAAGTAAGGTGCAACCACCTTACTTTAAGTGTACGTAAACCGTTTCATACTCGTGATCGTTTTTATCGTTCGCCACATACCCTTGTTTTTTCCGTTTTCATTTCACGTAATTTTTTTAATCTGTAAAACATATTGTTTAAAAATTTCAGCATTTTGCACTTCTTTAATACATAATCTTTAAGTATTAAAAATATCACGTTCTGGCGTCTGCGTGTTGTGAGTTGAAATCTCACACGGAATAAAAATTTGTGTGATCCACAAATAGTTGTCCCGAGTCTGGGTGTTCTTTATGTTCGTTATTTAAATGTTTGTGAAGCCCCCCGCGACACAGGAATATTCCTAATGCGTGAGTTGTATTTTAAACAATGTATTTACAACAGTATAGGAGTTTAGTTAGGCTAACGAGTTTATTTTTCACTTTTCAGTTTTTTTCTTCTTTCGTCGGTTTAATTTTTTGTTAAAAGGTTTTTATAATAATCTATAATTGTGTAATTAATTTATGCCCAATAATGATGTCGGTATAGCGCTTATTAAAAAATAATAATATGGAGGGGTAATAGAAGCCAAATAATGTATATTTATTTTATTTTTGTTTGTCTGTCTGTCCGTATGTTTGTACCCGCAACCCGCAAAAACGACTACACAAATTTGAATGCGGTTTTCACAGCTACATTGCTATAATTCTGACATCACAATAAAATCATGTTTCTTCTTGATACGCCGCCTAGAAGCCGAGTTATCTATAAAAAACATCCTCAACTCGAAAATCCCTTCAAGGGTCACTACTGTGGAGGAACTGGTGTTATGTCCCTGCAACACAAATATCCTTCAACCAGGCTAGGTGATCATGCCTGGCGGACCGCGGTCCAACGCTTAACGTTGGGAAGTTGTATATATACTAATCGGCGTGAGAACTTTCTTTACGCGATGCAGGATTAGTAGTTATTACGTAGTTTAGATCGTCTGCGGGAGACGGTGAAATGTGTACCGGTGTTGCGGTTTAACAATCGCAACGTACACTGAGCGATGTCCAAATTTTGGCACTCATGGGACAAACACTTTCACATTACTTTATTTTAATTTATAAAGATATTAAATATTTTAAGGTTGTATCGCTCTTCACTGACAATACTGGCCTTCACCGTATTATTAATGGAGGCGATTTCTGCTTTGTCAGGCGGAAGATATGGTGTTGCCAGTGACCAGAAACGACAAACTCCCTTTTTTTTCTTCTAATTATTATTTTTATTTTTGTTTCCATCATCCACGGAGGTTTCAGTGGCCGTTTTTTATCAGGATATCTCATATACTTAATTATGTATTTATACGGGAATTAACGCGATCACGAAATATCAAATTAAAAGGAAGGCTCATGCTTGCATATCTGCAATAAATAATCCTATTTTTACAGAATAAATTAATTTAATTTATAATACTTTAACGATTGTATGTAGACATAATTATATACCTAATTATTAAATTATGAGTAATTAGGCTCAATTGCTTTAAAATTATTTGTATATAGTATTTTCGTAACAGTAGTCCTCGCACTACGCAAATCACGTAGTGCTGTTTTACTAAGGATGATAATTCCGTCTTATCATGTCAAGAAAAATTTATAAATATGGTGGTAACTAAATATTGAGAAGTAGAATAGAGTTTCACTTCTCAATAATAATCAAGAATATGAATGAAAAATTAATTAACTATACTACTTTCCTAGTCTACGTGCAGTTGGCACGGATGGCGCAATGGTTGAAGTAGTCGCCTCACTACTACGCCGCGCAGTTTGGGTTCAAATCCCGCGTGGGACAAATATTTATGATCCACAAATATTTATCCCGGAACTGGGTGTTCTTTGTGTTCGTTTTTTAAATTTTGGGAAGCCTACACGACATATAAGTATTTATAACGTGGCAGTTGTCTTTAAAAAAATCTAAATTTAGAGTCGAAAAGAAAATAAGATGTACGTACGTAGAAAAGTTCTTGGTCTGAGCAGATCTTTGCTTGAATTGCAGACGCTAGACTTTAGTAGTACCTACAACTATCGGAGTCTACTATTAAACAGTAGTAATGGTTTTTCCATTACTAAGTAAAGATGAACATTCTCCTAGTCTTTGCAGAAATTTCCACGGAAGGGGAAAAGGGGGGTGGTGTAGTTGAGGTTTTATAGGCATTGGTTTGAAACAAAGTTTTATAAAAAAATTAAGAGGCTGAATAATGATTTGGAATAAATATACAATTAACATTCGTAACAATCCATGATTTAGTCAAATACTGTTCAAATACTGTGGTAAATAAAAAAACAAGAATGCACTTAAGCTCTCGCTACAATTCTATATTTATCTCTAATGGCATACCTACGGACATGTGAACTTGTACACGATAAGATGTATAATAATGACGTATGTTTACACTTTCGTATATATAAAAATGCAACTGATAATTTTGGTCACTTCTTATTCAAGTAAGATTTGTGATAACATGTCAGTATTTTTCAATATAATTGTGTGGTGTTTTCTAGTTGTAAGTTCAAATGAAGCGGCGAGAATATTAGCTGTGTTCCCAGCCCCATCTATAAGCCATCAAGTGGTATTCCGACCATTAACCCAGGAGTTAGCTAAGCGAGGACATGAGGTTGTCATCATTACAGCAGATCCAGTTTTCTCATCACAAGAAGCATTTGCAAATTTGACAGAAATTGATGTTCACGATATATCATACAAAATATGGAGAGAAGCAGTCATGACGGCGTCCAAAGGATCTGAAAATGATTTAGAAACACAAATGCAGGCAATGATGAAGGCCAGTCTTCTAATAGTTGATGCCCAACTAAACGATAAACAAGTAAAAAAATTACTTGAAAATAAAAATCAAAAGTTTGATTTGATATTCGTAGAAGCGTGTATAAGACCAGCATTAGTATTTTCTCATATATATAAAGCACCAGTGATCCAGGTCAGCTCTTTTGGTGCATCATTTGATAATTACCCAACAATCGGTGCTCCTGGACATCCATTTTTATACCCAGCTACGATACGCCAAAGACTTAATAATTTAAGTATGTGGGAGAAAATCAAAGAGTTGTATAATACTTATAAATTAGAGAATCTTTATGAAAATAATAAACAATTGGAACATAAAATACTCAAAAAACATTTCGGAAATAGTATACCATCGGCGGATGAATTGAACAATAATGTAGATATGTTGTTTTTGAATATACATCCTCTTTTTGAAGGCATTAGACCCGTACCTCCAACTGTTGTATTCATGGGTGGATTACATCAAAAACCTGACAAGGAATTGCCGTCGGTAAGTAGTATATTTTTAAACCTATTGCATTTAAAATTTGTGATAAAATATAAACATTTGACTTGACAGTCAACTACTGTTTTACATTGATAGTGTGTCATATACTTTGCCTACCTATTCTCCCATGGAACTCCATGTTACAACTTCTCAACAGAGGAAAAACTAGGAGTGGTACTATCGCAGCGGTCGTTTCTAATTCGAGTAGAAATCTTCTATATCCTCTTTTTCTAATCTTCTCATCAATTACATTTTTTCTTTCAGGATATCAAATCATACTTAGATTCATCCAAAAACGGAGTAATTTATATAAGTTTTGGCACAAACGTAGACCCTTCTCTATTACCACCTGAAACAATACAAACTTTAGTGAATGCATTCTCAAAATTACCATATGATGTTTTGTGGAAATGGAATAAAGATGAACTGCCTGGACGCACTAGCAATATTAGAATATCTAAATGGTTGCCACAATCTGATTTACTTAGTAAGTTATTTGCACAAGTCAAGCCTTTACCAAAATTGACAATTAATTTACCAAATTAACTAATTATTTTACCAGATGAAATAATGAACCAATTAATTTATCAAATTCACTAATTTATTTTCCAAATTACGTAATTAATTTATCAAATATATTACACCTGTTCAATGTAATAATAATGGTACTTTTTATTTTACAGAACATCCGAAAATCAAGGTATTTATAACACAAGGAGGTCTCCAATCAACTGACGAAGCAATAACAGCTGGAGTACCACTGATTGGAATGCCTATGTTGGGGGATCAGTGGTTCAATGTAGAAAGATATGAGTACCACAAAATTGGTATTAGACTTGATATGCAGACTCTTACTGTGGAGAAGTTAGTGAACACAATCAACACTGTCATTGAAGATAATAGGTAAGTTTATAAAATCAAAATCATTATTACAATTTTTATTATTAAGCAATAATATTTCTTTTATTGACTGGCCTGTTGGTCTAATGGTTAGTGACCCTGATTACTGAGTTGTTGCTGATAAGTTGCAAACGATTATAACTAAAAATACAATAAGAAAAACACAGGATATTAAAAATAGTTTTAACTACAACTGAATAATTTTTTCATAATTACAGTAATAGCCTAAGTTTATAAATTAGTCTTTCGTTCGTTTTATATTTTTATAAATTTTAACACCACATTTTAACAACATGTCCAAACACGTTATATAACAATATAAAAAAATAGAGTACTATACTCACATGTCTCATTTGAACCATCTGTCTACTAAAATAATGTCTACAAATCTGCTGTTAACTTATAAATTCACAAGAATGTACATTTACAAACCGATCTATATATGCGCTAATACAATAAAAACGTTATATAATATTGATACTATAATAGTATTGTGTTGAGTTGGGAGTATTATTTTATTGCATAACATTATATTAACATGATATAACATATCTGTCGGTAATACAAATAAAACAATATAATTTACATAAACATACGTAATTTAAAACCTCAAGCACTATTAGGTATATACTAATAATATAATTTATGACCAACAGTTGCTAATCTAAATTGCTTCGCGATACCAATTTTGTTTAGTTACTTGATGAAGGCCTTTGTCGAGAGTGTGATGCCGACAGCGATATTGACATTATGTTTTTGTTTAACCCACATTATTTGTATTTATGATTTGTTTTTATTTTTTACACATTTTGCTAATAACCATGCCGATTATATACGTCCTTGTGAATACTTGCTAGTTAAGTTTCAATTAAGTAATCCTGTCTTTCTCAGATAAATAAAATTTGTACAAAATTGCTCAGAAAATATTTAGGTTGTAATTTTTTTTGTTATCTTATATATTGTTATCTCTGCACTGCGTTGCCAATGTAGCTGTACTGTGACACGCAAGAGTATAATAACATTCGTATCTTTTTATCAAATAAAGGATAAACACGCAACTCATAATGTTGATTACATAAAATTATGTTACACACATTAATTTATAAAAACCTTAGATACACAGTTCCATTCAAAACTTATACTCAAAACGGTCGCGAATTTTACATAAGAAGTCATAGTTATGATATTAATATACATTAAGGTGAACTCATCCTTATGCGCGTGACTTCAAGTAGTATTTTTTTTTTTATTGTATAGGGGGCGAACGAGCAGACGGGTTACCTGATGGTAAATGACTACCGCCGCCCATGCGCACCTGCAACTCAAGAGTCACAAGTCCGTAGCCGCCCTTTAAGGTGGTAGTAGGAGAAGAGGGGGAGAGAGACGGGAAGGGCGGGAATAGGGGAGAGGGAGGGAGAGGGAAGGGTTAGGGCCTCCGGTAACCTCACTCACTCGGCGAATAGCAATGCAATCATTGCTTCACTGCCAGTTTTCTGTGAGGCCTCGGTATCACTCCGGTCGAGCCGACTTATACGTGTCGAAGCATGGCTATCCCACGAACGAATTTATTTTATTTACGAAGCTGTCTAAAAAAAGCAATAAAATTTTATGACCAAAAGTCGCCCGCAGGTCAAAGAATGAGTAGAGTCGCATTTATTTTTATAGTTGTTAAAATAACATTTTTTTTTAAATGTGTAATGTGTTTTATGAACACTTGTTTATATGTACTTTTACTCGTAAATTGGTTTTGAATTAGAAATTAAATAGAAATGTCTCAATGAAATTAATATATTATGCTATTATAATCATTTATTAAATCTACTAGTGTTAAACACCGGTAATCATTACTTCAACTAGAATAAAGGCTAAGTAACTAAATAAAATCATAATATTATATATTAAGCAGGTATATGCAATGCTATTGGTGGTTAATAAATATTGATGAATAGTGGGGTTATAAAAGGGTAGGAATGTATTATAAGTGGATAACACTCACTTGAGTGCTGATCGAGGTACGAACAACATGGCAGGCTGTTAGTTAGTAATTTTGATAGTTTATAGCAGTGTTGGTGAGACTGTGTTTAGCATAATTTTTTTACGCATGTATCACATTTCATAGTCTTAATACAAATCATAATAATTTAATACAAAACGAATGAAATATTGCATAATCAGTAAAAATTTATAAGATTATCACAACATACTTCTTTGTAATAAATTACTGATTTTCATAAAATTAATATGATTTGTACAACGAAATGCCATAAAGACAAACACACTTCACAAAAGTATAATGTAACGCATATGCATTCAGTCAATCAATCACTCAAAACAGCCAGTAATAAAGTTTTAAATTTTAAGATTGACATCAAGTGATAAGCTCTCAATACTAGTTTCTCATTAATAACTTGAGAGCGCATCAGCTAGATTGTTGTTAAGGCTGGTTTTGAATACGATTTAAAAATATACATCCTACTATCAACACCACTTTAGATTTACTATAATCAACATTAAGTTAGTAAAATATCACAATGCGTTTAACAATCTTATTTGTTGAAAATAACTCTGTATAAAAATAACGATGAATATCTTTGTAAATTAATAAAAACATTTTATTTAATTTAGAACACCAATAGCGTCTCCATTAAATTTAGAACAAAGTGAACCCAAACAAATGAATTTTTCACATAATCACGGTAATGATACATAACATTACCGTGACATAATAGTATGATTCTTCTGCTTCGGCACGTATGGGTCGGCTCGACCGGAGTGATACCACGGCCGCACAGAAAACTGGCAGTGAAGCAATGCTGGCATGCTTTTCGCCGAGTGAGTGAGGTTACCGGAGGCCCTAACCATTTCACCCCCTCTTCCATCATTCACTTCCCCATCCCCCCTTCCACCCTTCCCCTACTCCCACCTTATAGGCGGCGGTAGTTATTTACCATCAGGTGACCTGCCTGCTCGTTTGCTCTGTATATGGGACGGTATAGGGGATAACATAAAAAAAAAACAGAACAAATGATCGTGCTCATCACACAATTATTTATCCTGGTTGGAAATCGAACCCACGACCTCTGGCTTAGCAGTCAGGATCACTAACCACTAGACCAACAGGCCAGTCAGTTACATGAACATATTTAGCGTCCTTGACGTGTGATTTTGCAATTTTTAAACGAGCACTGTGGCGTGTTGACTGTTGAAGCGATCAAACGTGACTATATAGTCACGTTATCGTATCGTATATAGACTATATAGATACATTTCAAATGAAAAGATCACCCAAACGGCACGGTGGGTGCTCATTTGGTGAGGACGTTTTTTGGTGTTGATTGTGTTTCTAAGGTTTTTATAAATCAATGATTACATAATAATAATGTAACGGTGCACGCGCAGTGTTACGTTACTACTCCTTTGCTTCCACTGTAAACTCTTTTATTTTCGAACCATCTTAATAAATGTAAGGTATAATTTTTTAGTTAATAGTTTAATTCCGTTTCTAGTTTCCGTCGTAACATCATACAACTCAGAACATACATGCGTGACGAGCCTATGCGTCCGCTTGATAGAGCGGTGTGGTGGACTGAATACGTGCTGCGACACGGAGGAGCTAAACATCTACGCTCACCTGCTGCTAACATCTCCTGGGCAGAGTACTTAGAACTTGAACTAGTTTTTACAGTACTAGTGATATTATTTGCAATAGCCGCATTATTTATAACAGCTATGAGGTATATCTATAAATTTACTTTAGGGAACCACGTTATTGTGAAATTTAAAAGTGCCTGATAAGTTTATAAATGTTGTGTTTTAAGAACATTTAATGTAAATTGCTTAAATACATGTCTGTAATTTTTATTTCTCAATTTCTTTAGTTTCTTTCTTTTTTTGCTGAACATAGGTAAATTTACATAATTACAATGGTGTTAGCTGTATAAAAGTCCGTCTATGCTCTACCATATTGGCGTGCAAATCTTAAAATAATTAAAAATGTAACATAATTATATTGATTAGATTAATGATTGAAATTAATAATTAGAACTAATAATAAAACAATAACATAAGTTACAGCAATAATTAAAGTCATAAACCAAGTAATATATGCAGAAATTCAATGTATACAAATCAAATAATCTTCTAATTTATATAATAAGTACAGGTAAGTAACAAATGTGTGACTTATCTGTGAACATTGATACAAGATTTAAATACAAAATAAATATACGTAAATGATCGGACGTACCAAACTTCACTTAAATTTACAATTTGTCTTTCAGGTATTGATTAATTGAGTAGTAAGCTTTATTAACTAGCAAATCGTTTAATGTATTTTTAAATTTATGGATATCATTCATTGTTGTTAAACTCTTGGGTAACTTATTATATATTTTTGATGGCAAACCTAGAAAATTGTTATTGAAAATGGTCTTTTTATGTGGTACACATCTTATTTTATGGTTTTGACGAGGGATTGAGAGTGTTTCAAATAAATGAAAGTTATTCTTGATAAATAAGGCCACTTCTAAAATGTACAAGCCAGGTAAGGTTAGTAGTTGCAGTTCCTGGTAGAATGGCCTGCAACTGTCCGTGCTTTTGATACCGCAGATTGCTCTCACACACTTCTTTTGGGCTTTAAATGCTCTTTCCCTATCTACACCATTCCCCCAATAAATTATGCCAAATCGCAAGATAGATGAAACATATGCATTATAAGCTATAAGTAAGTGTTCGTTAGCTTGTAGCTTGTACTATGGGTTCTAGAACACGCTTAAACATAGTTCGAATCTTTTGTTTTGTACATTATGTAGTACATTCTACTTACTTTTGGTCAATAGCTGGTAAACTATTGTGGCACGTAATATGTGTAGGTTATATAATTGTGTTCACGCATAAACATACTTAGATACATTTGTTTTTTTTTTGTAAATAGTAAATACGAGTATATATGTTACGTATATTATATTATATTTTTTCATTATTTTAAATTATTTTTTAAATTGACGATTTCAAAAAATTTATGATCAATTTTATGAAATAAAGATATTGAATTTGAAAAGGTTCTTTTCTTTTTAAATAGAATAGAATATAAGTACCTAAACTATAAATGTTTGAACTAAAACAAAACTTAAGCGTACACCAATGAAACAGATTGCTTCTTGACTTGTTTTGGCAGTTAGCGAAACGGCCACTAATCAATTATGTCATAACCACTTATCATTTTGATATGATTATTGTTCACCTTGATCGAGATTTTGTGATAATATTCTGTCTACTCGTGGTGAATAATTATTAGACTATTACGCGTGATATGTGTAGGTTCTGTATAATTATTATGTAATAACATTTTGGAACAAAGTACAGTGATGTCTAGACCCAAAACACAGAGTGCATAATAGTATAGGTACAGATTAAGTCCCACTGCACTAAATCATCACACGCCGCGACGTTAGGGTTGCCTTTTTTTAAAGAATTGATTAATCTGAATATTTAATTACCAGTAAGTTATGTGCCATTTACTCTGTTTTTGTGAACAAATAAACCTAGCCTAGGTACTAATAACTCGATAGTCTAGATACGAACGAATGACGTGACGCAGCGCGTGAGTGAGCATTGAACAATCGTCGATTCCCATCCAGGACAAATAATTGTGATGAGCACGATAATTTATCCTACTAATATTGTAAATATGAAAGTTTGGATGGATGTATGGATGGATGGATGGATGTTTGTTACTCTTTCACGCCAAAACCACTGAACCGATTGCGATGAAACTTGGTATGTAGATAGCTGCAGACCTGGATTAACATATAGGCTACTTTTATCCCGATATTCCGGGATCGGGACTTACGCAGGTGAAACCGCGGGGTGCTGCTACTCTATAATAAATTTAACTTTGTATTTAGTGATATATGAGTATGTTTTTCAGCAGTCCGTACTCCGTATCTGTATCCGCTTACTATAGGCTACTAGGCTCTGTCTAGTTTGGGATCAGATGGCATTATGTGAGATATGTCAAGTTATTATTATTATCTGTTCTCGAACACGTCACGTCTGTAATTTTTATTAGAAATGCATAATTAGTCTCGATCGTGACCTTTGGGGTCACCCATATCGTGCGCGCAACAAAAGCTTCGCGCGTCGGGCCCCCTCTTCCGGAGACTCTCCAGCCCAGCTTCCTGCCAGTTTTAGTCGGTTCGATTCCGACACTCCGCCCCACCATTAACCCTGGTGGGGTGACGGCCCGAGGGGGTTTCCACAGGCATAAAAAAAAAGTAACGACCAAGCAGTGACCGAAAGAGGAGCACTCGTTGAATTGAAATTGAACCTCCATTCAATTTAAATTATTGAGTAATACTTATTCAATTATCACTACATATTATAAAATAAAGTCTCCCGCCGCATCGGTCTGTCTATTCGCGATAAACTCAATAACTACCAAACGGATTTTCTTACAGTTTTCACCATTAGACGGAGTGATTCATGAGGAAGGGTTAGATGTATAATTTAGAAAGGTTTTGTGTAAAATAGCCAAAATATGAAAAAAACTATATATTATGCTTTGTTACCCCTGCGAATCTGGGGCGGGTTGCTAGTATATATTATAATATTCAATTATATCACTTTTAAACTGATCTGATCTCTTAGAACTTTTGATCGCATAGTAACAATAATTTAATCCACATGATTTCATTCCACACAAACATGCGTTGTAAAACTTTTGTCAAAAAAGCTGTCTCATTGTGCTTTGTGTGATTGGTTTTCTTTAGCTACAAGCACATTTTCATATGTTAAATTCTTGGTGTAAACCATTCATCTAAAAACCTTAGATTGACATTTCTTTGAGAATGTGCATATTACGCAGCGGATGATAAAGAATCTTATGCAGTGCAAATATTTTTCTTTTGATAATACTACCTTATGAATATAAGTTTTACAGATCTAAACTAGACTATTAGACACAATATTTGTACATATATAGAACTTATAGAAATTTATTTTCAAACATCCAGATTCTAATTACCATTCATGTCCCTTTTACATTTTCATTAAATTTTTATTCAATATAGCTAAATCCCTTTTGAAGAATGTAATTATAGTTCGATATTCTTAAAAAGGGATAGTTTCCTTAGCCCTATACACAAGTTGTTTTACATAAATAACACAAATTATTAAGAATTAATGCTCTTAAAATATGTCCTCGGATAACTTTATAATTACCGTTTAAATAATATTCGCCCTAATTTACTACCTACAAACTCGAGAATTCATACCTTTAACTGCATTAACAAGTTGCGCCAGTCTGCGCTCGGCGTCTAAGCATCAGGGGTATGTCACTGTAGAACATTTTGATTTTTAGTTACCGAGAGCGACATCTCTCGTTAAGCTAGAAAACCAATGAACATTAGTATGTCCATTATGTCAATAGATGGCGCATTGTTAAGAACAACTCATTTCCAAAATATATTTCACTCATTATTTACAACGAAAAAAAACATTTTAAACGCGAATTATTTAAATTATTAAGTATTTGCTAATTTTATTTTAAGAATTAAAATGAAAATATGTATTTTTGAGTTGCGTCACTGGACATCAATGATTTGTGTTTAGTTTCCGAAAATAATGGACAGTTTACCCTCAAAACATTCATGTGCAGTTTCTTAATTTTTTTAAATATTTCTTATGATCTTGGTATCCATTTGGACTTGTTTGATATGTTCTGTGTTTGACTTTGGCTTTCGATAACTGGTTCCTCATAAATGTTTAACTTTGACTTGGCTATATCCTACTGGAAGTTGATTTTACAAAATTACATTATTTCGGATCGTAGAAAATGTTACCATGAATGTAAAGAGCAAGGTAAGATCCAGAAATTATATCACTGCTATTTATTTAGAGCATCAACGGTATACATATACAACATTATTCATTACGCTAGTTAAAAACACCTCTCATATTTTTATACATCAATTTTACATTGAATAACTAACTAACTAACAATAAATAAAACTTAATAATAAGCACTAAAACATAAGAATAAGATTATGCTATGATAATGTCAGATGATTAAAATAAACAATAACGATTGTTCCAAATTGTTTTTAGGCGTTTTGCATCATTTCTCCAATCCACTGCATTTTCGGAATATGCAGAGATTTAATTCCTAAATTAAGGATCTGGAGTCCGAAAAATGAATGAGTGAAGTGAAGTACATAATATATGGCAACAACGGCAATTAATATAGTCGTTCACAGTTGTGTTAGGGTGTGAATAATATCTTAAAAGCCAAATTTCACAAATTTGATCAAAGTGATCCGATTAAAGTACAGGCTAGGTCATACTCGTATAATTTAAAGAAATTAGAAAAATAAATTGTTATATATTATTAACTGTTTCATTTCCAATAAAATATAAATATACAGGTGTGATCATCATGTGTGTCCAGATCATTGCTTCGTAAACATAAAAGTAATCCAAATCTTTAAGCTGACAGTGTTAGTACATTTCTGAATAAGTTAAATTATACTTATAAGTTTTTATAAATAAAACTTGATTTGTCTTGAACATTATGTGTTAGTTCACACATATATATAATATGACATTATATTAGAAGTGTTAACGATTACACCTGATATATAAGTAGAAACACACCTATACCTCCATTGTATCGACAAGAATACATATATGTCTAGGTATGTATTGTTATATATAGAATTAGCGCCATCTAGTGGGTCCCTACATTACTTAAAACTAAGAGCTAGCGCCACCTCTTGGACGACCTATACAACTGACACTTTTTGTCCCCCTCTAATGATTTAGAGTGGCTTATCTATTTCCTATATAGTATATTATCTATGATGAAAATCACTCACTCCAACTTACCGGTCAACTCTTTGACGGCGAGGACATGACAGGTGACAGTTGATATTACCATATGAAAATCAATTATTTGTGCCTTGAATTCTTGTAGACCTGTAGTGGCACAGTTGGGGTATACGGACTTCATAAATATATAAAAATATGTAGATTATAGTTTCGCTAATATTACGTTTTTTCAAAGCATACTATATCTTTTTATTTCTTCAGATAAATCGGGAGTGCAACTATTTACTGATTTGTGTTGGCGAGTTTTTATGCGAGTACAAAGACAATGTCAGGGTTCAAAGATGGGCGCATGTATACTATTCTATTCTTTGATTCTATTCTTCTATTAGTATAGTGTACTAAGTGTATGATTCCACTCAAGAAATATGCTTGCCATTTTTTTAACTATGTGATATTGATATGGCATCTTTACAGCAATTTCTAATGTCTATAGAGTTTTTTTAATGGGAAAGTATGGGGAAATTCAGATCAGAAAGAGATAGTGGGAAACTTTTTAGGAACCATTTAAACTGTTTTTCTGAATACAATTTTGAAATATTTGGTCAATGGTCGTTTTTTTTTTGTTTTATGTAAGGAACCAAAAAGACCGCTTGCTAAACCGGGTCTTGTTGTGTCATGTTTTAGAATAATGGTAGTGGTTTTGGTCAAGTTTGTCCAAATTTTAATACCAGCCGTAATAACAATAGTCTCTATTTCAAAATCACAAATATTTTTACCGTAGAGTATTTAAAAATCGTTTATCTTCATAATGATATCAGAGTGACTGCATTAAAACTTATCTCTTACTGTATCTGAATCAGTAAATTACTTTTGAAGGTGAACTAAGAGTTCTGTGATAAGAGTATGTATAATCATTTCACATGCGCAAGTTTAAAGTATAGCGTGATTTGCACGTAGATTTCTAAATACGACCGTAATTCATTAAAATAAAACAAATAACACGTAAAGCAGACTAAAAATATTTACATACACCCATACTAAAATAAATATATGGACTACGGGGCACACTGAAAGTTTTGCATAATTCATTAATAAAACAATTTACATGTAAAGTAATATATTTACTGCTTTTCGAAATATTCTCCATTACGTTTTAAACATTTTTTCATTAGATCAAACCATTTTATTTTAAAAACATGAGGACCATTGGTCTAAGGGCATGTTTTCACGTGCTGGTTGAAAGCTATCACGGCCTTTTCCGGCCCCGTAAATGTCATACCTCTCATCAAATGTTTAATTTTTGGGAAAATAAAGGAATTCTAATGGCTCTATTTTTTCAGAAGCCAAAAATGACTTTGTCTTGTTCGCGGTGTGCGCCAAAGCATTTCCATGGTGGAATAGGATGCATTTTCTTGGTGGTTTTTCCCTAAATTTTTCAAAGACAGTGGGCAAACAAATGGTGGTGTACAACTCAGCATTAACTGTATTTCGTTCTTCAAGTGGGATCGTGCAGACAGGACCCGCCCGAGAGAAAAAAACCTTTTTTTTTGCCTACGTTTCTTGCCTACCTCAATTTTGTTGGTATGCTGTCACCTTCAAACATCATTTCTGGCATGTAACAATATATCCATGTTTCATCTCCTGTCACAATGACCTACAAAGCATTTGAACGTCTGTGATTGTACTTTAACAAAAAAAAATCCACCATACACCCATCAACACAAGTCCGTTTTTATTTTGGGACGAGTTCATGAGGAATCCAGCGGCAACAAATTTTGATGTAAGATTTTTTTTATTTGGTTCATACCAATCCCCAAATGTCCTCGAATTTCATCATGGAGAGAAACACGGCCACGATCAAATTCTGTGTACCAACGCGGCAACGCCTTACGGTGCTCAAATGAGGTGTTTCTCTCACAATCGCATTTTGAAGACGAATAGTGCAGTCTTGCGGAGTCAGTAGACTTTTACAATCATAAAAATCTTTTCGTGTTAATTCCATTTTTGCTACGGACGACGAACTTCAACTTGTGATAAAAAACAATTGACACGCGATTTCCCACCATTTTTTTAAAATTAATGATTGAACTCAATCTTAAACTTATTAAAAAAAATGTATAAAATTCGATATTCAAACATTTATGAGCGGCCAGGAGCGCAGAAGTTTCAGGGTGCCCTATGTATTTACATAAAATTCCTTCGTATCATCGTCGACTTGTAACGTTCCTAGAAGGCTGGCAGCATTTTCAACATTAATTAGAGGTTGATAACGGACTTACTCCGTTTGTTCTTGTTAGAGAGAACTGGCGCAAGCCTGCAGTACTCGATATTACAGATGGTAGGGAGATATAGATCAGCAGAAAACTGCATGAACGTTTCTATCGGGCCTTAAATGGACCCGAAATATAATTTTAGCATCTGTGTTCTGGCTACGGTTCGATGATGTCCTATGTCATCTGTATCCAACAACCCTATGGAATTACCTAAGAGGTTCTGCTGTAAGTAGAAGTAGAAGTAAAGCGTGTGTCATATAGAATTAAAAGAAAGTTGCTGATTTAGACATATGTGTTTACGTTATTTACGTAAAAATGTAAAGTAAGGTGCAACCACCTTACTTTAAGTGTACGTAAACCGTTTCATACTCGTGATCGTTTTTATCGTTCGCCACATACCCTTGTTTTTTCCGTTTTCATTTCACGTAATTTTTTTAATCTGTAAAACATATTGTTTAAAAATTTCAGCATTTTGCACTTCTTTAATACATAATCTTTAAGTATTAAAAATATCACGTTCTGGCGTCTGCGTGTTGTGAGTTGAAATCTCACACGGAATAAAAATTTGTGTGATCAACAAATAGTTGTCCCGAGTCTGGGTGTTCTTTATGTTCGTTATTTAAATGTTTGTGAAGCCCCCGCGACACAGGAATATTCCTAATGCGTGAGTTGTATTTTAAACAATGTATTTACAACAGTATTGGAGTTTAGTTAGGCTAACGAGTTTATTTTTCACTTTTCAGTTTTTTTCTTCTTTCGTCGGTTTAATTTTTTGTTAAAAGGTTTTTATAATAATCTATAATTGTGTAATTAATTTATGCCCAATAATGATGTCAGTATAGCGCTTATTAAAAAATAAAAATATTGAGGGGTAATAGAAGCCAAATAATGTATATTTATTTATTTTTGTTTGTCTGTCTGTCCGTATGTTTGTACCCGCAACCCGCAAAAACGACTACACAAATTTGAATGCGGTTTTCACAGCTACATTGCTATAATTCTGACATCACAATAAAATCATGTTTCTTCTTGATACGCCGCCCAGAAGCCGAGTTATCTATAAAAAACATCCTCAACTCGAAAATCCCTTCAAGGGTCACTACTGTGGAGGAACTGGTGTTATGTCCCTGCAACACAAAGATCCTTCAACCAGGCTAGGTGATCATGCCTGGCGGACCGCGGTCCAACGCTTAACGTTGGGAAGTTGTATATATACTAATCGGCGTGAGAACTTTCTTTACGCGATGCAGGATTAGTAGTTATTACGTAGTTTAGATCGTCTGCGGGAGACGGTGAAATGTGTACCGGTGTTGCGGTTTAACAATCGCAACGTATACTGAGCGATGTCCAAATTTTGGCACTCATGGGACAAACACTTTCACATTACTTTATTTTAATTTATAAAGATATTAAATATTTTAAGGTTGTATCGCTCCTCACTGACAATACTGGCCTTCACCGTATTATTAATGGAGGCGATTTCTGCTTTGTCAGGCGGAAGATATGGTGTTGCCAGTGACCAGAAACGACAAATTCCCTTTTTTTTCTTCTAATTATTATTTTTATTTTTGTTTCCATCATCCACGGAGGTTTCAGTGGCCGTTTTTTATCAGGATATCTCATATACTTAATTATGTATTTATACGGGAATTAACGCGATCACGAAATATCAAATTAAAAGGAAGGCTCATGCTTGCATATCTGCAATAAATAATCCTATTTTTACAGAATAAATTAATTTAATTTATAATACTTTAACGATTGTATGTAGACATAATTATATACCTAATTATTAAATTATGAGTAATTAGGCTCAATTGCTTTAAAATTATTTGTATATAGTATTTTCGTAACAGTAGTCCTCGCACTACGCAAATCACGTAGTGCTGTTTTACTAAGGATGATAATTCCGTCTTATCATGTCAAGAAAAATTTATAAATATGGTGGTAACTAAATATTGAGAAGTAGAATAGAGTTTCACTTCTCAATAATAATCAAGAATATGAATGAAAAATTAATTAACTATACTACTTTCCTAGTCTACGTGCAGTTGGCACGGATGGCGCAATGGTTGAAGTAGTCGCCTCACTACTACGCCGCGCAGTTTGGGTTCATATCCCGCGTGGGACAAATATTTATGATCCACAAATATTTATCCCGGAACTGGGTGTTCTTTGTGTTCGTTTTTTAAATTTTGGGAAGCCTACACGACATATGAGTATTCATAACGTGGCAGTTGTCTTTAAAAAAATCTAAATTTAGAGTCGAAAAGAAAATAAAACAATAAGATGTACGTAGAAAAGTTCTTGGTCTGAGCAGATCTTTGCTTGAATTGCAGACGCTAGACTTTAGTAGTACCTACAACTATCGGAGTCTACTATTAAACAGTAGAAATGGTTTTTTCCATTACTAAGTAAAGATGAACATTCTCCAAGTCTTTGCAGAAATTTCCACGGAAGGGGAAAAGGGGGGTGGTGTAGTTGAGGTTTTATAGGCATTGGTTTGAAACAAAGTTTTATAAAAAAATTAAGAGGCTGAATAATGATTTGGAATAAATATACAATTAACATTCGTAACAATCCATGATTTAGTCAAATACTGTTCAAATACTGTGGTAAATAAAAAAACAAGAATGCACTTAAGCTCTCGCTACAATTCTATATTTATCTCTAATGGCATACCTACGGACATGTGAACTTGTACACGATAAGATGTATAATAATGACGTATGTTTACATTTTCGTATATATAAAAATGCAACTGATAATTTTGGTCACTTCTTATTCAAGTAAGATTTGTGATAACATGTCAGTATTTTTCAATATAATTGTGTGGTGTTTTCTAGTTGTAAGTTCAAATGAAGCGGCGAGAATATTAGCTGTGTTCCCAGCCCCATCTATAAGCCATCAAGTGGTATTCCGACCATTAACCCAGGAGTTAGCTAAGCGAGGACATGAGGTTGTCATCATTACAGCAGATCCAGTTTTCTCATCACAAGAAGCATTTGCAAATTTGACAGAAATTGATGTTCACGATATATCATACAAAATATGGAGAGAAGCAGTCATGACGGCGTCCAAAGGATCTGAAAATGATTTAGAAACACAAATGCAGGCAATGATGAAGGCCAGTCTTCTAATAGTTGATGCCCAACTAAACGATAAACAAGTAAAAAAATTACTTGAAAATAAAAATCAAAAGTTTGATTTGATATTCGTAGAAGCGTGTATAAGACCAGCATTAGTATTTTCTCATATATATAAAGCACCAGTGATCCAGGTCAGCTCTTTTGGTGCATCATTTGATAATTACCCAACAATCGGTGCTCCTGGACATCCATTTTTATACCCAGCTACGATACGCCAAAGACTTAATAATTTAAGTATGTGGGAGAAAATCAAAGAGTTGTATAATACTTATAAATTAGAGAATCTTTATGAAAATAATAAACAATTGGAACATAAAATACTCAAAAAACATTTCGGAAATAGTATACCATCGGCGGATGAATTGAACAATAATGTAGATATGTTGTTTTTGAATATACATCCTCTTTTTGAAGGCATTAGACCCGTACCTCCAACTGTTGTATTCATGGGTGGATTACATCAAAAACCTGACAAGGAATTGCCGTCGGTAAGTAGTATATTTTTAAACCTATTGCATTTAAAATTTGTGATAAAATATAAACATTTGACTTGACAGTCAACTACTGTTTTACATTGATAGTGTGTCATATACTTTGCCTACCTATTCTCCCATGGAACTCCATGTTACAACTTCTCAACAGAGGAAAAACTAGGAGTGGTACTATCGCAGCGGTCGTTTCTAATTCGAGTAGAAATCTTCTATATCCTCTTTTTCTAATCTTCTCATCAATTACATTTTTTCTTTCAGGATATCAAATCATACTTAGATTCATCCAAAAACGGAGTAATTTATATAAGTTTTGGCACAAACGTAGACCCTTCTCTATTACCACCTGAAACAATACAAACTTTAGTGAATGCATTCTCAAAATTACCATATGATGTTTTGTGGAAATGGAATAAAGATGAACTGCCTGGACGCACTAGCAATATTAGAATATCTAAATGGTTGCCACAATCTGATTTACTTAGTAAGTTATTTGCACAAGTCAAGCCTTTACCAAAATTGACAATTAATTTACCAAATTAACTAATTATTTTACCAGATGAAATAATGAACCAATTAATTTATCAAATTCACTAATTTATTTTCCAAATTACGTAATTAATTTATCAAATATATTACACCTGTTCAATGTAATAATAATGGTACTTTTTATTTTACAGAACATCCGAAAATCAAGGTATTTATAACACAAGGAGGTCTCCAATCAACTGACGAAGCAATAACAGCTGGAGTACCACTGATTGGAATGCCTATGTTGGGGGATCAGTGGTTCAATGTAGAAAGATATGAGTACCACAAAATTGGTATTAGACTTGATATGCAGACTCTTACTGTGGAGAAGTTAGTGAACACAATCAACACTGTCATTGAAGATAATAGGTAAGTTTATAAAATCAAAATCATTATTACAATTTTTATTATTAAGCAATAATATTTCTTTTATTGACTGGCCTGTTGGTCTAATGGTTAGTGACCCTGATTACTGAGTTGTTGCTGATAAGTTGCAAACGATTATAACTAAAAATACAATAAGAAAAACACAGGATATTAAAAATAGTTTTAACTACAACTGAATAATTTTTTCATAATTACAGTAATAGCCTAAGTTTATAAATTAGTCTTTCGTTCGTTTTATATTTTTATAAATTTTAACACCACATTTTAACAACATGTCCAAACACGTTATATAACAATATAAAAAAATAGAGTACTATACTCACATGTCTCATTTGAACCATCTGTCTACTAAAATAATGTCTACAAATCTGCTGTTAACTTATAAATTCACAAGAATGTACATTTACAAACCGATCTATATATGCGCTAATACAATAAAAACGTTATATAATATTGATACTATAATAGTATTGTGTTGAGTTGGGAGTATTATTTTATTGCATAACATTATATTAACATGATATAACATATCTGTCGGTAATACAAATAAAACAATATAATTTACATAAACATACGTAATTTAAAACCTCAAGCACTATTAGGTATATACTAATAATATAATTTATGACCAACAGTTGCTAATCTAAATTGCTTCGCGATACCAATTTTGTTTAGTTACTTGATGAAGGCCTTTGTCGAGAGTGTGATGCCGACAGCGATATTGACATTATGTTTTTGTTTAACCCACATTATTTGTATTTATGATTTGTTTTTATTTTTTACACATTTTGCTAATAACCATGCCGATTATATACGTCCTTGTGAATACTTGCTAGTTAAGTTTCAATTAAGTAATCCTGTCTTTCTCAGATAAATAAAATTTGTACAAAATTGCTCAGAAAATATTTAGGTTGTAATTTTTTTTGTTATCTTATATATTGTTATCTCTGCACTGCGTTGCCAATGTAGCTGTACTGTGACACGCAAGAGTATAATAACATTCGTATCTTTTTATCAAATAAAGGATAAACACGCAACTCATAATGTTGATTACATAAAATTATGTTACACACATTAATTTATAAAAACCTTAGATACACAGTTCCATTCAAAACTTATACTCAAAACGGTCGCGAATTTTACATAAGAAGTCATAGTTATGATATTAATATACATTAAGGTGAACTCATCCTTATGCGCGTGACTTCAAGTAGTATTTTTTTTTTTATTGTATAGGGGGCGAACGAGCAGACGGGTTACCTGATGGTAAATGACTACCGCCGCCCATGCGCACCTGCAACTCAAGAGTCACAAGTCCGTAGCCGCCCTTTAAGGTGGTAGTAGGAGAAGAGGGGGAGAGAGACGGGAAGGGCGGGAATAGGGGAGAGGGAGGGAGAGGGAAGGGTTAGGGCCTCCGGTAACCTCACTCACTCGGCGAATAGCAATGCAATCATTGCTTCACTGCCAGTTTTCTGTGAGGCCGTGGTATCACTCCGGTCGAGCCGACTTATACGTGTCGAAGCATGGCTATCCCACGAACGAATTTATTTTATTTACGAAGCTGTCTAAAAAAAGCAATAAAATTTTATGACCAAAAGTCGCCCGCAGGTCAAAGAATGAGTAGAGTCGCATTTATTTTTATAGTTGTTAAAATAACATTTTTTTTTAAATGTGTAATGTGTTTTATGAACACTTGTTTATATGTACTTTTACTCGTAAATTGGTTTTGAATTAGAAATTAAATAGAAATGTCTCAATGAAATTAATATATTATGCTATTATAATCATTTATTAAATCTACTAGTGTTAAACACCGGTAATCATTACTTCAACTAGAATAAAGGCTAAGTAACTAAATAAAATCATAATATTATATATTAAGCAGGTATATGCAATGCTATTGGTGGTTAATAAATATTGATGAATAGTGGGGTTATAAAAGGGTAGGAATGTATTATAAGTGGATAACACTCACTTGAGTGCTGATCGAGGTACGAACAACATGGCAGGCTGTTAGTTAGTAATTTTGATAGTTTATAGCAGTGTTGGTGAGACTGTGTTTAGCATAATTTTTTTACGCATGTATCACATTTCATAGTCTTAATACAAATCATAATAATTTAATACAAAACGAATGAAATATTGCATAATCAGTAAAAATTTATAAGATTATCACAACATACTTCTTTGTAATAAATTACTGATTTTCATAAAATTAATATGATTTGTACAACGAAATGCCATAAAGACAAACACACTTCACAAAAGTATAATGTAACGCATATGCATTCAGTCAATCAATCACTCAAAACAGCCAGTAATAAAGTTTTTAATTTTAAGATTGACATCAAGTGATAAGCTCTCAATACTAGTTTCTCATTAATAACTTGAGAGCGCATCAGCTAGATTGTTGTTAAGGCTGGTTTTGAATACGATTTAAAAATATACATCCTACTATCAACACCACTTTAGATTTACTATAATCAACATTAAGTTAGTAAAATATCACAATGCGTTTAACAATCTTATTTGTTGAAAATAACTCTGTATAAAAATAACGATGAATATCTTTGTAAATTAATAAAAACATTTTATTTAATTTAGAACACCAATAGCGTCTCCATTAAATTTAGAACAAAGTGAACCCAAACAAATGAATTTTTCACATAATCACGGTAATGATACATAACATTACCGTGACATAATAGTATGATTCTTCTGCTTCGGCACGTATGGGTCGGCTCGACCGGAGTGATACCACGGCCGCACAGAAAACTGGCAGTGAAGCAATGCTGGCATGCTTTTCGCCGAGTGAGTGAGGTTACCGGAGGCCCTAACCATTTCACCCCCTCTTCCATCATTCACTTCCCCATCCCCCCTTCCACCCTTCCCCTACTCCCACCTTATAGGCGGCGGTAGTTATTTACCATCAGGTGACCTGCCTGCTCGTTTGCTCTGTATATGGGACGGTATAGGGGATAACATAAAAAAAAAACAGAACAAATGATCGTGCTCATCACACAATTATTTATCCTGGTTGGAAATCGAACCCACGACCTCTGGCTTAGCAGTCAGGATCACTAACCACTAGACCAACAGGCCAGTCAGTTACATGAACATATTTAGCGTCCTTGACGTGTGATTTTGCAATTTTTAAACGAGCACTGTGGCGTGTTGACTGTTGAAGCGATCAAACGTGACTATATAGTCACGTTATCGTATCGTATATAGACTATATAGATACATTTCAAATGAAAAGATCACCCAAACGGCACGGTGGGTGCTCATTTGGTGAGGACGTTTTTTGGTGTTGATTGTGTTTCTAAGGTTTTTATAAATCAATGATTACATAATAATAATGTAACGGTGCACGCGCAGTGTTACGTTACTACTCCTTTGCTTCCACTGTAAACTCTTTTATTTTCGAACCATCTTAATAAATGTAAGGTATAATTTTTTAGTTAATAGTTTAATTCCGTTTCTAGTTTCCGTCGTAACATCATACAACTCAGAACATACATGCGTGACGAGCCTATGCGTCCGCTTGATAGAGCGGTGTGGTGGACTGAATACGTGCTGCGACACGGAGGAGCTAAACATCTACGCTCACCTGCTGCTAACATCTCCTGGGCAGAGTACTTAGAACTTGAACTAGTTTTTACAGTACTAGTGATATTATTTGCAATAGCCGCATTATTTATAACAGCTATGAGGTATATCTATAAATTTACTTTAGGGAACCACGTTATTGTGAAATTTAAAAGTGCCTGATAAGTTTATAAATGTTGTGTTTTAAGAACATTTAATGTAAATTGCTTAAATACATGTCTGTAATTTTTATTTCTCAATTTCTTTAGTTTCTTTCTTTTTTTGCTGAACATAGGTAAATTTACATAATTACAATGGTGTTAGCTGTATAAAAGTCCGTCTATGCTCTACCATATTGGGGTGCAAATCTTAAAATAATTAAAAATGTAACATAATTATATTGATTAGATTAATGATTGAAATTAATAATTAGAACTAATAATAAAACAATAACATAAGTTACAGCAATAATTAAAGTCATAAACCAAGTAATATATGCAGAAATTCAATGTATACAAATCAAATAATCTTCTAATTTATATAATAAGTACAGGTAAGTAACAAATGTGTGACTTATCTGTGAACATTGATACAAGATTTAAATACAAAATAAATATACGTAAATGATCGGACGTACCAAACTTCACTTAAATTTACAATTTGTCTTTCAGGTATTGATTAATTGAGTAGTAAGCTTTATTAACTAGCAAATCGTTTAATGTATTTTTAAATTTATGGATATCATTCATTGTTGTTAAACTCTTGGGTAACTTATTATATATTTTTGATGGCAAACCTAGAAAATTGTTATTGAAAATGGTCTTTTTATGTGGTACACATCTTATTTTATGGTTTTGACGAGGGATTGAGAGTGTTTCAAATAAATGAAAGTTATTCTTGATAAATAAGGCCACTTCTAAAATGTACAAGCCAGGTAAGGTTAGTAGTTGCAGTTCCTGGTAGAATGGCCTGCAACTGTCCGTGCTTTTGATACCGCAGATTGCTCTCACACACTTCTTTTGGGCTTTAAATGCTCTTTCCCTATCTACACCATTCCCCCAATAAATTATGCCAAATCGCAAGACAGATGAAACATATGCATTATAAGCTATAAGTAAGTGTTCGTTAGCTTGTAGCTTGTACTATGGGTTCTAGAACACGCTTAAACATAGTTCGAATCTTTTGTTTTGTACATTATGTAGTACATTCTACTTACTTTTGGTCAATAGCTGGTAAACTATTGTGGCACGTAATATGTGTAGGTTATATAATTGTGTTCACGCATAAACATACTTAGATACATTTGTTTTTTTTTTGTAAATAGTAAATACGAGTATATATGTTACGTATATTATATTATATTTTTTCATTATTTTAAATTATTTTTTAAATTGACGATTTCAAAAAATTTATGATCAATTTTATGAAATAAAGATATTGAATTTGAAAAGGTTCTTTTCTTTTTAAATAGAATAGAATATAAGTACCTAAACTATAAATGTTTGAACTAAAACAAAACTTAAGCGTACACCAATGAAACAGATTGCTTCTTGACTTGTTTTGGCAGTTAGCGAAACGGCCACTAATCAATTATGTCATAACCACTTATCATTTTGATATGATTATTGTTCACCTTGATCGAGATTTTGTGATAATATTCTGTCTACTCGTGGTGAATAATTATTAGACTATTACGCGTGATATGTGTAGGTTCTGTATAATTATTATGTAATAATATTTTGGAACAAAGTACAGTGATTTCTAGACCCAAAACACAGAGTGCATAATAGTATAGATAAAGATTAAGTCCCACTGCACTAAATCATCACACGCCGCGACGTTAGGGTTGTCTTTTTTTAAAGAATTGATTAATCTGAAAATTTTATTACCAGTAAGTTATGTACTATTTACTCTATTTTTGTGAACAAATAAGCCTAGCCTAGGTACTAATAACTCGATAGTCTAGATACGAACGAATGACGTGACGCAGCGCGTGAGTGAGCATTGAACAATCGTCGATTCCCATCCAGGACAAATAATTGTGATGAGCACGATAATTTATCCCACTAATATTGTAAATATGAAAGTTTGGATGGATGTATGGATGGATGGATGGATGTTTGTTACTCTTTCACGCCAAAACCACTGAACCGATTGCGATGAAACTTGGTATGTAGATAGCTGCAGACCTGAATTAACATAAAGGCTACTTTTATCCCGATATTCCTAAGGGATCGGGACTTACGCGGGTAAAACCGCGGGGCGCTGCTACTCTATATTAAATGTAACTTTGTATTTAGTGATATATGAGTATGTTTTTCAGCAGTCCGTACTCCGTATCCGTATCCGCTTACTGTAGGCTACTAGGCTCTGTCTAGTTTGGGATTAGATGGCATTATGTGAGATATGTCAAGTTATTATTATTATCTGTTCTCGAACACGTCACGTCTGTAATTTTTATTAGAAATGCATAATTATAAGCAGAAGAGAAAGGAAAAGCTGGAGGGTCTCGATCGTGACCTTTGGGGTCACCCATATCGTGCGCGCAACAAAAGCTTCGCGCGTCGTCCTGCCAGTTTTAGTCGGTTCGGACACACCGCCCCACCATTAACCCTGGTGGGGTGACGGCCCGAGGGGGTTTCCACAGACATAAAAAAAAAGTAACGACCAAGCAGTGACCGAAAGAGGAGCACTCGTTGAATTGAAATTGAACCTCCATTCAATTTAAATTATTGAGTAATACTTATTCAATTATCACTACATATTATAAAATAAAGTCTCCCGCCGCATCGGTCTGTCTATTCGCGATAAACTCAATAACTACCAAACGGATTTTCTTATAGTTTTCACCATTAGACGGAGTGATTCATGAGGAAGGGTTAGATGTATAATTTAGAAAGGTTTTGTGTAAAATAGCCAAAATATGAAAAAAACTATATATTATGCTTTGTTACCCCTGCGAATCTGGGGCGGGTTGCTAGTATATATTATAATATTCAATTATATCACTTTTAAACTGATCTGATCTCTTAGAACTTTTGATCGCATAGTAACAATAATTTAATCCACATGATTTCATTCCACACAAACATGCGTTGTAAAACTTTTGTCAAAAAAGCTGTCTCATTGTGCTTTGTGTGATTGGTTTTCTTTAGCTACAAGCACATTTTCATATGTTAAATTCTTGGTGTAAACCATTCATCTAAAAACCTTAGATGGACATTTCTTTGAGAATGTGCATATTACGCAGCGGATGATAAAGAATCTTGTGCAGTGCAAATATTTTTCTTTTGATAATACTACCTTATGAATATAAGTTTTACAGATCTAAACTAGACTATTAGACACAATATTTGTACATATATAGAACTTATAGAAATTTGTTTTCAAACATCCAGATTCTAATTACCATTCATGTCCCATTTTACATTTTCATTAAATTTTTATTCAATATAGCTAAATCCCTTTTGAAGAATGTAATTTTAGTTCGATATTCTTAAAAAGGGATAGTTTCCTTAGCCCTATACACAAGTTGTTTTACATAAATAACACAAATTATTAAGAAATAATGCTCTTAAAATATGTCCTCGGATAACTTTATAATTACCGTTTAAAAAATATTCGCCCTAATTTACTACCTACAAACTCGAGAATTCATACCTTTAACTGCATTAACAAGTTGCGCCAGTCTGCGCTCGGCGTCTAAGCATCAGGGGTATGTCACTGTAGAACATTTTGATTTTTAGTTACCGAGAGCGACATCTCTCGTTAAGCTAGAAAACCAAGGAACATTAGTATGTCCATTATGTCAATATACGGCGCTTTGTTAAGAACAACTCATTTCCAAAATATATTTCACTCGTTATTTACAACGAAAAAAAACATTTTAAACGCGAATTATTTAAATTATTAAGTATTTGCTAATTTTATTTTAAGAATTAAAATGAAAATATGTATTTTTGAGTTGCGTCACTGGACATCAATGATTTGTGTTTAGTTTCCGAAAATAATGGACAGTTTACCCTCAAAACATTTATGTGCAGTTTCTTAATTTTTTAAATATTTCTTATGATCTTGGTTTCCATTTGGACTTCTTTGATATGTTCTCTGTTTGACTTTGGCTTTAGATAACTGGTTCCTCATAAATGTTTAACTTTGACTTGGCTATATTCTACTGGACTTTGATTTTACAAAATTACATTATTTCGGATCGTAGAAAATGTTACCATAGATGTAAAGAGCAAGGTAAGATCCAGAAATTATATCACTGCTATTTATTTAGAGCATCAACGGTATACATATACAACATTGTTCATTACGCTTGTTAAAAACACCTCTCATATTTTTATACATCAATTTTACATTGAATAACTAACTAACTAACAATAAATAAAACTTAATAATAAGCACTAAAACATAAGAATAAGATTATGCTATGATAATGTCAGATGATTAAAATAAACAATAACGATTGTTCCAAATTGTTTTTAGGCGTTTTGCATCATTTCTCCAAACCACTGCATTTTCGGAATATGCAGAGATTTAATTCCTAAATTACCTGGACCTGGACTCCGAAAAATGAATGAGTGAAGTGAAGTACATAACATATGGCAACAACGGCAATTAATATAGACGTTCACAGTTGTGTTAGGGTGTGAATAATATCTTAAAAGCCAAATTTTACAAATTTGATCAAAGTGATCCGATTAAAGTACAGGCTAGGTCGTACTCGTATAATTTAAAGAAATTAGAAAAATAAATTGTTATGTATTATTAACTGTTTCATTTCCAATAAAATATAAAGATACAGGTGTGATTGTCATGTGTGTCCAGATCTTTAAGCTGACAGTGTTAGTACATTTCTGAATAAGTTAAATTATACTTATAAGTTTTTATAAATAAAACTTGATTTGTCTTGAACATTATGTGTTAGTACACACATATATATAATATGACATTATATAAGAAATGTTAACGATTACACCTGATATATAAGTAGAAACACACCTATACCTCCATTGTATCGACAAGAATACATATATGTCTAGGTATATATTGTTATATATAGAATTAGCGCCATCTAGTGGGTCCCTACATTACTTAAAACTAAGAGCCAGCGCCACCTCTTGGACGACCTATACAACTGACACTTTTTGTCCCCCTGTAATGATTTAGAGTGGCTTATCTATTTCCTATATAGTATATTATCTATGATGAAAATCACTCACTCCAACTTACCGGTCAACTCTTTGACGGCGAGGACATGACAGGTGACAGTTGATATTACCATATGAAAATCAATTATTTGTGCCTTAAATTCTTGTAGACCTGTAGTGGCACAGTCGGGGTATAGGAACTTCATAAATATATAAAAATATGTAGATTATAGTTTCGCTAATATTACATTTTTCAAAGCATACTATATCTTTTTATTTCTTCAGATAAATCGGGAGTGCAACTACTTACTGATTTGGGTTGGCGAGTTTTTATGCGAGTACAAAGACAATGTTAGGGTTCAAAGATGAGCGCGTGTATACTATTCTATTCTTTGATTCTATTCTTCTATTAGTATAGTGTACTAAGTTTATGATTCCACTCAAGAAATATGCTTGCCATTTTTTTAACTATGTGATATTGAGATGGCATCTTTACAGCAATTTCTAATGTCTATAGAGTTTTTTTAATGGGAAAGTATGGGGAAATTCAGAACAGAAAGAGATAGTGGGAAACTTTTTAGGAACCATTTAAACTGTTTTTCTGAATACAATTTTGAAATATTTGGTAAATGGTCGTTTTTTTATTGTTTTATGTAAGCGTTTTTTTTTTGTTATATGTAAGGAACCAAAAAGACCGCTTGCTAAACCGGGCCTTGTTGTGTCATGTTTTAGAATAACTGTAGTGGTTTTGGTCAAGTTTGTCCAAATTTTAATAACAGCCGTAATAACAATAGTCTCTATTTCAAAATCACGAATATTTTTACCGTAGAGTATTTAAAAATCGTTTATCTTCATAATGATATCAGAGTGACTGCGTTAAAACTTATCTCTTACATGTATCTCTATCAGTAAATTACTCTTGAAGGTAAACTAAGAGTTCTGTGATAAGAATATGTAAAATCATGTCACATGCGCAAGTTTGAAGTGTGCGCATTGCGTGATTTGCTCGCAGATATCTAAATACGACCGTAATTCATTAAAATGAAACAAATAACATGTAAAGCAGACTAAAAATATTTACATACACCTATACTAAAATAAATATACGGACTACGGGGCACACTGAAAGTTTTGCTTAATTCATTAATAAAACAATTAATATGTAAAGTAATATATTTACTGCTTTTCGAAGTATTCTCCATTACATTTTATACACTTTTTAATTAGGTCAAACCATTTTATTTTAAAAACATGAGGACCATTGGTCTAAGGGCATGTTTTCACGTGCTGGTTGAAAGCTATCACGGCCTTTTCCGGCCCCGTAAATGTCATACCTCTCAACAAATCTTTAATTTTTGGGAAAATAAAGGAATTCTAATGGCTCTATTTTTTCAGAAGCCAAAAATGACTTGGTCTTGTTCGCGGTGTGCGCCGAAGCATTTCCATGGTGGAATAGGATGCATTTTCTTGGTCGTTTTTCCCTAAATTTTTCAAAGACAGTGGGCAAACAAATGGTGGTGTACTCAGCATTAACTGTCTTTTGTTCTTCAAGTAGGATCGTGCAGACAGGACCCGTCCGGGAGAAAAAAAACGTAATCATTTTTTTGCCTACGTTTCTTGCCTGCCTCAATTTTGTTGGTTTGCTATCACCTTCAAACATCCATAAAGAAAACTGTTGTTTCCTTTCCGGTATGTAACAATATATCCATGTTTCATCTCCTGTCACAATGACATACAAAGCATTTGAACGTCCGTGATCGTACTTTAACAACATTTTTTTACACCAATCAACACAAGTCCGTTTTTGTTCAGGGGTGAGTTCACGAGGAATCCAGCGGCAACAAAGTTTTCTAACTTTTAAATGTTGATGTAAGATTTTTTGAATCCAAATCCAAAAAATACCAATCCCCAAATGTCCTTGAATTTCATCATGGAGAGAAACACGGCCACTATGGCCACTATACACATTATGGTGCTCAAATGAGGTGTTTCTCTCACAATCGCATTTTGAAGACGAATAGTGCAGTCTTGCGGAGTCAGTAGACTTTTACAATCATAAAAATCTTTTCGTGTTAATTCCATTTTTGCTACGGACGACGAACTTCAACTTGTGATAAAAAACAATTGACACGCGATTTCCCACCATTTTTTTTAAAATTAATGATTGAACTCAATCTTAAACTTATTTAAAAAATATATAAAATTCGATATTCAAACTTTTATGAGCGGCCAGGAGCGCAGAAGTTTCAGTGTGCCCTATGTATTTACATGCACACGTCATAAAATTCCTTCGTATCATCGTCGACTTGTAACGTTCGTAGAAGGCTGTCAGCATTTTCAACATTAATTAGAGGTTGATAACGGACTTACTCCGTTTGTTTTTGTTAGAGAGAACTGGCGCAAGCCTGCAGTACTCGATATTACAGATGGTAGGGAGATATAGATCAGCAGAAAACTGCATGGACGTTTCTATCGGGCCTTAAATGGACCCGAAATATAATTTTAGCATCTGTATTCACGCTACGGTTCGATGATGTCCTATGTCATCTGTATCCAACAACCCTATGGAATTGCCTGAGAGGTTCTGCTGTAGGTTATAATACAAGGGCGGAGTAAAGCGTGTGTCATATAGAATTAAAAGAAAGTTGCTGATTTAGACATATGTGTTTACTTTATTTACGTAAAAACGTAAAGTAAGGTGCAACCACCTTACTTTAAGTTTACGTAAACCGTTTCATACTCGTGATCGTATTTATCGTTCGTATCGTTTTCATTTCACGTAATTTTTAAAATCTGTAAAACATATTGTTTAAAAATTTTAGCATTTTGCACTTCTTTTATAAGTACTTTCACAATCTTTTCACTTTCATAATCTTTAAGTATTAAAAATATCACGTCCTGGCGTCTGCGTGTTGTGAGTTGAAATCCCAGACGGGATAAAAATTTGTGTGATCCACAAATAGTTGTCCCGAGTCTGGGTGTTCTTTGTGGTCGTTATTTAAATGTTTGTGAAGCCCCCCGCGACACAGGAATATTCCTAATGCGTGAGTTGTATTTTAAATAATGTATTTACAACAGTATAGGAGTTTAGTTGGGCTAATGGGTTTATTTTTCACTTTTCAGTTTCTTTCTTCTTTCGTCGGTTTAATTTTTTGTTAAAAGGTTTTTATAATAATCTATAATTGTGTACTTAATTTATGCCGAATAATGATGTCAGTACAGTAGCGATTATTAAAAAATAATAATATTGAGGAGCCAAAATATTTATATTTATTTTATTTTTGTTTGTCTGTCTGTCCGTATGTTTTACCCGCAACACGCAAAAACGACTACATGAATTTGGATGCGGTTTTCACAGCTATATTGCTATAATTCTGACATCACAATAAAATCATGTTTCTTCTTGATACGCCGCCTAGAAGCCGAGTTATCTATGCAAAACATCCTCAACTCGAAACTCCCTTCAACGATTAGAAAAGAACTGATGATCCTTCGAACAGCTGCACAGATTTTATATGTGAGTGAGTATTTCCAGTGAGTCTGAATTGTATTCCGCTAATCCCAGTGAGTCGGGGCTGAAGTCTGCTGGTCCCAGTGAGTCAGGGCTGCGTGCGGTGCTGCAGGCGTGTGGTATTCCTGCTAAGGCTGAGGATGCTGGCTGGGTGAGAGACTTGATTACCACTCATTGCTGTAGGAGTGTATACGATGATGGTGATGATGATGCTGCTGATCTACTTCTTAAAGGCTGCGTTGAATCACGTCGGGGTAACTACTGTGGAGGAACGGGTGTTATGTCCCTCCAACACAAAGATCCTTCAACCAGTCTAGGTGATCATGCCTGGCGGACCGCGGCCCAACGCTTAACGTTGGGAAGTTGTATATATACTAATCGGCGTGAGAACCTTCTTTGCGCGATGCAGGATTAGTAGTTATTACGTAGTTTAGATCGTCTGCGGGAGATGGTGAAATGTGTACCGGTGTTGCGGTATAACAATCGCAACGTATACTGAGTGATGTCCAAATTTTGGCACTCATGGGACAAACACTTTCACATAACTTTATAAATTTAATTTATAAAGATATTAAATATTTTAAGGTTGTATCGCTGCTCACTAACAATACTGGCCTTCACCATAATATTAATGGAGGCGATTTTCGCTTTGTCGGGCGGAAGATGTGGTGTTGCCAGTGACCAGAAACGACAAATTCCCTTTTTTTTCTTCTAATTATTATTTTTATTTTTGTTTCCATCATCCACGGAGGTTTCAGTGGCCGTTTTTTATCAGGAAATCTCATATACTTAATTATGTATTTATACGGGAATTAACGCGATCACGAAATATCAAATTAAAAGGAAGGCTCCTGCTTGCTAATAAAGTGCAGAAGTCATTCAGTTCATAGCTGCAACAAATAATCCTATTTTTACAGACTAAATTATTTTAATTTATAATACTTTAACGATTGTATGTAGACATAATTATATACCTAATTATTAAATTATGAGTAATTAGGCTCAAGGGCTTTAAAATTATTTATATATAGCTTATTTTCGTTTTACTAAGGATGATAATTCCGTCTTATCATGTCAAGAAAAATTTATAAATATGGTGTTAGCTAAATATTGAGAAGTAGAATAGAGTTTCACTTCTCAATAATAATCAAAAATATGAATGGAAAATTAATTAACTACACTACCTTTCTAATCTACCAACTGCACGGATGGCGCAATGGTTAAAGTGGTCGCCTCAAAATCCCGCATGGGACAAATATTTGGGATCCACAAATATTTGTCCCGGAACTGGGTGTTTTTTGTGTTCGTTTTTTAAGTTTTGAGAACCCTACACGACATATATGAGTATACATAACGTGGCAGTTGTCTTTAAAAAATCTTAATTTAGAGTCGAAAAGAAAATAAAACAATAAGATGTACGTACGTAGAAAAGTTCTTGGTCTGAGCAGATCTTTGCTTGAATTGCAGACGCTAGACTTTAGTAGTACCTACAACTATCGGAGTCTACTATTAAACAGTAGTAATGGTTTTTTCCATTACTAAGTAAAGATGAACATTCTCCAAGTCTTTGCAGAAATTTCCACGGAAGGGGAAAAGGGGGGTGGTGTAGTTGAGGTTTTATAGACATTGGTTTGAAACAAAGTTTCATAAAAAAATTAGAGGCCGAATAATGATTTGGAATAAATATACAATATTAACATTCGTAACAATCCATGATTTAGTCAAATACTGTAGTATATGTAAATGAAAAACAAGAATGCACTTAAGCTTTCGCTACAATTCTATATTTATCTCTAATGGCATATCTACGGACATGCGGACGTATCTTTACATTTTCGTATGTATAAAAATGCAACTGATAATTATAGTCACTTCTTATTCAAGTGACATCGGTGATAACATGTCAGTATTTTTCAATATAATTGTGTGGTGTTTTCTAGTTGTAAGTTCAAATGAAGCGGCGAGAATATTAGCTGTGTTTCCAGTTCCATCTATAAGCCATCAAGTGGTATTCCGACCATTAACCCAGGAGTTAGCTAAGCGAGGACATGAGGTTGTCATCATTACAGCGGATCCAGTTTTCTCATCACAAGAAGCACTTGCAAATTTGACAGAAATTGATGTTCACGATATATCATACAAAATATGGAGAGAAGCAGTCATGACAGCGTCCAAAGGATCTAAAAATGATTTAGAAACACAAATACAGGCAATGGCAAAGGCCAGTCTTCTAATAGTTGATGCCCAACTAAACGATGAACAAGTAAAAAAATTACTTGAAAATAAAAATCAAAAGTTTGATTTGATATTCGTAGAAGCGTGTGTAAGACCTGCACTAGTGTTTTCTCATATATATAAAGCACCAGTGATCCAGGTCAGCTCTTTAGGTGCAACATTTGATAATTACCCAACAATCGGTGCTTCTGGGCATCCATTTTTATACCCAGCTACGATACGCCAAAGACTTAATAATTTAAGTATGTGGGAGAAAATTAAAGAGTTGTATAATACTTATAAATTAGAGAATCTTTATGAAAATAATAAACAATTGGAACATAAAATACTCAAAAAACATTTCGGAAATAGTGTACCATCGGCGGATGAATTGAACAATAATGTAGATATGTTGTTTTTGAATATACATCCTCTTTTTGAAGGCATTAGACCCGTTCCTCCAACTGTTGTATTCATGGGTGGATTACATCAAAAACCTGACAAGGAATTGCCGTCGGTAAGTAGTATATTTTTAAACCTATTGCAGTAAAATTTAAAATTTGTGATAAAATATAAACATTGTTATTTTTCCTTTAAAATATTGTAACCCTTTTTTTATAAATGTATGTCGCCAAACTGAAATAAACCGGAGAAAGAATAAGTACAAAATGTAATTTTATTTTATAACATGAAATTCTATATACTGTCGTATACATTAATCAAACAACCAATAGTAAACTACGTTTAAATAATAAGAATATTGGCGTACCTACTTAACAATTTTTTTTTTTAATTAATGAAAAAGATGCTGGATTTTAATGGCTGTTACTGCTGTGTTTTTGGATTTTTTATTACTGTTTATGATTTTTTTTGCATTTTTTAAATTTATACAGCTATAAATAACATTGAAATTTCAGAAACAGTAACTGATTTGACTTGACAGTCAACTACTGTTTTACATTGATAGTGTGTCATATACTTTGCCTACCTATTCTCCCATGGAACTCCATATTACAACTTCTCAACAGAGGAAAAACTAGGAGTGGTACTATCGCAGTGGTCGTTTCTAATTCGAGTAGAAATATTGTATGTAGTATTCTATATCCTCTTTTTTTAATCTTCTCATCAATTACACTTTTTGTTTCAGGATCTCAAATCATATTTAGATTCATCCAAAAACGGAGTAATTTATATAAGTTTTGGCACAAACGTAGACCCTTCTCTATTACCACCTGAAACAATACAAACTTTAGTGAATGCATTCTCAAAATTACCATATGATGTTTTGTGGAAATGGAATAAAGATGAACTGCCTGGACGCACTAGCAATATTAGAATATCTAAATGGTTGCCACAATCTGATTTACTTAGTAAGTTATTTGCACAAGTCAAGCCTTTACCAAATTAACATATTAATTTACCAAATTAACTAACTATTTTACCAGATTAACTAATTAATCTATCCAATTCACTCATTTATTTTCCAAATTAAGTAATTAGTTTATAAAATATTTTACACCTGGTCAATGTAATAATAATGGTACTTTTTATTTTACAGAACATCCGAAAATAAAGGTATTTATAACACAAGGAGGTCTCCAATCAACTGACGAAGCAATAACAGCTGGAGTACCACTGATTGGAATGCCTATGTTGGGGGATCAATGGTTCAATGTAGAAAGATATGAGTACCACAAAATTGGTATTAGACTTGATATGCAGACTCTTACTGTGGAGAAGTTAGTGAATACAATCAATACTGTCATTGAAGATAATAGGTAAGTTTATAAAATAAAGATCATTTTTACCATTTTTATTATTAACCAATAATATTTATTTTATTGAATGGCCTGTTGGTCTAGTGGTTAGTGACCTTGACTGGTGAGCCAGAGATCGTGGGTTTGATTCAAACTCAAGAAAAATTATTGTGTGATGAGCATGATCATTTGTTCTGTGTCTGGGTGTAATTTATCTATAATAATATGTATATATTTAGAAATATATAAGTATGTTTATCAGTATGGTTGCCCTAGTGCAGGCTCTACCTAGTTTGGGATCAGACGGCCGTGTGTGAGATGTGTGAAGTTATTAATATTATTTTATTAACTTCTACAGATAGACAACTACTTTAGTAAAGAAGTATTCCTGTATCGCGTTTTTCCTATTAATTTATCATAATTACTATAACAGCCTGATTTTATAATTAGTTCTTCGAAGCATTTTATCTTTTTATAAATTTTACAGAAAAGTAAATTGTAAGAGATGTTATGAAAAGCTTTCAATATTTCTTCGATGATAATCATAGACGTACATCAATGGTAGAATAGCACCCCGTTTGATGAATACGTTTATTGAATAACAAAAGGACATACAGCTTACAGTACTGATTACATATAATTGTGTTTGTACACTAATAACGTAACCTTTTAAATACATTCTACGCATAGGCTTCTACTGTATGATTTTTAGCTCCGACGCAAACGCTCAAAAAATATTTAGGTTGTAATTTTTTTGGTTATCTAATATATTATTATCTCTGCACTGCGTTACCAATGTAGCTGTACTGTGACACGCAAGAGTATAATAACATTCGTATGTTTTTATCAAAGAAAGGAAAACCATGCAGCTCAAAATGCTGATTACATATAATTATATTACATATACATTGATAAAAACCTTAGATACACAGTTCCGGTACCACATTAAGGTGAACTCATCCTTATGCCCGTGACTTAAGGTTGTATTTACGAAGCTGTCTAAAAAAGCAATAAAATGTTTTGACCAAAAGCCGCCCGCAAGACAAGAAATGAGTAGAGTCGGATTTATTTTTATAGTTGTTAAAATTAACTTTTTTTTAAACGTGTCATGTGTTTTATGAACACTTGTTTAAATGTACTTTTGCCCGTAAATTGGTTTTGAATTAGAAATTAAATAGAAATGACTCAATGAAATGAAAATATGCTGTTATAATTATTTATTAAATCTGCCAGTGTTAAAGACCTGTAATCATTACTTCAACTAGATTAAAAACTAAGTAACTAAATAAAATCATAATATTATATATTAAGCAGGTATATGACTAGTCTTTCGAGTACCTACAAGTATAACATCTAAGAAAAAGTTTAATGAAGTTTAAAATAGTGCAGAAACAACTGGATGTTACTAATTCCCTTGAAAAAAATTGAGCTTAGTATATATTTATTTACGCATGTATCACATTCCATAATCTTAATACAAATCATAATAATTTAATACAAAATGAATGAAGTATTGCATAATCAGTAAAAAATCATAAGATTATCATTACATAATTCTTTCTAATAAATTATTTGAAAACCGCACCACAACTGATTTTCATAAAACTAATATGATTTGTACAACGAAATGCCATAAAGCTAAACACGCCTCATAAAAGTATAATGTAACGTAAATTCATTCAGTCAATCAATCATTCAAAACAGCCGGGAATTAAGTTCTTAATTTTAAGATTGACATCAAGTGATGTGCTCTCAATACTAGTTTCTCATTAGTAACTTGAGAGCGTATCAGCTAGATTGTTGTTAAGGCAGGCTTTGAGTACGATTTATAAATATAGTTACATCTTACTATCAACACCACTTAAGATTTACTATAATCAACATTAGGTTAATAAAATATAACAATGCGTTAAACAATCTTATTTGTTGAAAATAACTCTGTATAAAAATAACGATGATTATCTTAGTAAATTAATAAAAACAATTAATTTAATTTAGAACACCAATAGCGTCTTCATTAAATTTAGAACAGAATAAACCCAAAAAATGAACTTTTCACGTAATCACGGTAATGATAGATAACATTACCGTGACATAATAGTATGATTTTTCAGCTTCGGCACGTATGGACCGGCTCGAGCGGAGTGATACTACGGCCTCACAGAAAACCAGCAGTGACGCAATGCTGGCATTGCTTTTCGCCGAGTGAGTGAGGTTACCGGAGGCCCTAACCCTTCCCCCTCTCTTCCACCCTTTCCTTCCCCCTCCCCCTCTTCCACCGATCCCCCCTTCCATCCTTCCCCTACTCCCACCTTAAAGGCCGGCAACGAACTTGTGACTCTTGAGTTGCAGGTGTCCATGGGCTGCGGTAGTCGTTTACTATCAGGTAACCCGTCTGCTTGTTTGCTCTGTATATGGGATGGTATAGGGAATACCATAAAAAAAGAAAACAGAACAAACGATCGTGCTCATCACACAATTATTTATCCTGGGTGGAAATCAAACCAACCCGCCAGCCTCTGGCTTAGCAGTTAGGATCACTAACCACTAGACCAACAGGCCAGTCAGGTACATGAATATATTTAGAGTCCTTGACGTGTGATTTTGCAATTTTTAAACGAGCACTGTGGCGTGTTGACTGTTGAAGCGATCAAACGAGACTAGTCACGTTATCGTATCGTATCGTATATAGACTATATAGTTATGATTCAAATGCAAGATCACCCAAACGGCACGGTGGGTGCTCATTTGGTGAGGACGTTTTTTGGTGTTGATTGTGTTTCTAAGGTTTTTATAAATCAATGATTACATACTAATAATATAGCGGTGTATGCGCAGTGTTATGTTACTACTCGTTTGCTTCTACTGTAAACTCTTTTTTTTTGTACGTTCTTAAAATATGTAGGGTATAATTTTTAGTTAATAAATTAGTTTTATGTTACAATTCATAAAGTATAAACAAGTGCATACAGGTAAGACCTTCACATTATCACAATTTTCAACATGTTTATTGAAGGATGCACCAGTCAATATAATAGCAATCAGTCAGAGCCCAGAAACACTTGCGTTGTAGTAAAATATTGAGTGTAGTCGTAACAGGTAGTAAAAAGTGAAAATATGAGAATTATTTTAGTAGCATACTGCTAGATTCAGTATTAATAGGTAACGAGAAGTTTTAGTACGAACAACATCATCACACAAAGGCTAGAAACCGCCTCTTGATAATATGACTAACCTAAACCTCAAAACATCCGGGCCATAATGTTTTATTGAATCACACTCCAATATGGCTCCAAACATAGCAAACTATGTAATATAAATAAGATATACCTACTGGCCCAGAAGTCAAAATTCGACTGTAATTCCTAAAATCATTGATAGCAATAACGGTCCGCTCAAAAAGCTCATCAACAGTCACAAAAGAAAGAAAATCGGTTGCTAAACATAGGAGAATAGGGTACGATCTGTTTTGTCTTTGCTTATTTCGGGTTACTGGTTAAGTTGACTTACATCCTTTAAGGGGTTGTAGTTTCCATCATTCTTGACTGATTTGACTATGAAACACCATACCTCAAACTTAACTGTTTTCAAAATATTTGACTTTAAGAATTTTATACATTTCTTTTGTAATTTGTGCCTGTAATTAATTTGTTTTTACAATTTTTATGTACTACATAAGTTGTTTTATTACTCTCAACACCAACATTGTAGGTAACTAAAGAAACTGGGTCTTAGTAGACGATTGATAATGTAAAATTATGATAATATGAAAAAAGAATTAATGGGAAAATGAGAAGGTGTTTAACTACTGGTGTTGTAAAAGTTGATTAAGAAAAAGAATGAGAATAAGAAATGTCATTATTTACCTATTTGCAGGCAGTCTTTTTTCTTTCAAAGCCCACCATAAAACCTCTCAAGGTACATCATTCACCTTTTCTAGGTCAACAAGCATCACATAAGTTTTTGGGCACGTGTTGTATTTCTCACGTAGTTGGCGTCTTGCAAATATGGCATCTGTTGTTCCGCACCCTGGCTCAAATCCAAACTAATTTTGTGTTAAGGTACACTTCTCTCAATTACTTTCTCCCAAGACTTTCTACAAACTATGAGACATGAGCTTTATTCCTCAATAGTTGTTACATTCTTGTACATCTCTTTTATTTCAAAGATCGGGAAAAGTGAAGAGATACCATTCATTAGGGATTAACTCTTCATGCAACAACTTATTGAAGAATAAAGTCAGCCACTCATGTCCGTCTTCTTTTAGAAACTTCCAAATTTCCACTGGTATACATCGTGCCCAACTTTTCTCATATTACAGCATACTTTGTACTGTCATTCCGACTTAATTTAAGTAATTTTATTCTCTAATCCAATAAATAAATATAAAATTCACATCGTGGGAGAGCCATGCTTCGTAACGTATGGCCGGCTCCACCGGAGTGATACCATGATGAATGATATCTAGCGTTATCCATATTAATTTGTGAAGGTTTTCAAACATTTGGAATAATCTTCATCCAATTCGATATGTTTTTCAGCTTCACGGCTTTTTTTGTACGCCAAAATATTTGTATCTCTGTAGTTTAATGTCTTCCTGGTCTATCAAAATTGTCCTTTTTGATTGGCATTTAACATATTCAAAACCAATGGTTCATTGCTTTTCGCCGAGTGAGTGAGGTTACCGGAGGCCCTAACCTTTCCCTCTCCCTTCCTCTTCCCCCTTCCCATACTCCCACCTTAAAGGCCGGCAACGCACTTGTGACTCTTGAGTAGCAGGTGCTTATGGGCAGCAGTAATTACTTACCATCAGGTGACACGTCTGGTCGTTTGCCCCCCCCATACCAAAAAAAAAAAATATTAATATCGTGTCGAAGAATTTGTAATAGCTTCATTACTGTTGGAATTTCTTTTTGTACAATATATAATTCTTTTACTTCATTCCTGATCAACTTTAAATCGAAACTGTCCAAGTTGATTTTCTTCTTTCCCCACTTCTCTTTTTACCAGGCGTAGAAAATTCACCTATGATTCACCATGCAGTGGTACTCGGAACCCCTATAAAAAAACCAAAAATTAACAAGAATGCATAAAAAGACTATAATTATGAAAATGACTCATTCCAACTTACCGGTCAACTCTTTGATGGCGAGGACATGACAGGTGACAGTTGATATTACCATATGAAAATCAATTATTTTTGCCTTGAATTCTTGTAGACCTGTAGTGGCACAGTCGGGGTATAGGGACTTCATAAATATATAAAAATATGTAGATTATAGTTTCACTAATATTACATTTTTTAAAGCATACTATATGTTTTTATTTCTTCAGATAAATCGGGAGTGCAACTACTTACTGATTTGTGTTGGCGAGTTTTTATGCGAGTACAAAGACAATGTCAGGGTTCAAAGATGAGCGCGTGTATACTATTCTATTCTTTGATTCTATTCTTCTATTAGTATAGTGTACTATGTTTATGATTCCACTCAAGAAATATGCTTGCCATTTTTACAGCAACTTCTAATGTCTATAGAGTTTTTTTAACGGTAAAGTATGGGGAAATTCAGATCAGAAAGAGATAGTGGGAAACTTTTTAGGAACCATTTAAACTGTTTTTTTGAATACAACTTTGAAATATTTGGTCGATGGTCGTTTTTTTTTGTTTCATGAAAGGAACCAAAAAGACCGCTTGCTAAGCCGGGCCTTGTAGTGTCATATTTTCGAATAACTGTAGTAGTTTTGGTCAAGTTTGTCCAAATTTTAATAACAGCCTTAATAATAATAGTCTCTATTTCAAAATCACGAATATTTTTACCGTAGAGTATTTAAAAATCGTATATCTTCATAATGATATCAGAGTGACTGCGTTATAACTTATCTCTTACATGTATCCCTATCAGTAAATTACTCTTGAAGGTGAACTAAGAGTTCTGTGATAAGAATATGTATAATCATGGCACATGCGTAAGTTTAAAGTATAGCGTGTTTTGCACGCAGATATCTAAATAGGACTGTAATTCATTAAAATGAAACTAATAACATGTAAAGCAAACTAAAAATATTTACATACACCTATACTAAAATAAATATATGGATTACGTGGGGCACACTGAAAGTTTTCCGTAACTCAATAATAAAACAATTTACATGTTAAGTAATATATTTACTGCTTTTCGAAGTATTCTCCATTACATTTTATACACTTTTTAATTAGGTCAAAACATTTTTGAAAACATGAGGACCATTGATCTAAGGGCATGTTTTTCACGTGCTGGTTGAAAGCTATCACGGCCTTTTCCGGCCCCGTAAATGTCATATCTCTCATCAAATCTTTAATTTTTGGGAAAATAAAGAAATTGCACGGTACCAGGTCTGGCTATGTGGACTATGTGTGGGATGGATCACTAGCCCTACTTTTTCAGAAGCCAAAAATGACTTTGTCTTGTTCGCGGTATGTGCCGAAGCATTTCCATGGTGCAATAGGATGCATTTTCTTGGTCGTTTTTCCCTATTTTTTTCAAAGACACTGAGCAAGCAAATGATGGTGTACCACTCAGCATTAACTGCGTTTTGTTCTTTAAGTGGGATCGTGCAAACAGGACCCGTCCGGGAGAAAAAAAAGTAATCGTTTTTTTTGCCTACGTTTCTTGCCTGCCTCAATCTTGTTGGTTTTCTGTCACCTTCAAACATCCATTTAGAAAACTGTTGCTTCCTTTTTTTGTTTCATCTCCTGTTACAATGATATACAAAGCATTTGAACGTCCGTGATCGTACTTTAACAACATTTTTTTTACACCAATCAACACAAGTCCGTTTTTGTTCTGGGGTGACTTCACGAGGAATCCAGCGGCAACAAAGTTTTCTAACTTTTAAATGTTGATGTAAGATTTTTTGAATTTGGCTCATACAAATCCCCAAATGTCCTCAAATTTCAGCATGGAGAGAAACGTGCCCACGATCAAATTCTGCGTACCAACGCCTTACGGAGCTTAAATGAGGTGTTTCTCTCCCAAATGCATTTTGAGCACGAGTAGTGCAGTCTTGCGAAGTCAGTAAACTTTAAAAAAAATCATCGCCCTAAAATCTTTTCGCGTTAATTTCATTTTCGCTACGAACGACGAACTTCAACTTGTGATAAAAAAACATTTGACACGCGATTTCCCGGCAATTTTTTTTAATCAATGATTGAACTCAATCTTAAGCTTATGTTAAAAAATATAACATTCGAAATTCAAACATTTATGAGCGGCCAGGAGAGGAAAAGTTTCAGTGTGCCCTGTTTATTGCATGCATTACATGCACACGTCATAAAATTTCTTCGTGTCATCGTCGACTTGTAGGTTTCCTAGAAGGCTGACAGCATTTTCAACATTAATTAGAGGTGCATACCTCTAATTATTGTTGAAAATGCTGAATCTTAGAGATTACTTCTTCTCTGTTATCGTGGTGGTTCACCGGGATGTGGTGGCAGTTGATAACGGACTTACTCCGTTTATTCTTGGTAGAGAAAACTGGCGCAAGCCTGCAGTACTCGATATTACAGATCGTAGGGAGATATAGAACAGCAGAAAACTGCATGGACGTTTCTATCGGGCCTTAAATCCACCTGAAGTATAATTTTAGCATCTGTGTCCTGGCTACGGTTCAATGATCTCTTTGGAGACACTGAAGGTTATATCTGGGCAATTACAGATGAAGTTGTTATGTCGAACAACTACCGGAGATATATCCTGAAGGACGGCACAACTGACATTTGTCGGGCATGTTATCGTCTAGGGAGAACGCCTCAGGCATGTAATTTTAGGTTGTTCTCGTCTTACTAACAACGGGCACTTGCATAGACATAAACAAGTGGCCAGGATAATCCATCGGTAAATTGCTCTTAAATATAACCTTTTGACTGTGGAGATCCCGTACTACAGGTATGTGTCCGACCCTACGTTATCTGTATTCAACAACCCTATGGAATTGCCTAAGAGATTCTGCTGTAGGTTATAATACAAGGAGTAAAGCATGTTTGTTGTATTTTTTGAGCTAGTTCACCACCAATATCATTTAGGATTCAAAGAAAGTTGCTGATATACGCATATGTTTTTACATTACTTACGTAAAAACGTAAAATAAGGTGGTTGAGTAATTCGTTTCATACCCGTGATCGATTTTATCGTTCGCCACATACCCTTGTTTTTATTTTTGTAATTCGACTTTCGCGTGTTGCGTTTTAAGTTTTTTTAAGTAATTTTTTTTTTATAGAATAATAGAACCCAAAATATTTTAATCTTTGTTTGTCTGTCGGTATGTTTGTAACCGCATCACGCAAATGCTTGCAGATGTTTGTGAAATTCAACCATATTAATATGTTTTATTTCATTCCCAGTATAAGTTGAACTGTCATTGTTAGACTTGCCGTACCGTATCGGGTTAACATAATTTACTGGATGCTTGTAGCTTAATGTAGCCGTTTTGATTTCACGTATTTTTTTAAATTTGTAACACATATGATTAAAAATTTTAGCATTTTGCACTTCTTCTATACATAATCTTTAAATATTAAAAATATCACGTTCTGTCGTTGGCAAAATTTTCTTAAAAATGCGTACAAAAGTACAAATTCTCTATTCTCTCTAATGTATTTAGATCAGTGTAGGAGTTTAGTTAGTAACGAGTTTATTGTAATTTTTCACTTTTCAGTTCCTTTCTTCTTTCATCGGTTTAATTATTTATTTAAAAAAACTATAATCGTGAAATAAAATAATCTATACCATATAATAAAATTGTAACAGGTCGATGTCTGTACATTAGCGATAATTAAGAAAAAATAATATTGAGGGGTCATTATCGGAGTAATAGAACCCAAAATATTTTTATTTTTGTTTGTCTGTCTGTTGGTATGTTTGTAACCGCATCACGCAAAAACGACTGCAGGAAGTTGGATGCGGTTTTCACAGCTATATGGCTGGAGGCCTAACTTAAAATTATAGAACCTAGAAGCCGAGTTATCTATACAAAACATCCCTTCAACGATGAGAAAAGAGCTGATGATTTTCGAACGGCTGAATGGATTTTGTATGTGAGTGAGTATTTCCAGTGAGTCTGAATTGCATTCCGCTAGTCCCAGTGACTTGGGACTGAAGTCCGCTGGTCCCAGTGAGGTCCCTATCTACTATTCACCCGGAGTAGATAGGTTCACAGCTGGAACTACGGGTCCGGCTGTTAAATCAGGGTACCACGGGAACCGGTTCCTGAGCCCTCTGATGGCGCAAACCGTCAGATACCGGTTTTGGAGTTGGATTCGTGGTGGTTTGTGGTTAGCTGCAGAGAAAGGGCATGTCGTATGCTCCACTATCTGTCGGTGGAGCGTCCGATCTCGCGCGCAGCGAGCAGTGGAATTAACTGGTCTAAGGCGAAGGGCTCCTTGGTTTTCCGCTGCGGGCCGGACCGATGCAGCTCGGGCACATATTATGCAATGAAATAAAATATATTCTATTCTATTCTATTCTATTACTTTCTCAATTTAATTTATAAAGATATTAAGTAGTTTTAAGGTTGTGTCGCTGTTCACTGACAATACTGGCCTTCACCATATTATTAATGGAGGTGATTTCCGCTTGGTCAGGCAGAAGACGTGTTCTGGTGTCAAGGAGCAGAAATGACAAATATCTACCCTTTTTTGTTTTTTCTTTTAATTTTCATTTATATTCCTCATTAGTCTATATTACTATATTCTTGTTTTTTTTATTATTTTCTTCTGAAAATTTTAGTGTTTGTGTGTGTAATTGTGTGCCAGAATAAATCTTTTCTTTCTTTCTACGTTTTTGCTGTGTGTGAAAGTCGCCACAAAAACATGTAAATTCAAACCATCCAACAGCTCTAAATAATACATACAGATGAGCTAAAACTTAATTAATAAACAAGATGTTGCAAACTTGTCTACCATAAGAGTAAGTTTGTTAATAATATTTTCAAGTGAAAATACAAATCAAAGATTTTCTAAAGTTCGGTGCTCGGTAATGGTAACGTTGTTCGGTGGTCTATCCGTATGACTATGAAGTCACGCACAGGTAATTTTTTATAAAAAGATTTTTGCTTTATATAACCACTGTTTAGGTCTCTTCAAGGTGGTAACTAAATATTGACAAGTAGAATAGAGTTTCACTTCTCAATATTAATCAAGAGTATGAATGAAAAATTAATTAACTTTACTACCTTTCTAATCTACCAACTGCACGGATAGCACAATGGTTAAAGTGGTCGCCTAGCCACTACGCGATTCAAATCCCGCATGGGACAAATATTTGTCCTGAGTCTGGGTGTTCTTTGTGTTCGTTGTTTAAATTTTGGGAAGCCTTCACGACATGTGATTACTAACAACGCGGTAGTTGTCTTTAAAATAGTAGTACCTACAACTATCGGAGTCTACTGTTAGTCCAGAATTTCCAAAGAAGGGGTTCTTTGGAGAAATTTCTAAGGAAAGGGAAGAGGGGGGAGTAGTTGAGGTTTATAGGCACTAGTTTGAAACAAAGTTTTATAAAAAAATGAGAGGCATAGTGAAGCTGACTAATTATTTCAAATAAATATACGGTCACGTGAACTTGTACACGATACGATGTTGAATGACGTATGTTTACATCGTCTTATATATAAGGAAGCAACTGATTAATTATAGTCACTTCGTATTCAAGTAAGATCGATGATAACATGTCAGTATTATTAAATGTAATTGTGTGGTGTTTCCTAGTTGTAAGTTCAAATGAAGCGGCGAGAATATTGGCTGTGTTCCCAGTTCCATCTATAAGCCATCAAGTGGTATTCCGACCGTTAACCCAGGAGTTAGCTAAGCGAGGACATGAGGTTGTCATCATTACAGCGGATCCAGTATTCTCATCACAAGAAGCACCTGCAAATTTGACAGAAATTGATGTTCACGATATATCATACAAAATATGGGGAGAATCATTCATGACAGCGTCCAAAGGATCTGAAAATGATTTAATAACACAAATACAGACAATTATTAATTCCGGTCTTATAATACTTGATGCCCAACTAAACGATAAACAAGTAAAAAAATTACTTGAAAATAAAAATCAAAAGTTTGATTTGATATTCGTGGAAGCGTGTGTAAGACCTGCACTAGTATTTTCTCATATATATAAAGCACCAGTGATCCAGGTCAGTTCTTTTGGTGCAACATTTGGTAATTACCCAACAATCGGTGCTCCCGGGCATCCATTTTTATACCCAGCTGTGACACGCCAAAGACTTAATAATTTAAGTATGTGGGAGAAAATCAAAGAGTTGTATAATACTTATAAATTAGAGAATTTTTATGAAAATAATAAACAATTGGAACATAAAATACTCAAAAAACATTTCGGAAATAGTGTACCATCGGCGGATGAATTGAACAATAATGTAGATATGTTGTTTTTGAATATACATCCTCTTTTTGAAGGCATTAGACCCGTACCTCCAACTGTTGTATACATGGGTGGATTACATCAGAAACCTGACAAGGAACTGCCGTCGGTAAGTAGTATATTTTTATACCTGTTGCAGTAAAGTTTAAAATTTATGATTAAATATAAAACCTTGTTATTTATCCTTAAAAATATTGTAACCTATTTTTGTTTTAAATAAATGTCGCCAAACTGACATAAACCGGAGAAAGAATAAGTACAAAATGTAATTTTATTTTATAACATGAAATTCTATATACTGTCGTATACATTAATCAAACAACCAATAGTAAACTACGTTTAAATAATAAGAATATTGGCGTACCTACTTAACAATTTTTTTTTATAATTAATGAAAAAGATGCTGGATTTTAATGGCTGTTACTGCTGTGTTTTTGGATTTTTTATTACTGTTTATGATTTTTTTTGCATTTTTTAAATTTATACAGCTATAAATAACATTGAAATTTCAGAAACAGTAACTGATTTGACTTGACATTCAACTACTGTTTTACATTGATAGTGTGTCATATACTTTGCCTACCTATTCTCCCATGGAACTCCATATTACAACTTCTCAACAGAGGAAAAACTAGGAGTGGTACTATCGCAGTGGTCGTTTCTAATTCGAGTAGAAATATTGTATGTAGTATTCTATATCCTCTTTTTTTAATCTTCTCATCAATTACACTTTTTGTTTCAGGATCTCAAATCATATTTAGATTCATCCAAAAACGGAGTAATTTATATAAGTTTTGGCACAAACGTAGACCCTTCTCTATTACCACCTGAAATAATACAAACTTTAGTGGATGCATTCTCAAAATTACCATATGATGTTTTGTGGAAATGGAATAAAGATGAACTGCCTGGACGCACTAGCAATATTAGAATATCTAAATGGTTGCCACAATCTGATTTACTCAGTAAGTTACTTGCACAAGTCAAGCCTTTACCAAATTGACATATTAATTTTCCAAATTAACGTCTTATTTTACCAGATTAACTAATTTATTTACCAAATGAACCAATTATTTTATCAAATTCAATAATTTATTTTCCAAATTAAATAATTAATTTATCAAATATTTTACACCTGTTCAATGTAATTATGATGGTACTTTTTTTACAGAACATTCAAAAATCAAGGTATTTATAACACAAGGAGGTCTCCAATCAACTGACGAAGCAATAACAGCTGGAGTACCACTGATTGGAATGCCTATGTTGGGGGATCAATGGTTCAATGTAGAAAGATATGAGTACCACAAAATTGGTATTAGACTTGATATGCAGACTCTTACTGTGGAGAAGTTAGTGAACACAATCAATACTGTCATTGAAGATAATAGGTAAGTTGATAAAATAAAAATCATTATACCCATTTTTATTATTAACCAGTAATATTTCTTTTATTGACTGGCCTGTTGGTCTGGTGGTTAGTGACCCTGACTGCTAAGCCAGAGATCGTGGGTTCGATTCCCACTCAGGACAAATTATTGTGTGATGAGCATGATCATTTGTTCTGTGTCTGGGTGTAATTTATCTATAATATGTATGTATTTATAAATATATAAGTATGTTTATCCGTCTGGTTGCCATAGTACAGGCTCTACCTAGTTTGGGATAAGACGGCTGTGTGCGAGATGTGTGAAGTTATTAATATTATTTTATTAACTTCTTTTTTTATGGTATAGGGGGCAAACTAGCAAACGGGTCACCTGATGGTAAATGACTACCGCCGCCCATGGGCCTATACCTATAGCTCAAGAGTCACAATTGCCTTGCCGCCCTATAAGGTGGGAGTAGGAGAAGAGGGGGAGGGGGGAAAAGTGGGGAGACAGGAGAAGGGGAAGGACGGGAATATGGGAGAGGGAAGGGTTAGGGCCTCCGGTAACCTCACTCACGCGGCGTAATGCAATGCAAGCATTGCTTCACTGCCGGTTTTCTGTGAGGCCATGGTATGGAGCGGAGTCGAGCCGGCCCATACGTGCCGAAGCATGGCTCTCCCACGTAAAAAGATTTCTACAGATAGACAACTACTTTAGTAAAGAAGTATTCCTGTATCGCATTTTTCTTAACAAATATACAAATTACAATTACATAGGCTCAAACCAAAACAGCAACAACAACAGCAATCAAGACAGTAGCAGTAGGTGTGGCGACTTCATAGCCTTTTGCGTCAACCAAGTAGACAAGTTGCAAACAATTATAACTAAAAATACAATGAGAAAAACACGGTACATTAGTAATAGTTTTAACTACAACTGAATATTTTTTTCATAATTACAGTAATAGCCTGATTTTATAATTTCTCATTCAAAGCGTTTTATCTTTTATAAATTTTACAGAAAAGTAAGTTATAAGGGATTTTATGATAAGCTTTAAATATTTCTTCGATGATAACGTGTACATCCATTACGGAATAGCACCCGTTTGATTTTTTATTGAATAACAAAAGGATATACAGCTTACAGTACTGATTACATATAATTGTGTTTGTACACTAATAACGTAACGGCTCATGCGCGGTGTTAAATACATTCTATACATAGGCTTCTACTGTATGATTTTTATCTCCGACGCAGACGCTCAAAAAATATTTAGGGATCTCTGCACTGCGTTGCCAATGCAGCTGTACTGTGACGAGCAAGAGTATAATAACATTCGTATGTTTTTATCAAATAAAGGAAAACCCCGCAGCTCATAATGCTGATAACATATATTTATATTATATATATTGATTTATAAAAACCTTAGATACATAGTTCCATTCAAAAGTTACTCTCAAAAAAGTTACTATAATAATATTATTTTTGATGGATTTGTATTTTTTACCGTATTTGTTTTTGCTACGTAATGCAATCTTAGTTATATCGTTTTAATAGACTGTAATTTAATATTACTGTGTGACTTTTATCGTGGCATTTCGAAAAAAATATACCGACTCCTAAAAATTAGGACAATACCTCGGTGCAAATTTGAGAAATACTCAAATACTTCTTTGTTCGCTGGTAATGTCTTTTGGTAACTTCTGTTTTTTTGCAAACAATAAAACATCTAGTTAAAAATAATAGAGTTCTAGGTATTTTACGTCAATAAGCATGTAAAAAGCTTAATATAAAATTTGAAATTAGACATTATAACGACTAGTTATACCGGTAAATAATTTAATACAAAACGAATTAAATATTGCATAATCAGTAATAAATAACAAAATTATCACAACATACTTCTTTCTAATAAATTATTTGAAAACTACCTAACTATTTTTCATAAAATTAATATGATTTGTACAACGAAATGCCATAAAGACAAACACGCTTCGCAAAAGTATAATGTAACGTAAATTCATTCAGTCATCAATCACTCAAAACAGCCGGGAATCAAGTTCTTAATTTTAAGATTGACATCAAGTGATGTGCTCTCAGTACTAGATTCTTATTAATAACTTGACAGCGTATCAGCTAGATGTTTAGATGTTCTTAGGGCTGGTTTTGAGTCCGATTTATAAATATACATCCTACTATCAACACCACTTTAGATTTACTTACTTAATCAACATTAAGTTAATAAAATATTACAATACGTTAAACGATCTTATTTGTTGAAAATAGCTCTGTATAAAAATAACGATGATTATCTTTGTAAATTAATAAAAACAATATATTTAATTTAAAACACCAATAGCGTCTCCATTAAATTTAGAACAGAGTGAACCCAAACGAATAAATTTTTCACATAATCACGGTAATGATAGATAACATTACCGTGACATAATATTATGATTCTTCAGCTTCGGCACGTATGGGCCGGCTCAACCGGAGTGATAACACGGCCTCAAAGAAAAACGGCAGCGAAGCAATGCTGACATTGCTTTTCGCCGAGTGAGTGAGTTTGCCGGAGGCCCTAACCCTTCCACCCCCTCTTCCACCCTTCTCTTCCCCCTCCCCCTACTCCCACCTTATAGGCGGCGGTAGTCGTTTACCATCAGGTGACCCCTCTGCTCGTTTGCTCTGTATATGGGACGGTATAGGGGATAACATAAAAAAAAACACAGAACAAATGATCGTGCTGATCACACAATTATTTATTTTATCCTGGGTGGAAATTGAACCCACGACCTCTGGCTTAGCAGTCAGGATCACTAACCACTAGACCAACAAGCCAGTCAGTTACATGAATATATTTAGCATCCTTGACGTGTGATTTTGCAATTTTTAAACGAGCACTGTGGCGCGTTGACTGTTGAAGCGATTAAACGTGACTATATAGTCACGTTATCGTATCGTATCGTATCGTATACAGACTATATTTACATTTCATATGAAAAGATCACCCAAACGGCACGGTGCTCATTTGGTGAGGACGTTTTTGGTGTTGATTGTGTTTCTAAAGTTTTTATAAATCAATGATTACATAATAATAATAATATAGCGGTGGACGCGCAGTGTTATGTTACTACTCGTTTGCTTCTACTGTAAACTCTTTTTTTTCGTACGTTCTTAAAATATGTAGGATATCATTTTTTAGTTAATAAATTAATTCTGTTTCTAGTTTCCGTCGTAACATCATACAACTCAGAAAATACATGCGTGACGAGCCTATGCGTCCGCTTGATAGAGCGGTGTGGTGGACTGAATACGTGCTGCGACACGGAGGAGCTAAACATCTGCGCTCACCTGCTGCTAACATCTCCTGGGCAGAGTACTTAGAACTTGAACTAGTTTTTACAGTACTAGTGATATTATTTGCAATAACCGCATTATTTATAACAGCTATAAGGTATATCTACAAATTTACTTTAGGGAACCACGTTATTGTTAAATTTAAAAGTGCCTGATAAGTTTATAAATGTTGTGTTTTAAGAATATTTAATGTAAATTGCTTAAATACATATCTGTTATTTTTAAGTGTTCGTAGGCTTGTAGCTTGCACTATGGGTTGTAGAACACGCTTAAACATAGTTCGAATCTTTTGTTTTGTACTTTATATTGTACATTCTGCTTACTCATGGTCACTAGCTGGTAAACTATTGTGGCACGTAATATGTGTAGGTTATATTATTATGTTTACGCATAAACATACTTAGATACATTTGTTTTTTTGTAAATAGTAAATACGAGTATTTATGTTTTATATTTTTTTATTTTATAAAATATTTTTTTAAATTGGCGATTTCGAATAATTGATGATCACTTTTATGAAATAAAGAAATTGAATTTGAAAAGGTCCTTTTCTTTTTAAATAGAATAGAATATAAATAAACTAAATATGTTCGAACTAAAACAAAACTTAAATGTACACCAATGATAGATTGCTTCTTGACTTGTTTTGGCAGTTACCGAAACGGCCACTAATCCATTATGTCATAACCACTTATCATTTTGATATGATTATTGTTCACCTTGATCTGGATTTTGTGATAATATTGTCTACTCGTGGTGAATAATTATTAAACTATTGCGCGTCATATGTGTACGTTCTACATAATTATTATGTAATAATATCTTGGAACAAAGTACAGTGATGTCTAGACCCAAAGCACAGAATACATAATAGTATAGGTACAGAAGTCCCACTGCACCAAATCATCACACGCCGCGACGTTAGGGTTGTCTTTTTTTAAAGAATTGATTAATCTGAATATTTACTGGTAGTAAGTTATGTGCCATTTACTCTATTTTTGTGAACAAATAAGCCTAGCCTAGGTACTAAAAACTCGATAGTCGAGATACGAACGAATGACGCGATACAGCGCGTGAGTGAGCATTGAACAAACATCGATTCCCATCCAGGACAAATACATTTTTTTTTTATTGTGTTGAGCACAATAATTTATCCCACTAATATTATAAATGTGAAAGTTTGGGTGGATGTATGGATGGATGTTTGTTACTCTTTCACGCCAAAACTATTGAACCGATTGCGATGAAACTTGGTATGTAGATAGCTGCAGACCTGGATTAACATATAAGCTACTTTTTATCCCAATATTCCTAAGGAATCGGGACTTACGTGGGTGAAACTGCGGGGCGCTGCTACTCTATAATAAATGTAACTTTGTATTTAGTGATATAAAACTATGTTTATCAGCAATCTGGTTACTATAGGCTCTAAGCTAGGCTACTAGGCTCTGTCGCATGAAACCCCTCATAACCCTACAACCCCTACAGGTTCTATAGGTTATTCCGTATCGATTTCTACCAAAAACCTAATTGTGCAGAGTCACAACCATCACAATATTTGCTCTACCGACTGCACTAATTGTGTTGTCGTTAAAAAGAAAGAGAACGAAGAAACTAATTTATTTTGAGCTCATACAAAGGTATAAGATATTTACTACAGAATTAAAATTATAATTAGAAAAATTAGAATTAAAATAACAATCCAAACAATTGTACTTACAATACTCTTTATTGTACACCACGAGGAACAGCTTAAAACATTTAAAAAGACAAAAAAAATAATGGTACAAACGGCGGTCTTATCGCTATTTGCGATTTCTTACAGCCTTCCTTTAGATGACAGATGCAATGGATTTATGTATAGGGCAGTTAACATGTGTACGAATTTAGCTAAGTAGAAACTTATATGAATTTAAGAGCCAAGGAATAAATAATTATATATACTTTACCTATATATACATACATATATTATAATAGTAGTAATAAAGTCTAGTTTTGGATATCTGTAACATTATTGTCGGTTTGCCTTCCCCTAGGCTTTTCCGTAATTTCCTTTTTGTGGCTTTTCTTTGCCTTGCTGTTGAAGCAATTTTTCTGGTGTCATCTTATTTTTTTACTCTTTCCTTCTTTTCCCATCTTATCATCCATTTTTCCTTCCTGTTTGTTAGCATATGGCCTACCCAGTTCCATTTAAGATTTTTCCTGTGAATGTGACATCGTCGTCATCGTGACTATAGAGCGTGGAAATGTACATTTCTTGCGACATCGTTCTGTATAAGTTTATTTTGTTTCGATGGAGTAACAAAATGTTTTATAAATGCTTGAACTGAAACGCAACTAATACCTAAATATGTTGACTGCCGTGTTGGTATGTCACTGAAGTGAAGCAGCACAAATTTTTAATTTGTTATGGCAACACTGTTTTGTTGGTATTTTGTAAAGTTATCTATGGGTTGTTGAAATTTGACAATTTAGCGATTTTATTAGAGTACCGGAACCGGAAAAAAGGACTCAATTACGAAATCCCAACTTATTTCCTCGTAGACTATTTTTAAATGAATTAGCTTCATATTGATATCAGAGATACTTGAGTAAATTTTATCGCATTGAGTAAATAAATTGGTGATAAGAATATGCATAATCATGGCACATACGCAAGGTTACACTATAAAATGATAATATAGTAGTTTATTATATTACTGATAACTTAAAACTAAGCATTGTGAAGAAAAATACAAAATCAAAATTATTTTAGTACCACTAAAGTAGCTAACGTAGTTTGACAATGGTGTCAATTCTGTTGTATTACTCTCTTGACTATAATTGACTAAATTTTCTTCATACAAGATGTAAACCTTGTACACTTTGAAACAAGGTCTTATTTCAAATTTAAACAAGGAGAAATAAGCAATTTATTTGTCGACTAAAGTCTGACACGCTTAAATTAACTTAAATACCACGTAGCGAGAGCCGCTATCCATTGAATGCCATATCTTTTGCTATGTATTTTTAGTATGCGTCTTCGTAGGTGTCGATTAAAATAACGTCATCTTAGTTCATTTTGAACAAGTTTTTATACGGTAATTATACGGCATTTGAATAAATGGGGACTCTCGCTGCGTGGAAATAAAGTTGAGTATACGTTGACAAGTTTTAGTGAAATTTAGTGACACTGAGAAATAGGTGCCAGTAACAAATAGACCTTATTGCGAAGAAGACAGTGTTAATTTCATATGAAGAAATTAAGTCAGGTTTTGGTTTGGTGAGTGTTACAACAGAATCGGCACCAATAGCTACTGAACAAGAAAAAATAGAAAATAGGTTGACAAGCAGATAATAAAATAGTACTGAACTGTTTTGCTATGCCAATTTATATGTAGATTTAGAATACTGCAAAATAAAAATCAATTTTCTAATCATAAAAAGGAAAGAATTATTTTACTGTATGTCAGCTTCAAGTCAGTCAGTCATATATCAGGTGTTAACCAAATATTGAGAAGTGATAATTATAGTAAACAGCATGAAAAAAAAAACAAAAAAGAAGAATAACCTAAAAACAGGACACAAAGAAATCTGAATCTAAAGAAGTAGGTTCGGAAACCTACTGACCTAATTTAAAGTCGATTAGTAAAAGAAAATGTGCGTAGAAAGGTTAAAGGGCACAGCAGATTTTGGCTCGAATTTTACCTCCCCTTTTAATTAAATTTATATAAACTACGCATCCAGCTCCAGAAAGACTGTCATGAGATATAAAGATTTATTATTTTTTATGCTAACGAATAAAAGTGAACATTCTCTTCTCTCTTCTCATAAGAGGGGAGGGGGATTATGTTGAGAAAGACAGGTAACATAAATATTCATTTAGCAAAATGTTTGATTGATTTAGTAAAAACTATAGTACATGTAACTGAATATCATGTACGCATTTTAGGAATTATTAATATTAATAAAATGTCAGTACTTTTCCGTGTGTGGTGTTTTTTAGTTGTAAGTTCAAACGAAGCGGCAAGAATATTAGCTGTGTAAGAAACAGTCTCACAACCACTGATATAAAATATGGAAATCACTAAGTAACAGTAACTGCCCAGTTGTTCGTACCAATATTCGCACTCAAGTCTGAACCTATTTCTACCCTTTTATAACCCAACTATTCATTAATATTTATCAATCGACCAATACCATTGTATAACCAGTCAAAATAATGTCTATTAACTTATTCTTATAATTAGTGTTCTGTGTTATCATCTATTATAGTTTGTCCCTATTTTTTTGTTTTTGATGTGGCGACGACAGCAGTGTTCCCAGTTCCATCTATAAGCCATCAAGTAGTGTTCCGACTATTAACCTGTTTCATTCAATAACCAATTTCTGTCAAATTTGCAAGTGCTTCTTGTGATGAGAAAACTGGATCCGCTGTAATGATGACAACCTCATGTCCTTGCTTAGCTAACTCCTGGGTAGAAACATTCATGACAGCGTCCAAAGGATCTGAAAATAATTTAAGATCACAAATGCAGACAATTCTAAATTCCAGTATTATAATATTTAATGCCCAACTAAAAGATAAATAAGTAAAAAAATTAGTTGAAAATGTAAATCAAAAGTTTGATTTGATATTCGTAGAAGCGTCTGTAAGACTTGCAGTAGTATTTTTTCATATATATAAAGCACCAGTGATCCAGGTCAGGTCTTTTGGTGCAACATTGTGACCAATTTTTTTTAATGTATGTCGCCAAACTGACATAAACCGAAGAAAGACTAAGTACAAAATGTAATTTTATTTTATAACATGAAATTCTATATACTGTCGTTTACACTAATCAAACAAACAATAGTAAACTATGTTTAAACATAGGAGAATAAAGTACCGATCTGTTTTGTATTTGCTTATTTAGGGTTACTGGTTAATTCGACCTAGATCCTTTAAGGCCTGCCTATTCTTCTCCACAGGATCTACTTATTGGAAGAGGCAATTAGCTTCACGACTGACTTAGTCTGACTGACTACTACTCCTGACAATTCAAAAATACCTATAATGGTTTAATTGAAATAAATGATTTTGAATTTGAAGGGGTTGTTTCTATCATTCCTGACTGATTTGACTATGAAACACCATACATCAAACTTCACTGTTTTCAAGATATTTGACTTTAGGTTGAAAAACAGACAGACAGACGTAATTAGGACACCCTGCCTGAACAATAAACAAGAAAATTAGCACATGAAGCCGACCAACCAACAGGGTGATTGATTTTTATATCAAAGAACATATTACGTCTACAAAAGATGATGCATAAAGAGTCTATGAAGGCGTTTGAACAGTCTGTATGGCGGACAAAATGCCTTACATCACGGTGATGCAGCATATTTACGTGCACGTGTCAGCAGTTCAATTGAAACCTCTAATTGAAACCAATTTCAATATCATTTTGCCGTAGTAATTATAGTGGTATTCGCATTTGTGATATTTGTAGTCATTGTATATAAACTATTATGCTGGACTTCTCTGGATTATCTGTTATAATTTGAGAAAATTTGTCCGCAGCAAGTACGAAATCTGAAACATTTTCATGAATTGAAAACAAGGTGTCTTCTTAGGAAAACTAGATTCGTAGTGGTTATAAGGGGATTATGAAAATCTAAATCAAGAGCAGTTAGATAGCAAATATGGTGTAGTTTCAACTGGTAAGTAGGGTTTGCCGCATGGCAGAGGAAATTAACTTTAAAAAAAATACATCACTGACTGCAATGCGCTAAAACCATGATACATTGTAATAAGATTTCTTCTTCATCCCTAAATTTTGCACCCTTAGGTGTAATTTTTTTTTTAATTTAAATGGGACCAACCTTGAGTGCAACTAATTTAATATCTAATAATTCTTTAAAAAAACCGACTTCAAAAAAATCTATTACCATACATACATACATATACCATATACCATACATATACCATAAAAGACTTATATGGTTTTCACATGGATGCCATTATCAGAACTGGACCAAATTGAAATGGGACCACACGGGAAGCACCAGCTTTCAAATAAAACTTTTTTACTGTTGTAATAAAAAAGAAATGTTCTTAGTTAAATAATTGACTTTTCCACTAAGCTCAGTGGAACTTAGCGTAACAGCATATACTTTAAGCGAGAGATGTTATTGTAACCCCGATACTTAGTTACGAAATATAGGTAATTCTTCAAGAAAAAATGTGATATAAGTCTACCAGAAATAGGTTAGTCACAATTCGTACTGAGCATTACCAGTGAAACTGGATTGAACGATTTTGACAATTTAGACTTCTGAACACTATATACGGGGGTCACACTGAAAGTTTTTAGAAAATAAAAAAGGGAATGATATAGAAGCCTGTTAATATTTTTATTGCTTTTCGAAGTAGTATCCGTTCCTTTCTAAACATTGATTGAAGCAGTGAGCCCACTCTTCTTTAGGGATCTCTTCGCCGCCTTTTTCAAATGCAACCATGGCATCCTCAGGGTTCATAAAACGAATTCCTCTAAGTTTATCTTTTATTTTTTGGTTTAAATAAAAGTCACAAGGTGCCAGATCAGGACGGTAAGGAAGATGACCCACTAGCTCCACACCTTCGATAGACAAATATTCGATAGTCCGTCTGGCGGAGTGAGATGGAAAGTTGTCGTGGTGGAGGAGGATCCTGCTTCTTGGGCGTTGCTGTCTAACATTTTCCAAGACAATTGGTAGACAATGACTGACATACCAATCTGCAGTAACAGTCCTTTTATCTTCTAGAATGATGGTTGCGAAATGACCCGTCCGTTCAAAGAATGAGGCAATCATCTTTTCCCCGTGACTTCTGTCCTTCTTTACTTCTGTCGGCAAATCTTCAAATGGAAACATCTATTGCGTAAATTGTCTTTTGGTTTCGGGTTCGTAACAATATATCCATCTTTCATCACCTGTGACGATGTCATTTACAGCATTCGAGTCACCTTCGTCATACATTTCCAGCATTGAGCGGCACCAATCCAAACGACGGCGTTTTAGATCTTCCGTCAAATTATGAGGTATCCATCTAGTACAAAGCTTTCTGACGCCTGAATGTTCATGTAAGACTTTTTGTACTTGAGTCATACCAATGACTAAAACTTCCCGAATCTATTGATATGTCACCTTCCTATCTTCCTATGAGTTTGCTTCGACCACGTTTAAACTGATTAAATCAGTTGTAAACAGTGACGCAAGATGCGGATTCGTAATGAAATGCCAATCGAAGTCTATCGTAACATTGTTGTTGAGTAAGACCGCAACGAAAGTCGTAATATATCATTGAGCGAAAATTTTCTCTAGTCAAATCCATTTCGATGCACGACAGAGACCTTTTAACTTGCCGCCAATTTGTAAAAATAACTGACATGATATCATTAAACATATAAATAAATATAAATTCCCAAAGAGTTCCTAATTCGACATTTTATCATTTTTTCTTCGGCTTCTTTTCTTACTTGCCTATTCTAAAAACTTTTAGTGTAACCTACGTACTTTCATACTATTTACTACCTGCGCCCGCGGTTCCACACGTGTTTTAATACCTATCTATAGTAGGCTTACACCAAGATCATGCATCATCCTATACTATTCTCTATACAATTATATAGATTTTCTTTTACTTTTATGGTCTCAGTTTCTGTGAATTGCAGCACGATGTTTTACGACCCTTCTCAGTAAACAAGCAGAGAACAAAAATATTTTTTCAAATGGGACTGATGATTGCTGAGGTTAGCGTTCAACGCGTGTAAATATTAACAAAGTCATACGTCTTCAGCTTTGTCATAGCTGTGTCTATCATTGATAACAATTTTATATACTGGAGAGGAAAATGTTCACGGTACCACACTTTTGAAATGACAACAGCCGCAATCGAATTTTTGAACATACATTAGATCGGGTAAAACTCGCGAACAGAAGATGGCATTAGTGGGAAAATTACATCACGCTGTGGTTTTATACCATAAGGCATATTTGTATATACCTTATGGTATGGCACAACTAATTTCTGGGACATGCTGGGGCATCGATTTTATTATTTGTTCTGTTACCTTTTTACGGCTAAACTACTGAACAGATTTTGATGAAATTTGGAATATACATCATAGTCTGATGTGATATATAACGGAAGATTTAGGCTACATTTTATCCCGAAATTTGAAGTAATTCTTAAGAGAGCGCTGGCAAAGCCGCAGATGGCAGGGTAGTTACAAAATAAACGTAGATTTAAATCATTCAACTATCACTCAACTATAAAATTATTCTAAAACTTAAATCTTATTAACTTAACTTAATGAAATGAAGAAGACGATGAAGATGAAGAGGTACTTATTATAAATTTCCCTTCCAGCCTTTCAATTCCATCTTGATCAATAAAATTGTTTTCGATTTTCTTTACATGTTGAGAACATTTTTACCATTCTTCTTCACCAACTTGTGAGAAAACTTCTTTTGTTTATAATTAAATATCTCTGCAGACCTATTTACATTTTTCTTAGCAAATTTCTGCTTCATTATGCCCCAAATGAGAAATGAAGAATTTGTAATAGCTTCATTACTCTTAGAATTTCTTTTTGTATGTGATCAACTCTAAATCGAAACTGTCTCAGTTTATTTTCTCTTCCCCCCTTCTCTTTTTAAAATCATTCCCTGTGTATTCACCTATGATTCACCATACAGTGGTACTCGGAACCCCTATAAAGAAGCAAAAACCAACGAGAATTAATGAAAAGACTAAAAGTATCAAAACTACTCACTCCGACTTACCGCTCAACTCTTCGACGACATGATAGGTGACAGTTGATATTACCATATGAAAATTAATTATTTGTGCCTTCTAGTAGACCTGTAGTGGCACTTGTATATGGACTTCATAGATTTATAGAAATATGTAGATTATAGTTAAGCTAATATTACATTTTTTAAAGCATACTATATCTTTTTATTTCTTCAGATAAATCGGGAGTGCAATCACTTACTGATTTGTGTTGGCGAGTTTTTATCCGAGTACAAAGACAATGTCAGGGTTCAAAGATTAGTGCGTGTATACTAGTCCATTCATAAAATTATTATAGTGTACTAAATTTGTGATTCCGCTCAAGAATTAATATGCTTGTAATTTTTTTAACTTCGTGATATCCAAATCACATCTTTACAGTAACGTCTAATGTCTAGAGAGTTTCTTTAACGGTAAAGTATGGAGAAATTCGGATCAGAAGGAGATGGTGGAAAACTTTTTAGTAACATTTTAATCTGTTTTTCTGAATACAATTTTGGAAGCATGTAATATAATATTTTTGTTTTTTTTTGTTTCATGAAAGGAACAAAAAAATCCGCTTGTTAAACCCGGACTTGTTGTGTCATGTTTTAGAATAATTGTAGTGGTTTTAGTCAAGTTTGTCCAAAAACAACTGCCCTAATAATAATAGTCTAGATTTGAAAATCAGGAAAATTTTCACCATATAAACGATTTTCGAATACTCTATATTCGAAAATCGTTTATCTTCATAATGATATCAGAGCGACTATACTTAAACTTATCTCTTACTTAAATATCAATCAGTAATTTACTCTTGAACTTGAACTAAGAGTTCTGTGATAAGAATATGTAAAATCATGGCACATGCGTAAGTTTAAAGTATAGCGTGATTTGCACACAGATTGTGGGGGATTAACTCGGATTTTAGCAAATAAAACGGCAGAGATGTGAACTGAACTTGTAATGTCGTTGTAAAGCTCAAAGTCCATACAAGGTGACAATTATAAAATTAAACTTAAAGCTACCGACGATATATCGATGACCACGAAGACATGCAACATTTAACATATCGTTTCCATTGCGGTAATTAAAACGTCAGGCACCTGAACATGCCCCCGGACGTTGAAAGATGCGCTTTCAACCATCAATTGAAGAACACACGGGTAACGGGCAAATTCGATTAAACGCTCTTCGTACGACTCCTACAGACGTTCGGATGTCAGCAACGCGAACAACGTTGTCAGCTCCAGCATGTACAGCAACAATTCTTCCTAAACGCCACTTGAGAGGAGACAAATTGTCCTCCTTGATGACCACCAAAGTACCCAACTTCAATTCGTCCTTGCAGGAACGCCACTTAGTTCTCTGCTGTAACTCAGAGACATACTCCTTACTCCACCGAGTCCAAAAAATGTTGGCGGAGCTGCTCAATCCGTTGAAAACGAGTCATGTGGTTGACGGAGTGGTTCAAATAGTCTGGTTGGGGTACAGATGTTAACGGACGACCCACAATAAAATGTCCCGGGGTGAGTGGTGTACAATCTGCAGGATCGGATGACAACGGCGTTAACGGGCGAGAATTTAATATTGCCTCAATTTGGGTTAACGTGGTGTTTAGTTCTTCGTAGGTTAAGTGACAATTTCCCAACACTCGCTGTAAATGATACTTTGTCGACTTAACCCCCGCTTCCCAGAGTCCGCCAAAATGTGGCGAATACGCGGGAATGAAGTGGAAATTAATCCCATCATTAGCTACCTTTTCCGATAAGGCATCGCAATTGGATTTTAAAAACTTCGAAAGGTCGTTGTACGCACCTACAAATGAAGTACCGTTATCGGAATAAATATTGACGGGTTTACCCCTCCGCGAAATGAACCGATATAAGGCCAGTAAATAAGTGTTGCTAGATAAATCACCCACTAGCTCTAAATGGATCGCCTTTGTGGCGAAGCAAACGAATATGGCTACATACACTTTTACTAACCTACATCCTCGCCCTTGGCGACTAGCACACAATATCGGACCAGAATAATCCACACCACAGGTTTCAAAAGGATGTCCACCTGGAAGGAGCCGCTGCTGCGGGAGGTTACCCATTATGGGGGTAACAACACACCCCTTCATGCGACGGCATCGTATACAGTTGTGAAAACAAGCCTTCGCTAAATTTCGGCCACCTAAAGGCCAGTATGACTCTCTTATTGATGCCAACAACAACTGTGGGCCAGCGTGCATCAACCGTTTGTGTTCGAAATCAAATACTAATTTTGTGAATTCATGACTGGACTGTAACAGTATAGGGTGTTTTTTATTATAAGAGAAAAGTGAATTATCTAAGCGTCCCCCTACACGAATAATGTTATTGTTGTCTAAATAAACGTTAAATTTCAGAAGGGCGCTCTTTGAAGGTAAATTTTGTTTTTTAATTAATAAACTGTACTCGGGAAATGATTTAATTTGAGATCTAATAATTAAAATATTTAAAGCATCTTGTAATTCGTCTTGTGTTAAGAATTTACTACATACCGACCGTTTCCTACAAAGTTTTGTGAACCGAAGTACATAAGCCATGCAGCGCACAAGTCGTGAATAATTAGAAAATCGCTTGAAGTCTATAATTGTATTAGAGGTATCATTTGTGACAACAGTGCTCAATGAAACATGAGATCGAGTTTCGGGTAATGGCTCTGTTTCTGAATAGTGGAGTTGAGACGGCCAATCAACCTGGTCCAGCCGTAAGAAATCGGGACCACTCCACCACAGAGTCAAACACTTAAGGGTATTAACGTCTACACCTCTAGATATTAGATCAGCTGGGTTTTTGTCTACCTATCTAAGATCTCTGCAACGCGATTGCGCACAAACGGTTGGAGCCTGGAGGGTAACATTTTTAACCATCCTAAAACTATTGTGGAATCGGTCCAACAGTAAGAACGACTGATCTTCACTCGCAGTGAATTAGAAACCTTTTCATACAAACGAGCTCCCAATAAAGCACCACATAACTCTAATCTGGGGATAGTAGTGGGCTTTAGGGGCGCCACGCGACTTTTAGACACTAACAAACGAACCATGCACTCACCGCTAGCGTTTACACTACGGACATAGACGCACGCACCATAGGCGCGCTCAGAGGCGTCTGTGAATACATGGAGTTCTAATATTTTGAACAAGTCACAAACTACAAGTCGAGGAACACGAAAATTATTCAAAAGTGGTAAAGATTTAAAAATAACATCCCATTTGTGAAGCAGTTCAGGCCTTAAGGGCTCATCCCAAGATAGTTTATCTAACCACATGCTTTGCAATAGCATTTTCATCAGGATCACAAAAGGGGATAGAAGGCCAAGAGGATCAAAAATACGGGCAATTACAGAGAGTAACTCACGCTTTGTACTACCACCCTTAGACGGCAGGTTTGTACACCTCAAAAAACCTAGTTCATCAGTATTCGAATACCAATCAAGTCCTAACAACCTATTATGCTCACTAGACTCCATGCTTAAATCTAGGGCTAACTGAGAAGGTCCAGAGACTAATGTAGACTCATTTGACCTCCATTTTCTAAGTGGCATACAAGCTGAAGCGAGCGCATCAGTAACCTGTGTACGAATTAGCAACATTTCATTTAAATCATCCCCTCCCGTAAGCATATCATCGACATGGAAATCACGTTTAATAATCTCCGCAACCCTATCGTCCTTACACTCAATGCCAATCTGCCTCAGGCAACGTGTCGCAAGAAAGGGCGAACTAGCCATGCCGTATGTAATAGTATTAAGCGTGAAAACTTTGACAGAATCGGTAGCATCAGTATCTCTACGCCAGAGGACCTTCTGTAGGTGTGTATCAGATGGATGAACAGCCACTTGTCTATACATTTTCTCCACATCGGCTGACAAGATGTATTTGTGTTGCCGAAACCGAAGAAGTATGGAGACTAAATCGTCCTGAACTGTAGGACCTACCATCTGTATGTCATTAAGAGAAATACCCGATGACGTTGGGGAACTGGCATTAAAAACCACACGCAGTTTAGTCGTACTGCTAGACTCGTGACGTACCCCATGGTGAGGAATAAAATAGCCACGAGAACTACAACCAAGTTCCTTATTTTCTGTCATATGACCTAACGACTCGTATTCAGTCATAAAATTATGATATTGCTCACTAAGGTCAGGGTTAGCCTTCAGCCTACGTTCTAGGGAAAATAAACAATTCGAAGCCCCTTTAAACGAATTTCCTAGAACAGAGGGATCCTGTTTGAGGGGGATACGTACGCAAAATCTACCATTAGGTAGCCGCGTAGTGTGTTTAATGAAATGTTCCTCGCATAACTTCTCTTCTGGTAAATAATTATAATTAGAGTTAGAAGACGGCGCAATTACTTCCTCAATATTCCAGAAGCGTGTTAAATCGGAACGAATCTTTTCTAAATTATTGTGACTATAAGAACTAGTTTGAGTGAAATTACATCTAATGTCACGTGGTATAAATTTCCTATTATTATTGTGGCTAATGGGGCCAGACACAATCCAGCCTAACCTGGTGTCACACAATACTGGCTTTCCCCTGCCCAGCTGTATCCTTTGTGTACCTACCAAGTCCCAGAATAAATCGGCACCAATTAAAATATCCACCTCTGAAGGCTTGTAGAACGAAGGGTCAGCTAAATGAATATTACTAGGAATGTCAAGGTTCGATACATCCACTTCACGACAGGGCACGACACTCGTTATCGATGGTAAAACAAAACAAAGTAACTTTGTACTGTAACTGTTACTAAGCGACGCAATCTGAATGTTACATATTTTACCTACACGAGAAGATATGTTATTAATTCCATATATATAGACCCATCTATGTGACTACTCATTATGTTCAAACACTTAGAAAGACGTTCTGTCATAAAACACGACGTGCTGCCGCTGTCAAGCACGGCCCGCACGATATATTCGCGATTTTTATTATCGTATACCTTAATTAAAGCGGTAGACAATAACACTTCGTGTTGTTTACCATTGCGACACTCATCGCCGGCGCAGGGCTCGGGCGATGCAATATGCGCGGACAATGTAACGTTATTCGTACCTGTGACGACAGACGGCGAAGACGTTGATGGGGATAACAAATCATTACATGACGTGTTTTCATTACTATTACGAGTGTGAGCAGTGTTTTTAAAGTCTGTGAATTAGTGTATTGTGCCTACGCTTACATAACTTGCAACCCGATTTCTTGCATTGGTTGGCAAAATGTCCTGTACGAAAACAATTATAACAGACTTTAAAACTCGGTAATAATTTAAGCCGAGCGTCTATTGGCAATGCAAGGAACTGTGGACAATTATTCAACTTATGATTGTCCTTGCATTTAGGACACGGTCTGTGAGACGTTTCGGAACTACCTGCATCATTATTATGAGGACTTTGTGTGGTGAACATTGCTTTAATGTTAGAATTAGATTTAATATGTGGTTGTGTGTAAACAGTATGGGATATGTTATGCCGTGATAACTCCAATGTTTCGAGTAAATCAGCGCGTGTGTGCATAAATTGAAGAAATACCGCTGATGTTATTGTGCTGTCCTTATCTAACCGGCCTTTGTACTCTTCAAACTCACGATAAGTTTTTTGATCTAACTTACGAGTTAAAATATAAATCAACAAAGTGTCCCAGTACTTAATAGGCTCACCTAAAGATTCTAAGGCACGTAGGTTTTTATTTAACTGATCTATTAATCCTTTTAAAGCGATAGAAGATTCCCTCGTAATATTTTCAATATTAAATAATGCTGCTATATGGTTTTGTATCAACAATCTCTTATTGTCGAATCGCTCACACAGTAACTGCCACGCCACTATGTAGTTTCTAGCAGAAAACTCAATTGAATGGATGACGACAGCAGCAGTCCCCTCCAGGGATGCTCTCAAGTAATGAAATTTGTTAATTTCGTCTATCTCGTCATTAGAATGAATGAGGCTAGTAAAAGTGTCACGAAATTCCAACCAATTGCTATACGACCCACTAAACTTAGGCAGTTGTATAGTGGGTAACTTAACCGGCTTACAAACGCTAACACGGGTACCCTTTTCACTGTTCGACGAATCACGATCTTTGTTATATTTATTTAATATTTCCTGTGACCTAGACAGGGCATTGTAATAAAGAGATTCAAATTCCGACCGCTCGGTTAACTGAGCATTAACATTATCAGTAATACATTCCAGACGTAACTGTACCTCATCGTATTGTTCGTACAACGACTCGATCTTTCCTGAGCGCAGCTGTAACTCGGTGATGTCACAACTGCTTAGTTTTGTATCATTCAATCCGTCAAGGTATTTAATGAAAATAGTTAAGCGACCCTTAAAGCTTCCTCGCTTTTTTACTAATTCCTTTTTATCGTTCATACTGGGAAACGAGTGTCGTCGACCTGGAATTTATACAATAATAAATTTAACTAACTATATTTAATTACTAGGCAATTACCTAATTGTACTCTAACACAGTTGAATTAACAAGTTTTACAAATATCTAACACTCAATATTGTACTAAGTATCTGCCTACCTACTTGTATATGTATAATTAATTAGGATTTTAGTAGTTAATTTAGATGAAATTAAAGCAAATTACAATAAAATATGTAGCACAAATTGTCTACTATACTATTTTAAGTATAAATACTGTAAATATTGCCTAATAAATGTTTTACACACAAAATCAATCTAAATTTTTTACAATGACTATGTCATTGATACCTAATGAAAAGTAAGTATAAAGGTAAAACTTATACACTAACCTTGTATTATCCTTAACTTAGGCTAAACAATACCGCGCTGGGCTTGCGGGTGGCCCTGGATAAGACGGAGGCCCTTTTATTCCATGGGCCCCGTCGCGGTCCACCCCCTGGCGCCTCTATCGTGGTTAACTCGGTCCTCGTACCGGTTCAGGCCCACATAAGATATCTGGGCCTGATCCTCGACGGTAGGTGGCTTTTCGACGAGCACTTCCGACAGCTTGCTCCGAAGCTGGTCGGCGCTGCGTCCGCCCTTGGGCGACTCTTACCCAATTTGGGCGGACCCAGCGTCGCTACAAGACGGCTATACACGGGGGTTGTCCGGTCAATGGCACTGTACGGTGCACCGGTGTGGGCGGGTGCTCTGACCGCCCAGAATAGGGCGCGCCTCTGGCGCCCTCAGAGGGTTATGGCGGTTAGAGCCATACGCGGCTACCGCACCGTGTCGACGGAGGCGGCGTGCGCGTTGGCCGGGACTCCCCCGTGGAATTTGGAGGCGGAAGTGCTCGCCGAAGTATATCGGCGAACGGCTGAGTTCCGGGCGGGAAGCGGCAGTCGGCCCCCGCCCGAAGAGGTACGCGAATGGCGTGAGGCCGCTCGCCGAGCCACCATGGCTCGTTGGTCGTCCCGGCTGGAGGCTCCACGTGCTGGCTTTGCCGCCGTGGAGGCGCTCCAGCCGGTCATCGTCGAGTGGGCAGGGCGGCCGCACGGGACCCTTTCCTTCCGACTGACGCAGGTCCTTTCCGGGCACGGCTGCTTCGGGAAGTACCTGCACTCGGTCGCTAGGAGGGAACTGAGTCCCGCCTGTCACCACTGCGACTGCAGTGAGGACTCGGCTCAGCACACGCTGGCGGTTTGCTCCGCCTGGGCGACGCAGCGTCGGGCCCTCACTGCAGTCATCGGAGGGGATCTCTCGCTACCGGCCGTCATACGCTCCATGGCCGGTAGCGACAGGAATTTTACCGCGGTCGCGACCTTCTGTGAGGACGTCATCTCGCAGAAGGAGGCGGCGGAAAGGGTCCGGGAGGACGATCTCCACTCGGACCTAATTCGCCGCCGGCGAACCGGGCGGCGGAGGCGCGCTTACCAGCGCCTCATGCCGCCCTGAGTGTGGCCGCGGGTGGATGGGACGGGTTTTCCCCTCCACCCGCTATAGTGGCCCCCCGCGAGGAGGCGGCGTCCGCGTGTGCCTGGACGTCGCCTAATTTAGAGAATTTTACCCGAAGGTGGTGCCCGCGCTTTTGCGGGCAGGCGCTAGGAGGGTTCCGGATGTCTTATTAAAGCTGTTCCCGGATCCCTCCTACTTAAGGCGCAGTATGGCACACCGTGTGGTTTTAGTCGGTTCGATTCCGACACACCGCCCCGCCGAAAACCCCGGCGGGGTGACGGCCCGAGGGGGTTTCCACACGCACAAAAAAAAAAAAAAAAAAGGCTAAACAATACCTGATTGAGTGTTGGGTGACGATATAATACGTAATAAACTTAACACCGTTGTTAAATGTACCCAGTCCACTGGCTGCTCTTATTACTTGTTGTGAAATATTTTGTAATCTTCAATATTTGCTGGTTTCCGGGAATAACTGCTAATCCTCAATAATTGTAATATAAATCCGGCTTCGGTAAGGACCATGTGGGGGATTAACTCGGATTTTACCAAATAAAACGGCAGAGATGTGAACTGAACTTGTAATGTCGTTGTAAAGCTCAAAGTCCATACAAGGTGACAATTATAAAATGAAACTTAAAGCTACCGACGATATATCGATGACCACGAAGACATGCAACATTTAACATATCGTTTCCATTGCGGTAATTAAAACGTCAGGCACCTGAACACAGATTTCTAAATATGATCGTAATTCATTAAAATGAAACAAATAACATGTTAAGCAGACTAAAAATATTTACCTATACTAAAATAAAAATACATACTATTTACATGCACGCATCATAGAATTCCTTCGTATGATCGCCGACTTGTAGCATTCCTAGAAGGCTGGCAACATTTTCAACATTACGCACGCAAATCGATTGTACGAATTTGGATGCGGTTTTCACAGCTACATTGCTGGAGGTCTACCTTAAAATCATGTTTCTTCTTGATAAGCCGCGCCGCCTAGAAGTCAAGTTATTTATACAAAACATCCCCGACTCGAAAATCTCTTCAACGATTAGAAAAGAGCTGATGATCTTCGAACGACTGAACAGATTTTGTATGTGAGTGAGTATTTCCAGTGAGTCTGAGGATCGAGGATGCTGGCTTGATATTTGATTACCGCTCATTGCTGTAGAAGTGTATTTATGATGGCGATGATTATGCTACTGATCTGCTTCTTAAAGGCTGCTTCAAATCACGTCGGAGTCACTACTGTGGGGGAAGGGGTGTTATTTCCCTTCAATCAGGCTAGGTGATCATGCCTGGCGGACTGCGGCCCAACGCTTAACGTTGGAAAGTTGTATATGTACTAATCGGCGCGAGAACTTTCTTTGCGCGATGCAGGAGGCACTTACTATGTAGTTCAGCTCGTCTGCGTTAGATGGTTAAATTTGAACCAGTGTTGCGGTTTGACAATCGCAACGTATACTGAGCGATGTCCAAATTTTGGCACTGATGGAACACACACTTTCACATTATTTAATATCTTTATAAATTTAATTTATAAAGATATTAAATACTTTTAAGGTTATATCGCTGCTCACTGACAATACTGGCCTTCACCATATTATTCATGGAGGCGATTTCCACTTGGTCAGGCGGAAGATGTGGTGTTGCCAGTGAGCAGAAACGACAAACTCCCTTTTTTCTAATACTTTTATTATATTCCTTAAAAGTCCATATTATTATGTTCTTGTTTTTTTTTTGCTATTTTTATTCTTTTCTTGTGAAAATTTAAGTGTTTGCGTGTGTAATTGTATGCAAGAATAAATATTTTCTTTCTTTCTATGTTTTTGCTGTGTGTGAAAGTCGCCCAAAGACATGTAAACCATCCACCAGCTCTAAATAATACAGACAGATAAGCTAAAACTTAATTAGGAAACTAGATGTTACAAACTTATCTACCATGATAGTAAGTTTATTATAGATATTTTCATGTGAAAAAAGAAATCAAAGATGTTCTTATATTCGGTGTTTGGTAACGGTAACGATGTTCGGTGGTCTATGCGTATGACTATGCATGGCAATACATGCAAATCATGCACAGGTAATTTTCGATAAAAAGTTTTTTATTTCAAATAACCACGGTTTACGTTTCTTCGAAAGTCCGTTAAAAGGTTTTTAAAAGGTTAAAATCTTGTGCAAAAATGTGTTCCCATCATCGACGGAGGTTTCGGTGAAAGATTTTTTATCAGGAAAGCTCATATACTTAATATTATGTATTTATACGGGGATTAACGCGATCACGAAATAGGTATTACATACCTCTGAATTGCCTGACGTTTCAACTAGGTTGCACTGGCCGTGGTCGTAGGCTGACTGACATTTGAAATTTCGTAATCGTGTTAATTCTCGTATAAATACATAATTAAGTATATAATGCATCGCGACAGTTTAAAAGGAAGGCTCATGCATGCTAATAAAGTGCAGAAGTCATTCAATTCATATATGCAATAAATAATCATTAAATATTTTATGACCAACCGTACAAGAGTAAATTAATTTAACTTATAACCCTTTCACGATTGTATGTAGACATGAGTAGTTGTGTGTAATGAGGCTCAAGAGCAAATAAATATAGTGTAAACTAAATATTGAGAAGTAGAATAAAGTTTAACTTCTCAATAATAATCAAGAATATGAATAAACAAATAATTTACTTCACTACCTTTCTAATATATCAACTGCACGGGTGGCGCAATGGTTGAAGTGGTCGCCTCACCACTACGCCGCGCGGGTTGGTTTCAATTCTCGAACGGGAAAAATATTTGGGATCCACAAATATTTGTCCCGAGTCTGGGTGTTCTTTGTATCCATCGTTTAAGTTTTGGGGAGCCCACATGACATATGAATATTCATAACGCGGTAGCTGCCTTTAAAAAAACATCTAAATTTAAAGTCGGAAAGAAAATAAACCAATAAAACAATAAGATGTACGTACGTAGAACAGTTCTTAGTCTGAGCAGATCTGCGCTTGAATTGCACACGCTAGACTTTAGTAGTACCTACAACTATCAGAGTCTACTGTTAAATAGTAGTAATGGTTTTTTCCATTACTGAGTAAAGATGAAAATTCTCCAAGTCCAGAATCCAGAATCTCCTAAGAACCCCTTCTTCGGAGAAATTTCCAAAGAAAGGGAAGGGGGAGGGGGGCATAGTTGAGGTTTTATAGACACTGGTTTGAAACAAAGTTTTATAAAAAAATGAGAGGCATAGTTAAGCTGAATAATGATTTCGAATAAATATACAATTAACATGCTTAACAATCCATGATTTAGTCAAATGCTACATGTAAATAAAAAACAAGTACGCACTTAAGATTTCGCTACAATTCTGTATTTATCTCTAATGGCATATGCCATTATATCGTGTACAAGTTCACATGTCCGTAGATACACGTGAACTTGTACACTATACGATGTATAATGACGTATGTTTACATCGTCTCATATATAAGGAAGCAACTGATTAATTATAGTCACTTCGTATTCAAGTAAGATCGATGATAACATGTCAGTATTATTATTAAATGTAATTGTGTGGTGTTTCCTAGTTGTAAGTTCAAATGAAGCGGCGAGAATATTAGCTGTGTTCCCAGTTCCATCTATAAGCCATCAAGTGGTATTCCGACCGTTAACCCAGGAGTTAGCTAAGCGAGGACATGAGGTTGTCATCATTACAGCGGATCCAGTTTACTCATCACAAGAAGCACTTGCAAATTTAACAGAAATTGATGTTCACGATATATCATACAAAATATGGAGAGAAACATTCATGACGGCGTCAAAAGGATCTGAAAATGATTTAAAAGCACAAATGCAGACAATTCTAAAGGCCAGTCTTATAATAGTAGATGCCCAACTAAAAGATAAACAAGTAAAAAAATTACTTGAAAATAAAAATCAAAAGTTTGATTTGATATTAGTTGAAGCGTGTGTGAGACCTGCACTAGTATTTTCTCATATATATAAAGCACCGGTGATCCAGGTCAGCTCTTTTGGTGCATTTTCTGATAATTACCCAACAATCGGTGCTCCCGGGCATCCATTTTTATACCCATCTGTGACACGCCAAAGACTTAATAATTTAAGTATGTGGGAGAAAATCAAAGAGTTGTATAATACTTATAAATTAGAGAATCTTTATGAAAATAATAAACAATTAGAACATAAAATACTCAAAAAACATTTCGGAAAGAGTGTACCATCGCCGGATGAATTGAACAATAATGTAGATATGTTGTTTTTGAATGTACATCCTCTTTTTGAAGGCATTAGACCCGTACCTCCAACTGTTGTATATATGGGTGGATTACATCAAAAATCTGACAAGGAACTGCCGTTGGTAAGTAGTATATTTTTAAACCTCTGGCAGTAAAATTTAAAATTTGTAATGAAATGTTTTTACATTTTATCACATTTTCATTGTTATTTTTCCTTAAAAATATTGTAACCTATTTTTTCATAAATATATGTCGCCAAACTGACACAAACCAAAGAAAGACTAATAAAATGTAATTTTATTTAATTACTTGAAATCCTATATACTGTCGTGTACACTAATCAAACAACCTATAGTAAAAATACGATTAAATAATAAGAATATTAGCGTACCTACTACCTACGAATTAGAAATGACCGATGCGGTAGTACCACAGACCACAGGTCGTTTCTAATTCGAGTAGAAATCTGCTATATCTTCTTTTTCTAATCTTCTCATCAATTACATTTTTTCTTTCAGGATCTCAAATCATATTTAGATTCATCCAAAAACGGAGTTATTTATATGAGTTTTGGCCCAAACGTAGACCCTTCTCTATTACCACCTGAAACAATACAAACTTTAGTGAATGCATTCTCAAAATTACCATATGATGTTTTGTGGAAATGGAATAAAGATGAACTGCCTGGACGCACTAGCAATATTAGAATATCTAAATGGTTGCCACAATCTGATTTACTCAGTAAGTTATTTGCACAAGTCAAGCCTTTACCAAATTAACATATTAATTTACCAAGTTAACAAATTATTTTACCAGGTTAACTAATGAATTTACCAAATTAACTAATAAATTTTTCACATTCACTTATTTATGTTCCAAATTAAGTATTTAATTTACCAAATATTTTACACCTGTTCAATGCAATTATAATGTTATTTTTATATTTTACAGAACATCCGAAAATCAAGTTATTTATAACACAAGGAGGTCTCCAATCAACTGACGAAGCAATAACAGCTGGAGTACCACTGATTGGAATGCCTATGTTGGGGGATCAATGGTTTAATGTAGAAAGATATGAGTACCACAAAATTGGTATTAGACTTGATATGCAGACTCTTACTGCAGAGAAGTTAGTGAACACAATCAATACTGTCATTGAAGATAATAGGTAAGTTCATAAATTAAAAATTATTATTACCACTTTTATTTTTAACCAATAATAGTTCTTTTACTGGCTGGCCTGTTGGTATAGTGGTTAGTGACCCTTGTGACCGACACAATTGTGGCGGTAAGACCCATCATGGAGGATTGGCTGGAGAGGTGGCATGGCGCATGGTGCTTACCAGATACGGCTGCTTTGGTAAGTAACTGGGTTGGATAGGCCTGAAGCCAACGTCTGTATGCCACCATTGCAAGGGCTACCACGAGGATACTGCACTCCACACTCTGGTAGAGAGCCTCTCACTGGATACCATGGTCAAACCATGATGGCTACGAGATTTCGCCGCCTCGTTTTGCGAGGAAGTGATGAGTGCCAAGGAGGCGGCGGAAAGGGAACGGAAGAGAACTAGTACTCTCCCGTCCCGAAGAAGATGCACCAAGTGCCGGAGAGAGTGAGACGATCTCCGGTCTCCATGAGCGCTTGCCTGAGTGTGATGGGATGAGATTACCCATCACCCTAGAAGAAGCAAGCCCGAGACGGCGGCGGCAGCGCGACAATTAGAGGGGGATAGGCCCCTGCACACTTTAGCCGGAAAGCGTGTTATTCAACAGGCTGCCAAGTCTGCCGGGGTTCTTAGGGATTTCCTTTTGAGGATACACCTGAATCTCTGGCAATAAGACTACGGGAACACAAGATTTTATGAAAAGCTTTCAATATATCTTCTATGATAATGTGTACATCCACAGTGAAATAGCACCCGTATAATCTTTTATTCAATAACAAAAGGACATGCAACTTACAATACTGATTAAATATATTTGTGTTTGTACACTAATAATGTACTGGCTCATGTGCAGTGTTAAATACATTCTACGCATTGGCTTCTACTCAAAAATGTTTAGGTCCTAATTTTTTTGGTTATCTAATATATATTATAATTAGTAATATATCTCTGCACTTCGTTGCCAATGTAGCTGTTTGTGACGCGCAAGAATATAATAACATTCATATGTTTTGATCAAATAAAGGAAACCCACGCAGCTCATAACGCTGATTACTTATAATTATATTACATTATTTATTAATTGTAACTTATTCCTTGTCCTGCGGGCGGCTTTTGGTCATAAAATTTTATTGCTTTTTTAGATAGTTTCGTAAATACAACTATAAGTCACGGATGAGTTCACGTTAATGTGAATTAATATCATAACTATAAGTTCTTATGTGTAATTCGGGACCGTTTTGAGTGTAACTATTGAATGGAACTGTGTATCTAAGGTTTTTATAAATCAATGATTACATACTAATAATATAGTGATGCACGCGTTGTGTTATGTTACTACTCTTTCGCTTCTACTGTAAACTCCTTTTTTCGAACGATCATAAAATATGTAAGGTATATTTTTTTAGTTAATAGTTTAATTTCGTTTCCAGTTTCCGTCGTAACATCATACAACTCAGAAAATACATGCGTGACGAGCCTATGCGTCCGCTTGATAGAGCGGTGTGGTGGACTGAATACGTGCTGCGACACGGAGGAGCTAAACATCTACGCTCACCTGCTGCTAACATCTCCTGGGCAGAGTACTTAGAACTTGAACTAGTTTTTACAGTACTAGTGATATTATTTGCAATAACCGCATTATTTATAACAGCTATAAGATATATCTACAAATTTACTTTAGGGAATCACGTTACTGTTAAATTTAAAAGTGCCTGATAAGTTTATAAACGTTGTGTTTTAAGAATATTTAATGTAAAATCCTGAAATACATATTTGTTATTTCTGTCCGTTAAAATTTTATTTCGAACTGTTTATGGTACTGGGTTTAAATAAAAAATGACCATTCTGTAAACACTATATGGAAATATACTACTTGTCCCATCACCTAAAAGCTCATTAGGAACACTACTTATATCTATATTCAAAATATCTGAAATAAGGCGTGTAGAGATGCACAACACAAACGCCTTTCTAACCTATTCCGATTCCTTCTGTATCACAGTGTTTGTAGTCGTGCAGTACCAGGTCGCTTGTAGGATAATAGAAAATGTCTTTACCATTTTTTTTATGGCATAGGGAGTAAACGAGCAGGCGGGTCACCTGATGGTAAAGGACTAGAGCCGCCTATGGGCAGCTGCGACTCAAGAGTCAAAATGCGTTGCCGGCCTTTAAGATAGGAGAGAAGAGGGGGAGAGGGGAGAGGAGAGGAGGAGGGAAGGGCTAGGGCCTCCAGTAACCTCACTCAGTCGGCGAAAAGCAATGTAGTCATTGCTTCACTGCCAGTTTTCTGTGAGGCTATTACACGGATTACATATAAAAACCAGTCCCAGTCCCAGTCCTTGTTCCTGTCCCTGTCTCCCTCCCTCTCTCCCTTTCTCCCTCCTTCCCTCTCCATGTCTCTCTGACGCTGTACATGTACACAAATATAAGAAACTCGCCTCCGTCTTACGAATTTTCGATCTCGTCATAAAAAATATTTTTTTAAATATAGGACACATTTTCCATACATTTTCGATCAGGGTCACGTGTCCTGACGTGAGTTTAACATTTTTTACCCATCCTAAAAAGTGCTCAAGGCCGCTAAAGAAGTTTTCACTTCAAAAACATTTAAAATTAATGAATTGAATTATGAAATTCGACCACCAAGCGATCTTTAATTTAAATTTATTATAGATTCTAATAGCTAATTTTGTTATGCCTTTTTTGTCTGAAAGCTAAGGCAAAACTTGTTTTACCATAACTTATCGACGTGTTAAAGTCTAAAAAGATCTATTTACAAAAATAAATTCACTATCATTATCAAAACGGGTTGGAATTAGCTGGCTAGCTTGGCTCTTAGAGGCTTGTGTGAGACCCGCGCTTGGGTTCTCACTTGTTTACAAAGCTCCCGTTACTCTTATTAGTTCATTTGGAGCAGTTCCCGGGAACTATGAATTGATGGGAGCTTCGGAACATCCTATACTGTATCCAAACATTTTACATCAAAAACTTTATAATCTTACAATGTCGGAGAAAATAACTGAACTTTATAATCATTACAAACATAAAAAATCTACGAAAATAATGTGATACTTGAGGACCAAGTTCTTAGAAAGCATTTTGGACCAGACATACCAACCGTTGAAGAGTTGACAAATAATGTTGATTTGTTGCTACTAAATATAAATCCAGTATTTGCTAGAAGTCACCCAGTACCTCAGAATATAATTTACATGGGAGGTATACACCAAAATCCTGAAAAACCGTTGCCATCCGTGAGTATTTAATTAAATACAAAAATAAGGTAAATAAGTACTAAGTTTAAATACATTTTGCTTGTATATTCGTAGTGCACTCTTTTTTATGAGATAGTAATATTGTAATAACTTCAACATACAATACATACATACAATATTAATATTTTGAAGTTTTTTACTTAAGTATAGTTAAGGTGTTGTAATCTGCATGAATGAATATGTAAAAAAAAATAGTTTCTTATATAGATCAGAATATTTAATGGGAATCCGGACCTATTTACATTTGATAATTTAGTGACCGGAATTATAAAAAGTTTGATAATTCAGTATTTGAAACATCAGTTTGTAAGTATAACCGTATAAGCTCATTTATATGCCTAGAGTAATAGAGTTGTTATTACATTTCCACAAATAAAAATCACATATAAAATTGAGAGTTAAACATAATTCTTTAAAAAAAAAACCGACTTCAACAAAAAACTATTCCATAAAAGACTTATATATGGTTTTCTCATGGATACCATTATCAGAACTTTACCAAATTGAAATATGACCACACGGGAAGCACCAGCTTCCAAATAAAAAAAGAATCATCGAAATCGGTTCACCCAGTCGAAACTTCTGAGGTAACAAATTAAAAAAAAAACAGTCGAATTAAGCCTCCTCCTTTTTTGAAGTCGGTTAAAAACTCACCAAATATATACAAAGTGAAACAAAAGAATACATATTTTAAAACAAGCTACATCGAAGTCGTTCGAGAATGTCAAACTGAGAAAAGAAAAATTTGTTACATTTATTTAACAGATAACACAAATCTTCGAAATATAAGTAAAAACCTTGATCGACAGCATGTTCCTCTTCATTTGTTATAACTACATCACGTTCCAACTTAATACTCATATCAATTGGATAAAGAAAATATAAATATAATTCAACTTTAACATCGAAGACCTATCGATTAAATAAATATATAGAAAGTTATTTATTAATATTTTTTTTTGCATAATAGATTTGTACAACCAGTTTTTTCATGAGTTTTACACCGTAATACTGTATTTAAACCAGTTCAGGTACCTACATTACTTATTTTTTACCAAACAGTTTTTAATATTGCAGATCAACAGTTAATTTTGCTTTCTCAAATTTCTTTCCACACACTCACATTACATTTACCTTCTCTGTACCAAAATCACGTAAATCGATTATTAATATTCTTATTTTTTTGGAAGTTTCCTTTTTTCCACTTGCACGTTTATATGATGGGGCCATTGTATATTATTCAGAGATTGAGTGAACAAAAACAAGTAGAGTATTGTTCAGTTTAATTTTAAACATGTAACCTATTAAGCTTACCTTTATAAATTAATCATAAATAAATTCAAATCTATTAAAAAAACGGATTCTCTAACCCTAAATAATCCCACTACAAAGTAAAAAATAAGCAATTCATGCTATATATATTTCATACCAGCAAGAGGTTTTAATGTAATGCCAAAGGCGTCAGGCTTGCTATCAAGGCCTTTGCAAATTGGGATCCCATCCAATAAACATCCATATGAATTACTACTAATACGAGCATTAAGATTAGGTCGAAAAATTATCAATTCACGAGCACTAATATACAAAGACAATACTGCATTCTAATTTCATATTGTGTTAACAAAATCACCCCCGAGAATAAGAAATTGTCACGCGGTAAACACTATAGTTACTGCTTGTGCTATGATAAGGTATCTGCGAGGCTTGATCTATGAGGGCGCGCAGGTTAGGTACCTACTAATGCCGAGTGCAGCAAAGTGTTATGATATCCGTTGCACTCGCGTCATTGTTTGTTTGACGTACATGTTTTTCAATTGGGCAAACTCTTCGCGTCCAACTCGACTTTGGATGACGGGGGAAACGTACCGCTGACCATTCCGCGGTGCGACAGCTCTATGCCGGAAGTCTGATCGAGACCAAGGGGGAGGCGTTGTCAGTCAGTTTGGACATAGCAAAGGCCTTCGATCGGGTCTGGCGCAAAGCGCTTCTCTCGAAGCTTCCTTCCTATGGACTTCCCGAGAAATTATGCAACTGGATCACCAGTTTTCTCGCAGACAGAAGCATCAAGGTCGTTGTCGACGGTGCATGCTCTGACTTCAAGTCTGTGAATGCTGGTGTCCCACAAGGCGGTGTGCTATCACCCACGCTGTTTCTTCTGCATATCAATGATATGCTGCAAATCAGAGGCATTCATTACTATGCCGATGATAGCACGAGTGATGCCTTGTATACCGGCCGCGCTAACATTTCTCGGGAAAACGTCACTGAGAGTCGATCCAAACTTGTGTCTGAAATCAAAGCCTCCTTAGAAGGAGTTTCTGATTGGGGTCGACTTAATCTAGTCCAATTTAACCCAATGAAGACACAGGTTTGCGCGTTCACTGACAAAAAGATACCGTTTGTCGTGTCACCTCGCTTTGAAAAAAGTTCCTTGACTGCCACAGCCAGCATCGGAATCCTTGGTGTCGATATATCGAGCGAAGTCCAGTTCCGCGGTCACTTAATAATAATAATAATAAGACATAACTGGCAACACTAACTGTTAGCATCAATTTTTTTGCAGATTAATTTTTTTTATTTATTTAATCCGAAATAAATTGAAAAAACCAAAACCAAATACAGAGAAACTTATTAAGCAATAGATTTCATAATAAAATAACAAAAATCACCATATCTAAGATGAAAAAATACAAATTCAATATTTTCCAAGATGACAGATGTCAAAGCAAGAAATAATATAACAATGAAAATGAAAAAATGCTAACAAGATCAAAAGCTAGAAGTAGAGATGCACACCCGTTATCTCCGGACTCATCGCACAGCTCCGTCTCACAGCCAACACACACTTCGGTGACAACGGCAAGCAATGAGACGTCGAGCTCAAGTTCCAGCGACGAGTATTTTTCCCCGCCGACGTCGCCAACACCTGTGCGTCGGCAGGGGAGAGCCCGGCCACCGACCTGCTTGGAACCCAGAGGACCACTGACCTCGAATAGGGCCCCCGCTGCCGGTGGTGATGTGCGCCGCATGAAATGGACTAATTCACTTAATGAAAACGTCATGCGGGCATATTATCGGGCTACAGAGTTGGGAACTAACCTTACTGCGTACCGTGTTCGTTTGGTGTCTCTGTTTCAGGAGCTTGAACCAGCTGTCAACGTGTCAGCACAACGACTATCGGATCAGGTACGGGCTATACAGCGCTGCCACCTGCTGAATGATACCGTACTTGAGAGGATACGCTCTGAAATACGGAATAGCTTTATTGTCCCTACTTCGTCGCAAAATGTGAGTTTGATTACTAACGACACACCACAGTTACTACCTGTTGATGAAGTAGTGGAGAGTGAGGCTATAGTCGTAAATACCCAATACAATGAAAGATTAAGGAGCGCTTTGGAGGATGCGATTCTGGAATACAGGTTTGTAAACTACCAAATTAGACCACGTTTACCCCGTTTGCCTATGCATAAAAGAAATATAGCGCTGGTGTGTGCCCTGGATTCGCTATTGTCTGATTATTTAGACAATAGCGAAGATCTTAGTGATACACACTCTATTCTCTACTGTGCGGCTGTTGCAGTATGTCGAGTAGCGAGAGTTAATTTTTATGTAAATACCACTACTACTCGACCCAAACCTGCTGTGCCAGCCTGGCAGTATAGAATTGAGCGTCGTATTGCTGAGGCTAGGACACTCATTAGTAAGCTAATCTGCTTTCGATTAGGCAATACACGGCCAAAGGTGATGCGCTTTGTGAAACAGGCATTTTTGGGGACTGACATTAGTCCTCAAAAATACATGTCATGTGTCACAGAGCGCATAGACTTCCTAAAGCAAAAAGTTTATGCGTGGGCAAATAGGATACGACGTTACAAAAAGCGAATTGATCGGTATAATCAGAATCGCATGTTCCAAAGAAATGAGAGGTGGGTTTACCGAAGATGGGAACAAGTGGATCCATGTGTGAGTGATAGGCACTTTCCGGATGATGATGATACAAATACATTTTGGCGTAACATCTGGTCGGTGCCGGTCATTCATACAGAAGGTGATTGGATGCGAGATGTTAAGCGATCATGCGAAAATATACAAAAAATGGAGCCAATTACCATAACAACAGAGGACATAAGTAGTGCAGTCCGTTCATTATCTAATTGGAAATCAGCTGGACCAGACGGATTGCACAACTTTTGGCTGAAGTGGTTCCGAAGTTCGCATGCTCGTTTGGCATCTCAATTCCAAACAGCTTTAAACTCTGGGTTATTACCCCATTTTATGACCACTGGTATTACCCACTTACTCTATAAGTCCGGTAGTGCCATGGATCCCAAAAACTATAGACCTATTACGTGCTTACCAACCGTGTATAAGCTTCTAACATCTATTCTGAGACTCAAAATTACTACACATTTAAATAAAAATTCGATCATTTCTATTTCTCAGAATGGATGTAGAAGCGGGACCCGTGGCACTAAAGAGCTCCTTATCATGGATATGGCCATTAGCCAACAGGTGCGTCGTAACCGTAAGAATCTGTCGACATGTTGGATAGACTATAAGAAGGCCTATGACTCGGTTCCACATACGTGGCTTTTGAGAGTGCTAGAGTTGTATAAAATTGATGCAACTCTTTGCACTTTCTTGAAGTCATGTATGAGGGAATGGAGGACGGTACTTCGCTATCCAGGATGTCGGCAGAATGCGGCAAGCGATGTACCAATAAAGATCGAGCGGGGCATATTTCAAGGTGATAGTCTGAGTCCCTTGTGGTTTTGCCTGGCTTTGAACCCTCTCAGTACTCTGTTAGAGGGTTCAGGGCTAGGCTATAGGTTGCAGAAAGATGATCTAGTTATATCTCACCTTCTATATATGGATGATCTGAAACTACTAGCCCCCACTAATTTGCAATTGATAGCGTTACTGAATGTGACTGAAAACTTTAGTAACTCTATCAAGATGGAATTTGGTGTGGACAAGTGTGCAGTCATGCATGTAAAGAAAGGTGTGATAGTAGAATCTGAAGGAGTCGAACTTTCAGATTCAACAAAACTCAGATCTCTGTCTGCCACCGAAACCTACAAATATCTAGGTATATCACAATCATTGGGAATACCTGAATCGAATGTGAAACAAGCGCTGCAGGAGCGTTTTTTTGGCCGCCTGAAAAAAGTGCTAAAAAGTCTTTTATCAGGCGGTAACAAGATTCGTGCCTGCAACGGTTGGGTCATACCGGTTTTGCTGTATTCCTTTGGTATACTTAGATGGACTCAGACTGAATTAGATGCCCTTGATAGGAGAGTCCGTACACTGCTGACTGCATTCCGAATGCACCACCCACGTTCATCAGTAATGAGGTTGTATATCCCGCGAAAGTTTGGGGGTCGTGGACTCTTAAACATTAAGACTTTACACAATCGCGAGATATACAACCTTAGAGAATATTTTCTGCATGCTGATGTGGGAGTGCATTGTAATGTAGTCGCAGTGGACAACGGACTCACCCCGCTCGCTTTGGCTAAAGAGAACTGGCGCAAGCCTGTAATACTTAGTACTAATGATCGCAGGGAGGTATGGAAGGGCAAAGCACTTCATGGTCGTTTTTATCGGGCCCTAAATGGGCCTGATATAGACTTAAAAGCGTCCATATCTTGGCTACGGTTCGGTGATCTCTTCGGAGAAACCGAGGGTTTTGTCTTTGCAATTATGGACGAAGTTGTTATGACAAATAACTATCGGAAATATATCCTGAAAGATGGTACGGTGGACATCTGTCGGGCATGCCACCGTCCTGGTGAATCTATCAGGCATATTATTTCTGGTTGTTCTCGTCTTGCCAACGGGGAATATTTGCACAGACACAACCAAGTGGCCAGGATTGTGCATCAACAACTTGCCCTTAGATACAATCTTGTGCATTCAGAGGTGCCATATTACAAGTATGTGCCCGACCCAGTTCTCGAAAATGGTCGTGCCACATTGTATTGGGATCGATCTATCATCACTGACAGAACTATTGTTGCCAATAAACCTGACATAGTGGTGATAGATCGATCAGAGCGCCGCGCAATGATTATCGATATCGCTGTTCCTCATGACGACAACCTCGTGAAAGTTGAAAAAGAAAAACAAATTAAATATTTGGATTTGTCTCACGAGATTGTCGATATGTGGAATGTCGATTCGGCGATCATTGTTCCGATCGTCATATCTGCTCATGGATTGATAGCCAAAAGCCTCGATCAACACCTTAAGAGGCTCGCGTTAGACGGCTGGATCAAGGGACTGATGCAGAAGGCAGTTCTCCTCGACACGGCCCGTATAGTGAGGAGGTTCCTGTCTTTGGAGCCCTAACCACCGGTGTCTTGGTCCCTGTACCCGATGTCGGTGGTATACTATTTTTTATATTTTTAAATATATATTTTGTTTTATAGGTATTTAAAAATGTAATTTATAAGTTTTACGATAAATAAAGAGAATAATAATAATAATAATTTATTAATACACAACAGTGATTCAGTGCATACATACATATTATCATAACAATATTACTTAAAAGCTAATGCAGTCAGGCTCTGGTACCCGTAGTAAGATTTAACTTGTGTCACGGGTACCAGTTCCTCTCTTAATGATGACTTATGATAAGACGTGTATGTACGTGTGCGCGTAGGTGTATGTGTGTATGTGTGTGCAGTGTTATAGAACAGTAAGTCTAATCAATGCCTCGGTTTCATCGTAATCCTGTTCAAGTAACCAGTTCACTACTTTGGTTTTACATTCCCTTTTAGTGAGTTGATGAATCTGGCAATGTTTGTTTAAGGTGTTATATAGATGACCTGCAGTGACACGAAAGTGTCTTTTGGCCAGGGCACTTCTGAAGGTGACAGTATCACAGACTTTATATGATCTTCGTGTGTGTTGGCTTTCTGGATCATATTGAAGAGTGTTGTGTTTACGGAGTACTGTTTGGAGCACATAAATTTTACGAACTGTAAGAACCCTGCATTCAGAATATAACAGAGTGGTGGGATATCTAAATGGTTTGCACATCATGACCTTCAAGACCGCTCTCTGGGCCCGTTCAAGCTGTAGTAAGACCGTCTTGGCAGCACCCCCCCAAACGGATATACAATAAGCCACGATGGACTGGCAGAGTGAGTAGTATACCATTGTAAGAGTGTCTTGTGTTGCTGAGTGACGCAGTTTTTTAAAAAGGCATATAAGCTTGCGGACACGGGAGGTCATTGTACTTATATGCACATGCCAGTTTAGATGATTGTCGATGAAAACGCCGAGGTATCTTATATTATCGGTTCTATTAACGGTGGGACAGTTACAGGATACATCCATGGTGGCTTGACAATTATGAGCTCTCAGCTTAAACATATCGGAATTAGGCAGCGTGCTGGAAGTTGGTGTAAAAGTGAGATACGTCGTTTTATTTAAGTTAAGAGTCAAAGTATTATTCGAGAGCCAAGTCATCACTTGACCCAGAGCAGACTCAGCTGAAGAGAAAGTCTCAGGCCAGTTGGATCCGTGAATAAGAAGTGCTGTGTCGTCTGCGTAGGTGTAAATAGAACATTTTGGAATGGAAAGGTTACAGAGTGAATTAATGTAGATTAAAAACAGTGTTGGGCCAAGAATTGAACCCTGGGGAACACCGTAACTAAGGGGAAGATAGTTACTAACTGATGACCCTATCTTAACACACTGCATTCTGTTATTAAGATAACTTTTAAAAATTTGTAAGGAATGTCCTCGAATGCCCAATTTCTCAATTTTATTAATTAGGTGGGGAATAGAGATGGTGTCAAAAGCCTTAGCGAGGTCAAGGAAAATACCGATACATTTCTGTTTATTATCCATCCTGTCAATGATATTGTCAACTAAAGATGCTACGGCGTCTTCTGTGGACATAGCATTTCTAAAGCCGTACTGATTACAGGCCAGAATATTCTCCTTTGTTAAAAAGTTCATCAATCTATTATTCAGTATTTTTTTCTAAGACCTTAGATAGCGAAGACAGGACAGATATCGGTCTATAGTTATTGACACTGTCTCTATCTCCTTTTTTGAAGATGGGGTGTACGATTGCCTTTTTAAAAGATGCTGGGAAGATACCGGTTTCAAGGGCAATATTGCAGATGTGAGTTATAGGGGGAACTAAAGAGTGGGAGCATACTTGAAGTAAGTTAGGAGGAATACCATCCCAGCCCGCTGCTGAGTCCCTACGGAGACTATGAATTATGCTGTTTACTTCACATTCATCCGTTGGTAATAGTACTAAAGAATTAGCAGGCCCAGAATCGTAAGAAGAAGTAGTTGTGATATGAGGATTGGTACTATGTTTTTGAGCTAGATCGCGGCCTATATTCGCGAAGAAGTTGTTTACCCTGTTGACTGATATATCCGGGTCCGATTCAAGTTTAAGCAGCTCAGTTGAGGGGATATTCTTAGTGGCTTTATTAATTATATTTTTTACTACCATCCAAGTTGCTTGGAGCTCACTTGGAGGGTAAGGCCAAATTAGCCTCGAAGAAGCCTCGTGTGCTGAATAGATCGAGACAGTATTTCACCCCGGCCCACCACCTACAACTTTATAAGGCGCAGGTTCGGCCGCATATGGAATACTGTTCTCATATCTATGCAGGAGCACCCTAGTACCAGCTTCTCCCTCTTGACCGCATTCAACGGAGAGCGACTCGAATCATCGATTGCCAGGATATCTTAGATCGGCTTGACCCTTTGGCGTTGCGTGGAGATGTAGCTTTTTGCCTCGCACAACCAATCTCTGGAACAAATTGTCGCCTGCGGTATTTCCGGACCGATACGACCTTCAAACCTTCAAGAAAAGAGCGTACTCCTATCTCAAAGACCGGCAACGCACTTGTGACTCTTGAGTTGCAGGTGTCCATGGGCGACGGTAGTCACTTACCATCAGGTGACCCGCCTGCTCGTTTGCCCCCTATAATATAAAAAAAAATATATGATTATAAAGGAAATCTTTTAATAAAAATTTTAAAGCGAAGCAAATTTTAATTAGCAATATTTTAGTTTCGTAATCATCTGTCGTTCTTGGGAAGGCGACATTTCTATAAATTCCTTGTTGAAATAAATGCCGTGTTCACCAATGTTACAAATTGAGCATAACATGCTATGTTTTATTTGATTTTGAAGTGGCTTGGTTGTTTGAAAAGTCTTGTACTGATACGCCTTATTTTGTTTATCTGATATGGAGCAGATTGAAATTTGTTGGTAATTTTTTTTGCTTTCGACGTGCTGCTTCTATTGTAGTCAGTAAACTTTTTTTAATAATAATAAACTTTATTAACACAAAAAGGATACTAAGGATACAGTTACCAAAAATAATTTAAATCATTACCATTTACATTAACATTTAGGCAAATCATGAAAGAATGTAATTACACGGTACAATACGACAGGTTAGTTAGTCAAAAAAAAAAGTTAACAAACGTTATAAACCCTGTTTCCTAAACTAGGGCGACCTTTATGATAAGAGACAGTTCGGCTTATATTAGAAAACTACCACTACCAGTTTTGTGTGTGTGTGTTTGTGTGTGCGTGTGCGTGTGTCTGTGCGAGGGTGTGTGTGCGTGCGTCCGTACGTGTAAGGATGTGTGTGCGTATATGTGCTATATGAAGTTTTATTGGTATAATGTTAAGCGATGTATGTTAGAAGGGACTCTGTTTGGCAATAGTCTTGTCGAAGAAGCCACGCCGTTAATTTTGATTTTAATTAGTTACATTTTGTTGAACTTTTTGTGGACCTGTTTGTAAATGTGAGTACTCATAATATAAAAGTGATAGTTCTGTGTCGAGTGCCTTTAGGAAAATTCGTGCGTTTGTTGCGATTAGAGGGAGATGCGCTAGTGTACCTCCTAAGAATGGACCGGAGGATATAAAGCTATCGGACCGTTAGGACCTTACATTTGAGGTATAAAGTAGGATAGCGGAAAGGTTTTCGAGACATAATTTTAAGTATAGCTCTCTGAGCTCTCTCTAGAATCAAGAAATTGGTTTCCGTAGCACCTTCCCATTTTGAGATGCAATACTCTATAACTTATTGACACAGCGAGCTAAACACCATCCTAATGTTTGCTGAACATCTGAGGGACTTGAATTTTCTCTATTCAAATTCATTCGATGCATGACAGACACTTTTTAAATAGCCGTCAATTTGTAAAAAACAAATGATATATTTTTCATGGGCTGCTTTTCTTACTGGCCTATTGTAAAATCTTTCAGTGTGACCCACGTATTTGATTGTGATACGAATTGCCTCGTATCTGACTTCTTGTTAAGTAACTACAAAATCGCACATTTGAGTTAAGTAAAGTAAATTGCTGACGCGGTCACATGTGCGGTAATTGGACCGTGCAAACACTCAGATTGCACGACCCCTCTATTCCTCAGAAAGAAAATGGTTTCCCACAACTTCAACAAAAATTTAATAAATTTTCAATTGCATTAACTCAGTGTTTAAAAGATTTTTTAAAAGTTTAAAAATCGTAATAAAAATAGTGTGCTTATGTCAAATGTATTAGAGATCAGAACAAAATGGAATTTTAACAGATCTTTAAAAAAAGTTGTAGTGCAACGTTTACAGTTTTGAATTATCTAAAAAAACTACAATCTTTATGGCTAAATTTAACATTTTTAGATGTCACTACAAATCCTTCTTTTATATAAAAAAAAAACAAAAAAAATATTTTAAATATTCATTTCTATCTTAGGTGATAATCAGTCAATATTTAATTTTAGATTTCAACAAGCAACTTTTATTTTTCTAGGATCTCAAGAAATATTTAGACAATTCCAAAAACGGCGTGATATATGTAAGTTTTGGTACAAATGTAGACCCAACCCTGCTACCGGCGGAGAGAGTGCAAACCCTAGTGAGGGTGTTTTCTAAGCTACCGTACGATGTACTATTTAAATGGAACAACGAAGAGCTGCCCGGACGTACGGATAATATCAAAATATCAACATGGCTACCACAGTCGGATTTGCTAAGTATGTATTGAATCGCTTAATCATATTACCAAACTTGACCTTGACCTTGACTGGCCTGTTGGCCTAGTGGTTAGTGACTCTGACTGCTACGCCATAGGTAGTGGGTTCATTCCCACCCGAGTCTGGGTGTTTGTAAAGTCCCCCGCGACATTCCTAATGCGTCAATTTTATTGTTATTTAAATAATTCCTATTTGTCATACGCATAGTAGAACAAATGTGATATTTTTTTCCCTTCAGTTCTACTAGTATAACAAAAAGTAGAATAACGGTGAATAGACCAATATTACAGCTCGTTTGCGCAAAATGATATTTATATTTAAAAAACTTCGTCACTCCGCTGACTTTAGCACACTAATTAGTATATATTTCACTAAGTCAATCTATAATTACTTATTGTTTATTCTGCCCCTAGAAAGAGCACAACGGGCATTCTTTAAAGTGATGACTTTTAAGCCCTATAGATTTTCAACGAACCAACTATATGAGGTGCGCCAACTCCTTACTGTCAGACAGTTATTAAAATTTGTGCTTAAAACTTTATGCAGAAGGCATGCTTGTCTTGCATATGATGTAGATCTCACAAAAAATCGGCGCGCACACAGAGTCTGTCAAACCCAGCTATTTAGGAGCGCACTCGCAGCACGTCACCATAATGTAATCAGATCTTGAGTATATAACATAGCTAATGAAAAATGTAACATCTATCCGCTTTCTAGGTCCGTTTGCAAAAATAAAGTTACTGCTTGGCTCATGGCCAAATCCTATGATGAAACTGAGAGTAGATTAAACTAAGTATCTTATAACACACACACGCCCACGGGCGCGCACGTATACACACACACACACACACACACACACACACACACACACACACACACACACAGACACTTGCATGTTTTACATTACTCATACCTATGAATATGACAGTAAAATAGAATTAGGTTAAAGAAATTGTGGTCGAAACAAAATACCCATAACACAAGTTTAATCTTACTTTGGGTACTAGTGTTCAACAAGTTGTACAAATTACTACATTAATTATCACATTCTGAACAAGGTGAATTCACTGTGGCTGCGAAATCTAACAACATAATATATACAGTGGTCAGACTATTTGATAGGATTATCATCGTTGTGTTCTTAGTGGTAGACACAGGTGTATCTAACCTACAAATCATCAAATATATTATTTTACCCTGGGTTGTGATAGGCCGCGATTCCATGCGGAGCAGCAGACGACTTGTGTGGCTCTTTGCTTTAGAAAGGAGTACACTGATTTTGTACGGGTAACAGGGTATTGTAATAAGTGCAAGTCCCAGGCTTCTGTTAAAGCAATTAATTCTCATTAAGAGTTTGTTTATAGGCATCATTTTGAAACGTAATTTTATTTTTAGAACATCCCAAAATAAAATTGTTCATAACACAAGGAGGATTACAATCAACGGATGAGGCTATCACTGCAGGTGTACCTTTGTTAGGCATTCCAATGTTGGCTGACCAATGGTACAATACGCAGAAATACGTGTACCACAGGATTGGCGAAGAGCTTGACTTAGAAACGCTTACTGAAGAAAAACTATCAAATACAATACACAACATTGTTACAAAAGAAAGGTAAGTTTTGTTACAGTAAAAACTTTCGTGAGTGGTATTCATGTTTATTAAAGACTAAACGTGAGATGTGAGAAAACCGTATAGTCTTTAATAAAGGTAAGTTTTGTTTGATGTCATCACACAATTTATAAAGTAATTAACCCATCGAATCCAGAACATTAGAGAAAGTAGCAGTTGTCGAGGAGACCTTTGCATTATTTATTGCACCTTGAACGTAACCATTGCTATGTAATGCCATCTGTGGATGAAGAACAGAAATTACACTCGGGGTCGATAGCATTTCTTCAAAAACTGCAAAGTAAACCAAACTAAATTCTCGTATTAACGATGTATCGAATACTCCTTTTTGCCTAGAAATGGTGGAATTTGAAAGCAATAAGAACATAACCTCAAGTGTAAAAATCACAATTACATTCGTATAAATTGTTTTAATCATAAATAATGCTCTATTATATACCGTGGAGAAAGTTCACTGACTTTCACACTAAACTACTACTTAATGAAGTGGAAACTAACTAAAAATAAATAAAATATAAATTAAACATAGATTTGCCTCGTGTTTTATTTTGTCATTATATTAAACAATATTAGCACTAAGCACCTCTTTAGAGGTTTACTAATGTAAGGTACCTTAATAGATAAAGGTATTAAGACTAATTGTTTTTACTAATCTTACAGTTACCGTCACAATATAATCCGACTCCGAACTCTCATGCTAGACCAGCCAATGAAACCATTAGAACGTGCCATATGGTGGATAGAACATGTGTTACGTCACGGTGGAGCAAAGCATTTGCGTGCACCTACCGCCAACATCTCCTGGTCCCAGTACCTCGAACTCGAACTAGTTTTTACAATTTTAATAGCATTTTTATTTATTATGACAGTACTTATTGTTGGTGTATATTTGGTGTATAGATATATTTCAAGATATTTTATTGTTAGGAAAATAAAACAGAAATAAAATTCTTGGTGTAAAATAATTATGTATTCCTTGGATGAACACAGAAATATGAAAAAAAAAATATTACCTGTTACAATTATTATTTAACCTGTTTAGACGTATTGGTAATTTATAAATACGATGTGGTTGGAAGCGTGGTGGCTAGCGAGAAATTTAAATTAAGCTTACACATAAACGAAACTTTAGCAGATTTTTGACTGTAGTAATTCTTACATCGCTGTGTTTTATTGTTTGATTTATGACAACAGAATAATTTGCGTATCGAATTTGTAAAGAACCTAGGCGTAGTTCAAATATGGTCTATTCAATCATCATCAATCAAAGTAAAAGCAAATATCCAGTCTTAAACCATTCAAGAGAAGGTTAGAGAGTTTGGTCTTTAAGCATAGGGATAAATTGGACGAGAAGATCATTTTTATTTTATTTTTATACGAATTTGTCGATAACTCGACTGTAATGTCCGCTTTAGGTACCAATAGTAATGCATCATGGATAATATGCATTATCTACAACTTGTGCATCGTCATTTGAAGATCTTCCCCTTGGTAGATACTAAGCACCTACATTGGTTTTTAACGTTTGAGCCAAGGTCCTCCAGTGAATAGAACCAACCATTATTATAATGTCATAGGCAGATTAAAGGTGCAAGTTTTCTCGCCGTCTATGGCTCCTGCATCCTTCATCAGATTAAGTAGAAATTTTGAGAATTTATTGTTAGGCCTCCTACGTGGTAATTTTCTTAATCGCATAAATCGAAACAAAAATACACATTAAAAAAGGACTGCTTAGTACTTGGTGGGAAGAAAGGTTCTCGAAAGTCGATCAGGGACTGGAATGCGAAGGGTATTACGGGCCACCTGGCCAAAAAGCCTTTCGACACTCAGCAGTAGAATTCGCACGGCTGAGGTGATGGTGATGGTTGCCACTCGTAAATGGTTCCTAAAGAAAAAGGTTGTACCGACATGCATTTACACTAAAAACGCCATCTAGCAATAGTAAGCCGTGTTTGTACTGATCTGTTATCGAAAACTGAACCTGACATGATTCAAGCGCATAATGTCCGACTCACAAAATGTCCGGTGAGAAAAAAAGGTCCGATTCGCATATTGTCTGATTAGCTAAATGTCCGATTCTCAGACTGCATGTTTCATCTGGTTTCGGCCGCATCGACGCGTAACATTAGGCGAGTTGGGGGCCAAACGTAGACCTATTCTAAAAAAAGTTTAATTCTCAAAATGCTTTTAAAAGTGCGTTTTAATAATATTAATAATTTTTTTTTTATTTAACACGTATCTTTTTTTTTAAATGATCATTATTAATTATGAAATTGTTAATTTTACACAACATTGACATTATCTAAACTAAACTCTTCTCAACAATAAATGTCCCTGCATCGGGAAAAGCTGTATTTTGTAAAAGGTGATGAGCAATTGATATTAAGCTATTGCAACTTAGATAAAAACGGAACCACCCAAAATCGAAAAATGAAAGATTTTGTTCGTCCATTTCATTGAATTGGTGAATCCTCAAGGTTGATCTCATTCAAATTTGAAGAAAATATTCCCCCTCTAGGGGAGGAAATTGACCTGAAGAATACCTTTTATTACAGTTTATCATATATATAGATATAGGCGCATTGAAGTCGGTAATCCTTTTTTTAAAAGATAATTATGTTATTGTTGTATTTTTCTGCGAACACTAATATAGTAGTTTCATAATTATATATGTATTTGTGGATTGAATTACATACATTTCATGTCTTCTGTGACTGTACTTGTTAAACAAAAATAAAAAGATTTTAATGTCAAATTAAAATGACTAGGAGCCTCACAAAAAATTTATGGTTTGCAGTACATATTTTTGAGAAAGAAGAGAAAGAGGTTGAACTGAAAGGTTGGTATTGTTTTCTAATTGTTAAGAATTGTCATTTTCACTTATCTTGTGACTTTTATATATTTCTTTTTTTAAAAAGACAACGCCCGCATTAGGTATTCCTTTACAAACGTAAAACGTTTGTAAATCATTGTACTTTCTTCACTTCCGTCAATAAAAAATTACATACAAAAACACAGAAACTCATAGCAACAAAACATACAAAATACTACCAATCCATAGTGGTATAAATATTGCCGATTTTTTATATCGATGTTGCGGTGACTTCAAGGTCCCGACACTAAAAGTCAGTCACACGTCTGTAAAACTCGCACACACAAACATTTCAATTTCGGTCTCGCGAAAATGAGGAGACTGTTCGTCTATTACGATAGTTTACTAAGTTTATGAGTAGAACAGAAGCAGTACAGAGTATAACGTGGTGTACACTGAAAGTTTTGCGTAACCCATTATTAAAACAATCGACACGCGATTTCCCGCTATTTTTTTTTAAATCAATGATTGAGCTTCTTGTTTAAAAAAAAATATACATTAGACATTTATCATTATTCACTTTCAGTCTGCCCTATGTATACGAAGTTAAATACCGCTGATGAGTTTATTGATAAGATGGTAGTTTATTATTTAAAAAAAAATTAAAAAGTGTATGTTCATTTAATAGTTTAAGTCACAGTTGTCCGAACATATGTTACAAAATTATACTTCTGATTAATAAATAAAAAATAAATAAAATGTAACAAAAAAAAGAATTTACTTAAACCTGACATATGGCTGTGGGCATTGTATCAAATTAATTATATTAAACTTTGTTCTCAAATAAGTGGATTTGTAATCTTTTTCTGAGAATAAATTCTTTAAACCTAAAAAAATTGTATCAATAGAAGTTAAACGGAAAACCTGTTATAAATTCTATTAAGATCCGCATTCGGTTATATAAATCCAAGGTCGTCATTCGTTTCGTTACATCGTAAAGTGATGTAATCATTATACAAATATAATTTGGGATCGGACGTCTATATTACATAGCCTTGTGAAGTGTTTCAAAGTATTATTATTGTTATATGTTAATTATGTTTTAAAATATTTATGATCAATGAATTCGTAGTGGCGGTGATGAATATTAATGTGGTTTATTTTAAAATTGAATATCTGTCGATCTTATATAGTTAGAAAAGGAATGTCATGCCATATATTATTAAAAGTTAGTATTTTAATATTGTGAGTGTGACAGTATGTGTTACCGTCTTTATCTAAAACAAAATACCACACTGAAAAAAAACTTCAAATTTAGAATGGAAGGATAAAAAAAGTAGGCAGTCATGGGACTGCCGACAGAAGTGAATACTTAAAACGACGTGTCGCGTCAACGAAGTTTTGAATAAAGGTTTTCGCTATTGAGCACTATAGGCGTTATAAATTTTCATCTTAATTACAATTATATTTTTGTTTATTTTACCATATGAATTGCGCACACAATAAGTACTTTATTGAACTAATTATATTTTTAAAGATTAATTTGACTGACCTGTTGGCCTAGTGGTTAGTAACCCTGACTGCTATGCTGTAGGTCGTGGGTTCGATTTCCACCTAAGTTTGGGTGTTCTTTGTGTCCGTTGTTTGTATGTTTGTAAAGTTCCAAGCGACACAGGAGTAATTCGATAGATTAGATTTTTAATAATAATAATAATAGCTTCACACATCTCACACACGGCCGTCTGATCCCAAACTAGGCAGAGCCTGTACTATGGTAACCAGACTGCTGATAAACATAGTTATATATTTCTAAATACATACATATGATAGATAAATTACACCCAGACAGAACAAATTATCGTGCTCATCACACAATTATTTGTCCTGGGTGGGAATCGAACCCACGACCTCTGGCTTAGCAGTCAGGGTCACTAACCACTGGACCAACAGGCCTGTCAAGTTAGATTAGATTAGAACTAAAAGCAATAAAACATATTTTAGCTCGAGTGTAAATATAACTTTGAGACGAGACTAACGGAAGTTGAAGCGTTGAAACTACCAGAACATAGATCGAATTCAAATATTTGTACTAGTCTTCCTGTTCCACTACTTTTCGACAAGTATGTAGAAATACGAGATGTGTTCTACTCGTAAAAAAAAAAACAAGTAGATCGGGTTTCTTTATACATCTTAGAATATTTTAAAGTTTTTCTAATTTGTACCTACCGCAATAGAGGCGTCAATCAACCAGTCTGTCATTTGGATTTTTAACTCCACTGGAGGCGTTCTAAAAAATTGTCAAGAATTTTAATAATGCTTATTAATGCTAAAATATAACGTTAAATATCTGCCCTAGTTTGCAGTCAGAGACTATACCGACAACACTTACTGAACATTTGAACATGTATGTTCAACATGTATGTGTATGTGTACACATATGTTTAACATGAACATGTATGTGTACACATATGTTATGATACAACTGTAGTTGTACTAATTAAAAGTTTGTGCACTTAAATAAAGTTACGAGTTGAAGCCTTAATCACCATGTAGTATAATAATAGTATAAAAAAATAAACTTTAATGTTAAAAAGTACCTATTCAAAAAGCATGTACGTGAACATTGCCAGTCCATGTTCACGTACATGCTTTTTGAATAGGTGCTTTTTTATATTTGTCTCGTTTTTTACGGGATAAGCAAACGAGCAGACGGGTAACCTGATGGTAAGTGACTACCGCCGCCCAAGGGCACCTGCAGCCTAAGATTCACAAGTGCGTCGCCGGCCTTTAAGGGGGAAGACCGGGACCGGCGAAGGGGGTAAAGGCGGGAAAAGGGGGGAAGAGAGGGACTGACGGTTTTCTGGAAGGCCGTGGTAGCACTCCGGTCGAGCTGGCCGATATGTGCGGAATGGCTCTCTAATTTGTCTTATATTATTCAGATCTTATTACTTATCTATACTAGCCGTATATTAGTTCCATTGATTTTGAATTTGGAACTCAATGTGATTACTTTAATTTTACCAACACTCTAAACTACCCACAGGATTAATAATCCCACATAATCGTTCTACCAAACCTCATCATCAAATCGGTTTTAGTTATAGTTGGAACCTTTTCTGTTTAACTGCATAATTATCACTTACTGTATGGGTTCACTGTCGTTTGATCTGTATTACAGTTCCGAAACTTTACGTTACTCTATGGTAAGTTTAATTTAATGAGCCATTTGAGAATACTGATTCTAGGAACTAGTAGGATATGGAAGCAGTAAGCAGTTCATTGAAGGTATCACTTTAGGCTACTGACAGTAATGACTTGAGCCCTGCTGGATCAAAGTAAATAATTCAATTTGAAGAAGAAAAAAATATCAAATCATTTTCTTCAAAGGCTTCAGTGGTCGCCACGCCATTACGCCGCACCATGTGTTGTAGATTCAAATTCTAAAACGGACAAAAACTTGTGTGATCAACAAATACGTGTCCCGAGTCTGGGTGTTCTTTGTGTCCATTGTTTAAATGTTTGTGAAGCCCCCGTGACACAGGAGTATTCGAAATGAAGCAGCTGTCATTAAAAAAAATAACGTCTATCTTATTAGCCAAGTCTTAATAGAGATTTAACGACTTCCAGGTTCAATCTCGACTTCCGTCAGCAATTTAATGATTCTTAAATGATAATTATACCTATACTATACCAAAATAATACGCACAATTTCTTAACCTTTAGTATAATAACTGGATGTTAACAATAATCCTTGATCCCTAACGTCTTTAATAAGCCGAGCATGTATCTTAGACTGTCTCATTAAGATAAGTAACAAAGGCAGGAAGAAGATAATTCCTTAGTTATATTACAATTTGAAATGACTGCTAATTTACATAACAGGTTCCTGCATTAAAGTTTATAGCAATTTTATTACTCAGCCTTAAAATTGAGATTCAGTAGATAAAACAAAATTTGAATGCGAATACATTCTTTTGTAATCTGTTTATCTACAAACTGCCTAATATATATATCGCCATATTAGGTATGACAATATACCTATCCTACCTTTTAAACTTTCGCGTTCCGTGATATAATTATGTATTTAAACGGGAATTAACGTGATCACGAAAAGGTATTACATACCTCTGAATAGCCTGAAGTTTCGACCAGGTTGCACTGGCCGTGGTCACAGGCTGACTGGCTCAGCGATGCACGTCGGCGAGATCGTGAGGAGTGACCTCAAATACATAATAATATACCTATCATCGTCATCTTCCTGCTCTTTTCCCAATTTTCATTAGGGTCGGCGCAATGTGTATTAAATATACCTAGAACAAACATAAACAACTGTAATATTTTTATTCTAATACCATATTTTTCACTACATATGTATTTTAAAACAAAGTCCCCCGCCGCGTCTGTCTGTTAGCGATAAACTGAACTTTTCACTAATAGACAGAGTGATTCATGAGAGAGGATTAGGTGTATGATTTGTTAAGATTTGTGTAAATTGATTGAAATATGTTCATGATTGTTGAAGATGTCTCTGCTACCCGTGCGATGCCGGGGCGGGTTGCTTGTACGTTATAAACTAATATTATAGATTAATGTGAATTTGAGTTGTTTGTTAACTATTCAGACGATTATGATGAAATCGTGCCTGCAAGTTCTCAGGGGTACAAAAAAAGATATTTCTTTCAGAAAAAAAAACTGTTTCCGAGGGATAGAAAAAGAACTACGTGTTTAAAATAGTGCGCGGAAAAATACACAATCCGAGTGTCCTGGAAACACTCCACTTGTGTGTACCGGATGAGTATGTTGGGCGGCGAAGACGACTGCTAGTGCCGCGAGCACGCACCAACTTGCTACAGCGAGCGCCGCTCACGCGGGCGCTGCGGGTGCTCAACACGATATCAAACGAAATTGATATTTTTTCATGTGCACTGAACGAATTCATAAGAGTTGCGTATTGTGTAGTGTCAAGTGTGTGATTAAGATTAAGTTTGTCTATTTAATATTGATCTTTGTCTGTACACTATTGCCAATCTATTGTATTAGGTAATAACCTGTAAAATAGATAGAGGTATAGAAATAATTAAATAAAAAAAAAAAATAATAATAATAACTTTAATGCGAGTGAAGCCGGTGACAAAATCAACTATTCATAAACAGTAGCTTTTATTTTAAATGCAAGAATGAAATCCATTGAAAATATTTCGGTAAGCAGAAACAATTTTGAGTTTTAAAAAGAAAATCGAGTGAAAAACTAAGTTTTAACATTTGTTTCTTTTTGCGAATAACAAATTAGACTAGCAACCCGCCCAGCTTCGCACGGGTGGCAGAGACATCTTCAACAATCATCAATATATTTCAATCAATTTACACAACATCTTAACCAATTATACCTTTCTCATAAATCACTCTGTCTATTAGTGAAAACCGCATGAATTTTTTTTCAGTAGTTTTTCAGTTTATCGCGAACAGACAGACAGACAGACGCGGCGGGGGACTTAGTTTTCTAACATGTAGTGATAAAAGTCACATGTACAGCTTGTCATTATAGATTTTATCGAATTTTGATACATGTTAAGGATTGTTTAGATATTAATATTTTCTTCAAGTTTGAGTAATAAGACGACCCGTGTGTGTAACAAAAGGATTCAATTGAGACACTAGTTTAAAATCAATAGATACTAAATTGATATCAATAAGATCATTTAAGCAGTATGTGACTGATATTGCCGTACATCAGAACAATAATAGTAATTCCACCTGGCCTTGGCAAAAATCAAGCTGTCAGATCTCTTTTTTAAAAGAATATTAGCAACGTGCGTCACACATTACTACTACTCTTGTTGACCCCCGTCCATTACCTAAATGCTCGTGTTAGGAGTGAGTTTACGTCCGAGATGGAGTTTTGAGTCGTCGACCCATGTCGTGCGGTGTTCCGCAGGGGTCTGTCCTTGGACCACTCCTGTGGAACATGGGGTACGACTGGGCCTTTCCCCCGGGCTCGGCGTAATCTATTACGCCGTTGACACGTTGGTCACAGCCCGGGGGGTGAACTTTCAGGAGGTGGCGCGCCTGGCTACCAGGGGAGTCTTTCTGGTGGTCGGGCGCATGGAGGCGCTGGGTTTGCGGGTGGCCCTGGATAAGACGGAGGCCCTTTTATTTCATGGGCCCCGTCGTGGTCCACCCCCTGGCGCCTCTATAGAGGTCAACTGGGTCCTCGTACCGGTTCAGGTCCACATAAAATATCTGGGCCTGATCCTCGACGGTATGTGGCGCGTCGACGAGCACTTCCTGCAGCTTGCTCCAAAGCTGCGTCGGCACTGCGTGGGCCCTTGGGCGACTCTTACCCAATTTAATCGGACCCAGCAGCGCTACGAGACGGCTGTACACGGGGGTTGTCCGGTCAATGGCACTGTACGGTGCACCGGTGTGGGCGGAGACCGCCCAGAATAGGGCGCGCCTCTGGCGTCCTCAGAGGGTTATGGCGGTTAGAGCCATACGCGGATACCGCACCGTGTCGACGGAGGATTTGGAAGCGGAAGTCGAAGAGTCGAAGGGCGTGAGGCCGCTCGCCGAGCCACCAAGAGCTGATAATTTTCGAACAGCTAAACGGATTTTATTAAAGTATAACTAAGAACACTCTCGATCAAGTCACCTTTGAAACAAAAAAATCTAAATCAAAATCGGTCCATCCGTTTAGGAGCTATGAGTCCACAGACAGATACACCCGTTAAACTTATAACACCCCTCGTTTTTGCGTCGGGGGTTAAAACAAGACAAATCACCCGCAGAAGCATCTGTGACTACAATAACCGGCGAGCATCAAGGAACAGGGTTCGTTTAATTTTGCGCGTTATCAAGTAAATGCCTCCAATTTCGTTCGCTTATCTCATTAATGGGCAGCGGAAACTTTGCTCATGAGGGGATAAGGTAAGGTCCTAATGTTAGCGGATAGAATAATGACGATGATAAATTTTGATGTACGGTAATGAGATGCTCGCTCAGTATTTTCTTTTCAACGTAAAAAATGTTGGGTATTTTCTGGTCTAAATAAAAAAATTTCTGAATGTAATTTTATAGGAAGTCAGCTTTCGTTTTTATAAGTAAAATATGTTTTTAACTATTATAAGTTCCTTTATTGTGGAACGCCTGAAAAATGTCAATAGACTATAGCTATCAATGCGTGTTTGTAAAACTTGTTTGTTAAACAAGAACTGCTACCACACGGCCACCTGATCCCAAACTAGGCAGAGCTTGTACTGTGGTAACCAGACTGCTGATAAATAGAATTATATATTTCTAAATACATATCACACATATTATAAAACAAAGTCCTAACAAAATAAGATACAAAGTGACATTTATGAATGTTAAATTGAAGCTACTGTTAAAATTTTCATGCGGTTTTCACCAATAGATAGAGCAATTCATCAGGAAGGTTTAGGTACATAATTTGTTAAGGTTTTGTGTATATTGGTTGAAATATGATGATGATTGTTAAAGATGTCTCTGCTACACGTGCGAAGCTGGGGTGGGTTGCTACTTATAGATAAATTACACCCAGTTTTGTACCACATTTAACCTCATTTCATGTAAATTAATGATCACATATTATATTACATAGGGAACACTGAAAGGACTGCGCTCCTGGCCGCTCATAAATGTTTCAATTTCGAATGTTACATTTTTTAAATATAAGAAACATAATCATTGATTAAAAAACAATTGGCAGGAAATCGTGTGTCATTTGTTTTTATCACAAGTTGAAGTTCGTCGTCCGTAGCAAAAATGTATTTAACACGAAAAGATTTTAGGGCGATGATTTTTTAAGATTTTACTTACTGTCAGGCAACTGTGAAGAAAACCGGCTTATCACCTACGAGAAGATTTGAAGACATTTGGGGATTGGTATGAGCCAAATTCAAAAATCTTACATCAACATATAAAAATTTGTTGCCGCTGGATTCCTCATGAACTCGCCCCATAACAAAAACGGACTTGTGTTGATTGTTAAGTACGATTACGGACGTTCAAATGCTGTGTATGACATTGTGACAGGAGATGAAATATGCATATATTGTTACATGTCGGATAGAAAACAACAGTCTGCTGTATGGGTGTTTGAAGGTGACAGTAAAGCAACAAAATTGAGGCAGGCGAGAAACGTAGGCAAAAAAATTATTGCGTTTTTTTTTCTCCCGGACGGGTCCTGTCTGCACGATCCCCCTTGAAGAACAAAAGACAGTTAATGCTGAGTGGTACACCACCATTTGTTTGCCCAGTATCTTTGAAAAAGTTAGGGAAAAACGACCAAAATGTCGCATCCTAATACACCATGACAATGCTTCGGCGCGCGCCGCGAGCAAGCCAAACTCATTTTTGGCTTCTGAAAAGGTAGAGCTAGTGACCCACCCCTCACATAGTCCAGACCTGGCGCCATGCAACTTCTTTATTTTACCAAAAATTTAAGATTTGATGAGAGGTATGACATTTACGGGGCCGGAAGAGGCTATCATACCTTCCAACCAGCATGTGAAAAACATGCCCTATGTCCTCATGTTTTCAAAAATGGTTTGACCTTATGAAAAAGTATTTAAAAATGTAATGGAGAATACTTCGAAAAACAGTAAATATATTACTTTACATGTAAATTGTTTTATTAATGAATCACGTAAAACTTTCAGTGTTCCCCACGTATTAACGGTATATTAGTTGAGCCACAGATATTTTTAAAGCTCTTGCGATGAAAATAAACTAAGAACAGATTATGTTCTTATCTGTAAATACAAAACTCCACATGTAATTTAAATGCTTATGATAGTGTATGACTCTCTCGTGTTTTAATTACGAAATCAAGAATATTTAGATAATTCTAAACAAATGTTTTTTTATACATGGAAAAATCGTGATTCTTTAAAAATACGTCAGAATTCATAAACGGCAGCGATTAATAAAGAATAAGCCAGCTGTCACTGAGACCACGATAGCTGAAAAACAACAAACGTCTTTTATAATAAGCAGGATGCTAAAAGCCTATTTGATATTATTAGTTTTGTTTTTAGTTGTTTGTTAACTAGACTTATACTTACATATACCTACTTAAATAAATATATTAGTAACTGGGTAACGTGGTTGTGCTTCGTGTAGTTTTTCTTAAATCATTCTTTTACATAGGTGATATTGTTTATTTTGTCAAGAATTCTAGTTTAATTACATTTATTAATAAGGCTTGGTTGTTTGAGGGTGACGAACCAATGGATGAAATGCGGTAGAAGTCGATACAAGCTTTAAAAATTTAAATAAAGAAGATGAAGAAAGAATAGATCTAATTTAAGTTATAACGCTAAATAAGGAAGTGAAACGCGACTAACTTGATTGAACAGATAACAGCGTGTTTATACAAAACATCTATGTAGGCATATCGTGCCCCTACGGTGTTAATTTGGTGTAATACTATCTCAAAAGAGTACGATGCTCAATAATTTTTGGTAGGCGTTTAACTTAATTGTAGGGAAAGCATTGTAATGAAACTTTGGCGAACAAGGTTACCAATATGATAGGTTTAATATAAAAAACAAAAAAATAATAGAATATCCGGAGGAATCTCTAACGATGAGCACGGCCATGATAGACCCTATTTCAAACCTAGATGATGCTGTGTTTGGCAGCGACGGTTAACAAACGGTTTGGTTGTCACTTCATGTTGTTATTCACTACGGTTTCCTCAGATCAGCAGATGTCTACAGTGCAGAAAAAACAGCCCCGGCTCGTCAATCGGTCGGTCTTCACCTTTATTGGTCTATAATAACGCAAGACCTTACTACTATATTGCTCAAGACACAATTTTAACACTACAAGACCTGTAGTTAGACCGTTCATTTTCCATACTCACTTTGTTCCGTGAGTAAGATAATTTAAAAAAATCTTCATAGAAAAAATACCTTTACACAGATTTTCGAGTCAAGGTGTCCAGAGTTCTATCGCAAAGGTTTCAATTATGGCAGAAATGACAACGATTAAATAAATATATATCTTTATCCTACAAAAAAAAAATGAAATTTTTCAACACAAAATGGCAATTTCATACTTTAACCCCTAATATTATAAAGTGATGATATGATATATGTCGTTTGGCATAAATTATTATTTTTAAAACAAAAATACTAGACTAAACAAAAACTCTGAAAGAATAAAAAACATCAAAATAAAGTAAAACTCTCTTAAGTCATCTACATAGACTGAGCGCACTACCAAATTCCCACTCGTTAAAAGAAGTCATACAATTTTTTATAGTCGAATTATTCAAAGTTCACGGGTAACTTTAAGAGGTAATTTACCTAAAGTTTTTGTAAAATAAATTAGATTCCTTTGTCCTGGACAGAGTTTTATATTACAGGCTTGACTTTATATATCACCTTATGAATTTCGAGATGAGGCTGTTCAATGTAATAAGTTTTAAAAGGTCATTGCTGGAGGTCCTTTAGTGTGTTTATTTCATCTTAATCAATAACGAAAGTTTCAATCAAGCAAACTGGCTTGCTGGCATAGTATGATACTTTATAAATCAAGTAATATAGTGTTTACCAATTAATAGATAATAAAATCATCATAAATAAAATGACATAAGCAACTAAAATTTAAGGAGTGCCATGACATCGGTTTATCGATTGAACGAACTGCGGAAATTGCGTGCACAGAACGTTTATTGTGTATACAGACCTCCTTCAGCTATGAGTATTTAATGGATTCAGTCTTAGATAAAGTAACCAAAAAAAAATCGCAGAGGTAGATTTCGTGTTTTTTTAATTTTATTGAAAATCTGCCCCCCAGTCCCCCCCCCCCCATTCACGAACTTAACCTTTATTTTTGCGCTGTTGATTTTTCGTCCAAGTTTGAAAGCAATTGGTGCATAATTGCGACCTCGTCGTGCCGGTAAAAATCTGCTTTTATAATTATTTTAATATTAACTTATTAGAATTCTTGTTTGGCCACTAAGTTCAGGATACTATTATATACATATGATCTAAAAAACTTGTTTTTGAGGTCTACACGAATTACAGCCACCACATATTTTAATCAAGAATAAGAAAATAATAAATCTCTCAGACCCCAACTCACTACAATGTCAGCAAATTTGTGTCTATGATAGGAACAAAATGGTGGCAAAGAGAAATATTGTGGCGATACCTAAAGCCATAAACTGGTTTGAGATGTTTTTAAATAATTTGCTCAATTACACAATTAGTTTAATTTATCGAATAGACTCAGCTCTGTGACATATGCAGATAGAAAAATTCGCGAACAGACTGATACTAAGGCAGTCAGATTAGTATTTATTAGCTATTTTTGTTTTCATAGTATGATGTCGTATTGTAGGAGAATGCCACTGATATTGAATATATCTTCGTGCTGCAGAAGAGGCTAGGTAATAGAGATTGATTTCACTGAGGAAGATTTAAGTAAATAAGCACAATGACAGTGACATTGTTGCTATATTTATGAAATCTTGATTTATGTTCATATGAATGAATATTAATTCTTTAATAATAGTTAAACACACATATTTAATAGACGTCATGAACATAAACGTGTTGTGCCTGTCTCTAGGCTCCAAAAAAGTACGAAGTCGTTTCGAGGCCAACGTGTGTTTTTATAATAAAATTCCAAATACAAACGGGAATGTCCATTTTCAGAGAAAAAAAAACTTGAAATGTACAAAAATTTTATATACGCCAATTTGTATGAAACTGATTACCATTGCAATAATTTATCAAAATACTACGCAGAAGCCAGTTAAAGCATTTTTTTCTAAAAATAGGTTACGCCAAAGCCAGGGCTTAATATGGAATAATTAATCAATCAAAAGCAGTTACGTGGGAGATCCATGCTTTGGCACGTGTGGGCCGGCTCGACTCCGCTCGATACCACGGCCTCACAGAAAACCGGCAGTGAAACAATGCTTGCTTTTCGCCGCGTGAGTGAGGTTACCGGAGGCCTTAACTCTTCCCTCTCCCCTATTCAAGTCCTTCCCCTCTCCCCCCTCTCCTCCCCCTCTCCCATCTTCTCGCTCTTCCCCCTCTTCCCCTATTCCCACCTTAAAGGGCGGCAACGCACTTGTGACTCTCGAGTTACAGATGCCCATGGGCGGCGGCAGTCATTTACCATCAGGTGACCCGTCTGCTCGTTTGCCCTCTATACCGTAAAAGAAAAAAATGTTGCTATAATTAAATACAATTAATATATAATCGAAAAAATATTCAGGATGATAGATATTCGATTGTTACCGGGTCTGAGCTGAGTACCATATTATTCACAAAGTATGGGCACTACACTAGAGGTTCTCAATACTTACAGCATGTGGTCGTAACCTTTCCTATATTGAACAACATAATTTTGCACTAATAAGAGTTTACGACCCATCCGTGTAATATCGAGATAGGTAATAACATTGTATCTTTCCATCCATTTTTAAACAACACGGGGCAAATATCTAAAACAGCTGCGTCGTATGTTAAACAGGTTCATGTTCAAAAAGCCGAGTCGTCGTTTAACATCATAAAAATCCGGAGGTAATGAAAATCGCAATCGTAAACAATTAATCAAGTAAACTATTGAAAGAAGTGTGACATTACAATACATTTTCTATGTAGTTCGCAAATAATTTGATTTTAATTAGTATTGGGATGCCTATATTTTTTAATTATATTAAAGATACATATTATATTAAATTAATGGTGGGTGACCAAATATTAAATCAATGGTCTTGACCGAATAAAACCGTGAAATAGATGGATATCAAATTAAATTTCGAAATAATTGTCTTGGGAATTATTAATTTAAACATGTTTAATTATAAATAAAATTTAGGACTACGCAAAATTTTTGTCTATTTCACTCATTTAATGGGCTGGGCATTCCCCTTTAAAGCTTGAACTTCAAGTCTACAATAAAACAAAAACTGTGCCTGTAGGGCTATTACTTAATAGTGGATAATATGTAAGATAAAAATGCTTGAGACTAAATTGTTTTTAATTGTTATTTTATTTACAGGCTATTTCAAAGAAATGTGAGCCAATATGTTTCTCATCTTCCGTCTTTACGTTTTTTCTTCTTTCTTTTTTTACTTTAATCTTATCTTGCTTACTTTCAGTAAGCCTATCTTTTTTATAGCTTAATTTTAGTTTACTTACTTTTAATCTTAACAATAGCACACATTTCACTAAATATTGTTAAACAAAATATAAGCTGCTGTGCTGTGTTTGTTTGCCCGATTTCGGGCACGGGCGGTAACGGGTGCTTTTAGATAACGATCTTAACTATTTGCAGCAAGGCAATATTTATTATTTATTATCACAATAATTTTACTTTTGACAAAGCAGCCTATTGTTGCAGCGACAAGCTTAACAGAGAATAAATAATTCAACAAAATCTAAACTTATTAATTTTATTCCTTTTAATAAATGGCTGAATCAAAAGCTTGTAAAGGTTTATTTTATTTATTTTATGCTTTTTAGTCACAACATTTTAACTTTATTACGAGCTTCTGCAACTAATTATGATGGGAAAAACGGCCAAATGCATGTTGAAATATTCGTATATGAATAGACGGACGATAAAGAGTGCGGGTGAACTTTTCACCTTACTAAAAACAAAGCCAAATATGGTGAGCTGACTGCCAAATTTCATTAAACGAGAGGCACACAAAGAAAAAGAAAACAATTTTTTTTTTATTTATGGCAACGCATCGTTATTACAAATCCCACATCGTTGGTCGATATTTCGAATCTATCCATCAAACCCTGGACTCAATCTAGGCCTATAGTAGTCGTTAGTACAAATCCAACGAGACCAAACACTAAAAAGTTTTTTGAACCGATAAGATGTGCTTATAGTCACCTATTCATCCATTAGTCCCTGAATAATTAAAAAAAAAAATGAACCCAAACACGATGGAACAGATGAAAAGTTCCTATGCCCACCTCTCGTATCCATCATCAGACCACCTCTACGATACCATATTATTGCATTGTCCTCGAAGTTATATGAGTATTCCAAATTTGACCCTTTCTAACAAGGCAAGTTAAAAATAAAACTTGTAATTACAATATATGAATATAAGATAAGTGCGTAATAGCTATTACTATAAAGAATTACTTCCTTTTCAAACAAAAAGTCATTATAGTAATAAACCTTTTGTACTTGGAAAAGAAGTAGGTGTAGTAAAGTATCGAAAACTTATATAAACTGTAATGTAAAGGCAAGTCGTTTCTATACTAAATCGCTCTTCACTCTAAAGTTAGAAGTGATGACATAGTGTATTTTAGAATTTCAAACTTACGGAACCTACGAATGAAATTAAACTGTGTAAGGTATTCTGTACCTTAAACTTATGTGTCTAAGATTCTATTTGTGTTTGATTCGTTAACAAAACCAGCTTCCGTCTCTGAAATTATAAATTATTTGTTTTCATACAGTGCGATGTTGTTTTTGAGGTTGTCACCAACAAAATAATTTGTGTAACAGAATCTTGTTGGTCTGTTTTACATGGTTATTTTGTTACTGTTAATTGTTTTTCAATTTTAATTTTTACATTTACTTTGCAAATATGAGTATACATATATATATACAATGCATATACATGGTGTGGAATAGAGACCAGTGTTCAGCCATATTTTACCATAAGGCATGCAAAAAAGAAAATACCTGAACATTAATTGTTAATTCCATTCTGTTTATATTACAAGTTATATCATATTCATAGTCTATCTGTATTTTGTAATAATTATTGTAATTTATTTATTGAGATATCCAATAATACAATGTCAAGTGCTATTAATGATATGTCAAGTGTCGTAAAAATTGTTATAAAAACCGAGGTCATTAATCTAGTAAATTAACAATATAGGTAGAAGCTACCAAAAAATATACGAGCCTAGACTGCCTCAAGCTCTTTATCCTTCAAAAACTCTGTTATACTACAATATGCTTTGACTGCTAAAGTTAGCTAAAGCTAAAGTGTTTCGCAATTTTTTTTTAAATAGTGTGAAAGGTAATTCTTTCCAACTCTTAGGTAATTTATTGTAAATGACCGGAGCCATGCGGTAGATACTTTTATGCATTAGCTCTGTCTTATGGGGCATTAAACAGAGTTTGGTGTTGTTCCTTCTGTTACGTAGAATTACTAATGAAATCGTCTTGGATTTGACTTAACAAACACAGCTACCTCTAATATATATAAACATGGCAATGTTAAGATACCACACTGTTTAAAATATGGACGGCAGCTATCTGTCATTTGAAGCTTAAACATCGCTCTTATGCAGCATTTTTGGGCCTTAAAATTATATCCTTATTTGTTGAGTTCCCCCAAAATATTAAACCATACCGTAGGTAGAACTCCGTAATGCCATAATACGCAGTACTAGTGCATCTGTATTTATTATTGAAGATAGGGTAAATAATGTGTATGCAGACTTACTTATTTGCTTACATAGGTTATCGGTATGTGCTTTCCAATTTAGTTGTCCATCTATTATCGGTCCTAAGAATTTCCTTGTTTCAACTTCTTCTACAACTTCATGGTTGAAGTGTACGTTAAGGTTAATACTAGGTTCTGCTGTCTGAAATATATAACTTTTGTTTTTTTTTTTTTTTAATTATGTATTATTATTTAGCGAATTTATAATAGATTTTAAACATTGATTTATGTCATTTTCGTAAGTCTTTACACATTTACAAGGTACCGTCACTGTGTTATCATCTGTGAATAGGGTCAATGGTTGTTCAATACTGTTAGGCAAGTCAATTATATACAATATAAATAACAAGTATTAACAAATAATAAAGTCAGATTAAACTTAGTAACCATCAATTAAAAAAAAAAAAAATATTGGCCTATTTAGCCCTATTTATTAAACATTGTTTAAAATGTATTTTAAACAATGTTTAATTCCGTTTATTTAATAGAACAGTGCAAAAATATTGTATTTATTTTATTATATGTATTTTATAGTAGAGTATTAAAAATCATAGTAGGTGCCCACGTCGTATTCAGCACTTAGGAATGGCAAAAATAACAAATTTTATTATAAAAGGATATTTCGTATTTGATAAAGAACAGTGGTAAATTTAAACTATATTAAATCCAATTAGTTCTTAATTTAAAACCTTAGACGAGCAATTCTTGAGTAAAATATATGAAGAGTTTGTTTGGTTGAACGCGCTAATCTCAGGAACTACTAGTTCGATTGACAAAATAAATTGAGATTTTGGATAGCCCATTTATCGAGGAAGGCTATAGGCTATATAACATCACGCTACGACCAATAGGAGCGGAGTATTAATGAAAAATGTAGCAAAAACGGGGTAAATTTACAAACGCAGACGAAGTTGTGCGGGTCAGATAGTTAAAAATAAAGTAAATAAAATCAAGCTTCTCTGTCTTTACTTTGAGAATGTTATTACGAGCCCGTTTACTGAGGCGGTCCTCAGACCAAGACCGAGTACTAGACCAGTGAAACATTATTTGTTATTAAAGACTTTCAGTCATGTTAGCACTTCATCCATAGATAAAGCTTATAATAAATACATATAGTGCATATTTTGGAGTCGGGGCAAACCATTGTATGACATTGTATAAATGCTCAAATTGTAATTCTTAGAGTACGGTCCTGCGCTATTCTTTTCAAGAGCAACCTCTCTTTTATCAAGAAGTTCCAACTTCGATCTAAGTTTAAAGACATTTAAACATGGGGTGTATTTTTGAATTTATTTCAGTGAATAAAGTCTAAACAGATGATTAAATAAAAATACAACAAACTTACAGGAATGTTTTGTAATTCTATGTAAAATATTTATGTTTCCAAAACGTATAGCTTTTATAATAGTTTTAGGAGTTAGGACACTTTATATTTAGCGTCAAAACAAAGCTACCCTACTAGCTCAGTATCCGAATGCTACGGAAGATCACAGTTAGACAGTTAAAAATCACTACTACTAAATTTATTATGTCGTGTTTCAGCTGGTTAGTAGGCAAGTTGTTAGAGGTACAGACCTCTAACAGAGGGAAGGCAATTAGACTTTTCAATTTGTGTAATTACTTAGTATATTATATAGATAGATTGATAATACGTTTTTGTACACCATTGTAATATATTCATACATAATTTTCTTGCTAAACGCAATCACTCCAAGGGAGCCTTAAAGTTGGTTTAAATGTAAGGCAGATTAAAAAGTATGATGCATATTAAAGACATAAATAAACAAAACATTGAAACAAACTACTGTGAAGATTGACATAATATGTACCTCTCTAATAGCAATGCTAAAATATTTACATCAAAGGAAATCGATAACAAATCAACCTGTGACTGACGTGTATGTTTATTTTCTTGACGTACACTGTATTGAAAATATACCAATAACATTTTATAAGAACCGTATCGGTGAGTTCGTTTTTCTCTGTGCAAATAATAATCATTACTGCAGAACATGTAAGCTATCCATGTAATCTATCCTTACCTTAGCCATCTGGATAATTTTGAATTTTGAAGAGACTAGGCAACAAAGATTTCCTTGAATTGAGTACAGAAAAACTCTCTACATTTTGTGTTAGGAACATTATCAGCAACGCAGTAAAATATTCACATACAAATACTCGAAAGCAGTCTCTATTATAATAATTATTTAAGTTTATGCTGACTATACGACTGATATAGTTTGCCCCCTATACCATAAAAAAATCGTGCTCATCACACAATTGTTAGTCCTGGGTGGGAATCGAACCTAAGACCTCTGGCTCAGCAGTCAGGATCACTAACCACTAGACCAACAGGCTCGGGCAACAGATTGGGGAGAGCATATAAATCTCGAGCAGGTCATGGTTGCACATCTGCAACTCGAACCAGTTGTTGCCGGTAAGTCCAAGAACTCTAAACTTCTTAATTCTACTGGTAAATATTTTCGTATTTTTGATTACATGACAAAATAATTTACATTATTCTCAAGTTCCATCACAGTTCACTTTGCAGCGGTCCTTGCAATCCCACTAATATTATAAATATGAAAGTTTGGATGGATGGAACGATGGATGTTTGTTACTCTTTCACGCAAAAACCACTCAACCGATTGCGATGAAACTTAGTATGTAGATAGCTGGAGACTTGGATTAACGCATAGGCTACTTTTTATCCCGATATTCCCACGGGATCGGTACTTACGGTAAAACCGCGGGGTGCTGCTAGTACAATATAATGAAAAATCACAGGTGTCAAAGGTTAGACTTTCAACCTTGTGGTGTGTAGGTAAGTGTGTGGAGCTGAAAATAAACTCTGGATGCCAAGATTCCATTGGTTCATTACTTTTAAATTTACAATAATAACTTGTACTTTTTAAGCGGAATACAATGATACAATTCTGTGTATACGTGTAGCGTAATGAGCCGGCGCACTCGTATAATTATATAGGCTTGGGGTAGCGAAGTAAGGCCCGAGCTTACCCCCTGCGCATTATAGGGCTAGGCGTGAACAACAGGAATCGTAAAATTTAATAAAGAAAACATAAAATAATCTTTGATCGTGTCAGTTCAAAATGTATCTGAAACGCGTCGCAATTGGTACCCACATCAATGACGTCAATAAAAAAATCCCATTACACTGATACACACTGACAAATCCATACAAGTATGTACGACTGAGGAATTTAATACAGGCCCAACATTTCGATGAAGGGATATGGTAAGAAAGCACACAGAGGGTCAATCAATTTTATTTTTGATTTTCTTTAGTGCATATTGTAAAAAAAGTATTTGTAATAGATAATTTCATCAGATTAGTTGGATTTATATTTCAGTCCTGTGGACATCCTTGAGTCCTATTTATAATAATAATAATACGATACGGCACGCATAGTGAGGAGGTTTCTCTCTCTGGAGCCCTAACCACCGGTAACTTGATCCCTGTACCCGATACCGGTGGGACACTATTTTTTATATTTTTAAATATATTTTGTTTTTATTTTTTATTGTAAGTATATTTAAAAATGTAATTTATATGTTTATGAAATAAATGAAGATAATAATAATAATAATAATGAAGAAATGTTCATATGTTCAATATGTTCCAAAGAAATGAGAGGTGGGTTTACCGAAAATGGGAACAAGTGGATCCATGTGTGAGTGATGGGCACTTACCGGATGAAGATGTTACAAATACATTTTGGCGTAACATCTGGTCGGTGCCTGTCACTCATACAGAAGATGATTGGATGCGAGATGTTAACCGGTCATGTGCGAGTATCCAAAAAATGGAACCTGTTGCAATAGCCACAGAGGACGTAAGTAGTGCAGTCCGTTCATTACCAAATTGGAAATCAGCTGGACCAGACGGACTGCACAACTTTTGGCTTAAGTGGTTCCGTAGCTCACATGCTCGTTTGGCATCTCAATTCCAATCAGCTGTGGATTCAGGGTTATTACCCCATTTTATGACCACTGGCATAACCCACTTACTCTACAAATCCGGTAGTGCCATGGATCCCAAAAACTATAGATACATGCCTGCCAACCGTATATAAGCTTCTAACTTCCATTCTGAGACTCAAAATTACTACACATTTAAATAAAAAAATAAATAATAATAATAATAACTGATGCAGAAGGCAGTTCTTCTCGACCCGGCCCGTATAGTGAGGAGGTTCCTGTCTTTGGAGCCCTAACCACCGGTATCTTGGTCCCTGTACCCAATGTCGGTGGTGTACTATTTTTAAAATTTTTAAATTTATATTTTTTATGTACATATTTAAAAATGTAATTTATATGGTAGAAGATGAATAAAGAGAATAATAATAATAATAACTTCACGCATCTCACACACGGCCGTCTGATCCCAAACTAGGCAGAGCCTGTACTATGGTAACCAGACTGCTGATAAACATACTTATATATTTCTAAATACAGTAATACCTCGCTTAACGCGAGGGATGCGTTCCGGACAAAATCGCGCTAAGCGAAATTCGCGTAAAACGAGGTTGAAAAAATAACAAACAAAATTTATTACAAACCTACTTTTATTGCCTTAAAAGCTTTTAAAAAAATAATGACATCTTAATTTTTGGAGAAATAATGGTCTAACGTCTTCTGTAGTTTTACCTCTGTTCTCCATCTTTCTTAAAACTTTTACCTTCATCTCCAAACTTAAACTTTTACGTTCCTTTTTTCTAGCCGGCGACGACATTTTACGTAAAATGTATGCAAACGAATATAATATTTCAATTAACAGCTCCACAACACAACTGCACAATTACAAACCGTACTCAGAAAGTATGTATGACAAAATGTGTGAAAAAGTTAAGTTAGATATAAAAAAACAGCTGTAGTTTTCGATTACCCACAAAGAAGCAGAAAATAAATGTGTAAACATTGGTAAACATCAACATAGCTACGACTTTCTATTGGTTAAACAATCATGCCGCACGAGCTAAAGAACCAATCAGTGCGTTTCGCGTAAAGCGAGGTAAATTAGCGCGAATATTGAAAATCGCGTTATAACGAAATCGCGCTAACCGAGGTCGCGTTAAGCGAGGTATTACTGTACATACATATTATAGATAAATTACACCCAGACACAGAACAAATGATCATGCTCATCACACAATTATTTGTCCTGGGTGGGAATCGAACCCACGACCTCTGGCTCAGCAGTCAGGGTCACTAACCACTAGACCAAAAGGCCAGTCATTTAGAAATAGTAAATCAATTTAAAGCACTTTTTTGTTGGAATCATTAAAAACAATTTTCATCATTATCTTTTAATTTATTTTTAAGAAGTAATGAAACTAAAGCGTTAATTTAAGACCAATAAATGGTTCCTTACGTCACTGCTTTAATGTACTAAAAAGTAGAGCAACTCTAAGGTTTGGATTATCGCAGGTTCGAATCCAGACCTGTACAGACGATTTATAAGTAGTAAAAATCAAACTCGAACCTGTGGTAATAACTCCACAAACACTACAAACACAAATACTACAAACTGCTCACGGCAACAGCAGGCAGGCAGGCAGCAGTAATGTGCAGTTTGTAATGTGCTAGTTAATATAGAAGATGTCACACAGCGTCGCTGTCCCGCCTCGCCCGCTGTCTGACAGAATCTTTAGGAAAACCCGAATTTTAAAATTTTTTCGCTTTAACTTTTAACTTTGTTCGTTTTGAGTATTGTTTGTTTCAGAGCATTTTTCGCCTTAGAATATTTATGTATTTAAAAATTCATTAGCAATTACATTCGTAACTTTTTTCTCTTATTATTTAACGCCTATATTTTCTTCAAGGGAAATAATTGTAAAAGCAGTAGTTATCTCGTCTTTTTAATAAACTTTACTATTAAGTACAAATTGAGAACTTTATATTCCACAACTGAATTAATTTTAAATTTATAAGTAAAGTCGAGAGTACTTTACTTGAAAAACCGGACAAGTGCGAGTCTGACTCGTGCACCGTGGGTTCCGTAAGCAAATAAACTTATATGTAGATAATACGTCCATCAAGGGAATCAGTTCTCGAAGATTTTTACTAGTCTTTTTCGAAAGACAAACTTAACTTTGCAGTTCTAAAAATACTCTCCCATACATATAAGCCAACCGCAGAATATAAGTTTGTAATCACAACTTTTTTTTAATATGATATAACAACAAATTAACGACTTTCGGATTTTTCCTTTAACTGTGGTGTCAGACCTTGCTTCTTACCAAATTTCATGATTCTAGGTCAATGAGGAGTACCCTATAGGTTTTGATTTACCTGAAATGTTCAAATTTGTTAATATTGAACGCTTAATGGCCGTATTTTTTGACTGAGTTGATTTAGAAGCTTGATTTTTTGCTTCAAGGGACCGCTGACATAAGTATTTTATGGTAATTTTAACTTGATGCCTCCACGGGTTCCTGAGGTCTTGGCAGATACTCAGACAGACGGACAACAAAGTGATGTTATTTATAAGAGTTCTTTTGTTTCCTTTTGAGGAACGGAACCCTAAAAAGATTTACTCTATGAGGATAATTAAATAAATTTCAACTTCCTTAACCACGCAATAAAGTTAAATATGACTTACAAAGTAATCCGTAATAACGTTAATATTTGTTATGAGGAGCATAATATTTTGTATTGGATCATTTTGCACTTATTTTTACTTATTCTGCTTTAATCTTACTATGTATGTACTTACTGTATTTCCTGAGGTAGTGAAAGTACGACTTTGAATTTTAAATTACTGCACCAATCAATAATATATATTTTATTTAGAAGGATGAATATTTACTACATACAAAGATACACTAGTTTGTAATGCTGTAACGTATTAAACGATTAAGAAAAACACCACAGAAAGGGTTACGTAGGGGATATTCACTCAATTGCCATCTAAAGAAAACAAAATAACAGCATTCCACCCATAACCACGATCGGTTCAAATTGATCGAAACATCGGGTAACCAAAAAGAAAATATTAAGTCTCGATTTACACATCTAATATGTAAAGTTTAAAAACTATTTATACCTATCCTATTTGAATAATGTCTTACTTCAGTTTTAAAGAAATATATATATCTTAAGACAATCCAAAATGAATTTGTTTTTACATTCAAATTTTATGTTGTATTTCAAGCGGCGGTTCCTTTAGCACTCAATTTCCTTTAAGATACTGAATTACTAATCGTCGTTGGTTTGAGTGCAAAGTTGGTTGGTTTCCTTGCAACCTTTGCTTACTGAAAAAGTTAAAATGAGATGATCAAACGCGAGGTTGTAGCTCGTGTATTTGTTTAACATTACCAGGCTTGAAGCATCTACTAATATTAATATCTAGTATTACTCTTTGTAGTGTTCTATTCATTCCTGTAGTTTATTGAAAGGCTTATAACCAAAAAAAAATCGCATAAGTGCGAGTCTGCCTCGCACACCCATGGTTCTGTACAAACTTGTATGTAGATCTCGGGAATCGATTCAGGAATTTTCGCTCGTTTTTTCCTAGTGACAAACTAATCTTTACCGTTCTAAAAGTATTCTCCCATACATCGATATACGTCACACTCAATTTTCCAAAATGTAGGTTTGTAACCGCAGAAAAACATTTTTGACGTGGTGCTAGTATACTAAGTTTATGGACTAGGGTTTGACAATAAATTAACGAATTTTGTTTTATTTCTTTACTTGTACTGTAAGACCTTACTTTTCAACAAATTTCATGAACTCAATGGGAAGTACCCTATAGGTTTTGATTTACTTGCGGAATGTTAAAATAAATATCTTAAATGACCCTATCTTTTCATTGCGTTGAATTAAAAGCTTGCTTAAAAATTTTTTTACAGCTTCAAGGGACCGCAGACATAAGTATTTTATTTTAAATTTCAACTTGATATATCTACGTGTTTCTGAACGCGTTTCACACAGACGGACAATGAAGTGTATAAGGGTTCCTTTTTCCTTTTGAGGAACGTAACTGTAAAAATCATTGTGATTTTTATGGTTGTTATGTATATTATGTCTGTTAAAACTGCTTAATAATTACTCAAGTTCGTTGGTATCAAGTTGGTATAAAATATTTATTTTCAAAGTTATACTTCTGTATAAATTATTTCATGGTACACCAAAACGTCGCGTTCATCCAATCCTACCACGCGTGAGATTATTGTTCGCAGATAAAAGAACGAGGGAGGCAGCGCCAATTGTCGGCTGATTGGAAACAATTTCAATATTGATTATTAAAATTGGTGACAAAGAAATGAAGATTCTTGAGGAGGGTTTTGTATATTGTGTAGTCAATTTTATTGTTGTATGGAGAACCTACAAGTATTGCTCGTGTCAAAATATATACGCACTTTATAATTTAACCAAACATCAGAAAGATTTACATGTAAAGAAAATTTCTATTCATTATAAAAATTAATATAATCTATTTTACTCCTGTTGCAAATAAACATAATGCTGAAACATTTATTGTACATTTTACTATTAGGTTTATTTTATATTAAGCATTATTAAGTATGAAACAGTCATTCCCACATAAGTAACGAGAGATCGGAAATGTATGTTGGTTCCGATACTTCTGTTTAGTTGATTGCTTAGATACCATTTCGTAAATATCGTCTTAAATTCAATGTATTGGTATGACTATTATAAAATATTGAAAAACCACCAAAGTACAACAGAAGGCTTTTGTTAGAACTCGAAATCCAAACTTTGTTAATATATGTATATGATTTACTGACGATGAGAAGCGATTTCTGATTAGATCTTATATCGAGAATTCGATTATAGGCTAATAAAATGAACCTTTTATCCTATATACCCCAAAAGTACTCCTCTATCATAAATAAAATTACATTACATTACAGACGTTCAAATAAAAAAGAAATCATTATAGCGTATTTCATTTTAGGTTTCTTATTTAGTTTAGATTTGAAATAAAATCCAACCTCGTCATTATAATTACACACAGACGTTAACTGAATTCCTCACCCTACCGTTCTAATTACACTTTGTGCATCCCTGCCGAGTCGATTCAGGCCATCTGCTAATGAGATTCTGAACTTTTAATTTGAACTTTGAAAGAAATTGTTGCAGTGAACTTACATCTTATACCTTCATAATTAAATGTATATTCATCTTTTCGTTCTCACTTATCTGGATTTGGTATCAAATTCATAAAACTTTTCATGTGCCAACTGTCAGTGATGTTTGTGATAGCCAGTAATTACAACTTGACTATTCTTACAGGCACTGTTTTATTTAAGCACGCTTTTATTAGCTTGACTTGTAACTAACTATGAAAATAAATCTTGAAAGTCAAGTTTAACGTACTTTTAATAGTCGTATTATAATTCTTTCAAAAAAAAACCGACTTCAACAAAAAAAACTATTCCATAAAAGACTTTTAAATGGTTTTCTCATGGATGCCATTGTCAGAACTAGACCAAATTGAAATGGAACCGCACGGGAAGCACCAGCTTTCAAATAAAAAAAGAATCATCAAAATCGGTTCAGCCAGTCGAAAGTTCTGAGGTAACAAACATAAAAAACAGTCGAATTGAAAACCTCCTCCTTTTTTGAAGTCGGTTAAAAATTAAACTTTGCATGTATATGCAGTTTGGATGACAATACTATAATTTGGCATTTTGGAGCTGATCTGATTTTGGAGCCAGATGGTTACTAGTAAGCCCCTCGAGTTTGCTCATATGATTCGTTTTTACGAGTCCAACCGATTGAGCTTGACCTTTGTCTGATGATGAAACCAAGAGTTGCATATCAGAGCTCTGTTTTAGTTTTTTAATTCGGTTTTTTTAGTTTTATTCAACTATGAGTATTATTTTGAAATCTTTATCCTACCTAGGGGGTGATTTTACCTACGCAGATTAAAGTTAGTCTGTACTACCTATGCCTACTGCTTGGCTTTTAGGTTGTTACTAGGTAGTAACTATGTGTAATGTAGCTACTATCTACTATCGAGATAACCATTAAGTGGTGTGTTAGAATCAAACTATATAAAACTAAAGGGTGTTTGGTTACATCCTATTGCTGAGGATCTGGGATGGTAGATTATTCCGAGGAACCTGGGAAAATTTTGATAGTCGACTGATGATTACTAACTCAGATCTGATATATTGTACCTCAGATCAAATATATGTAAATCAAATAACATCGTTGCAGTTATGTGCCCGTAAGCTTTGAGATTTAATTTCACCCCTATTTCAACCAAATTTGCAATTTGATCTTAACCACACGACGCATAATTATTCAAATTATTCATTACATGGGCCGTTGAAACTCCTAAATTGTGTGGAAACCCTAAATAACTTAAGTCAAATTGAATTAGGACAAGAATTCTCATATCATGCATATCATATTAGTTACAAAGTAAACTTGCCAACTGTGAGAACGATTTAATACGAGTAATTTATGGTTTACTCTTAAATAAAATAAAGAAAAAAAATTAAAGACAAGCTTTTATCACTTGTTAATGAAAAGAACTAAAAAGTTAAAAATAATAGTAAAAACGTGTTACACCTTCTTTATTTCTCTTGCCATCAAAATGTTGAAATGTCGAAATGAAGCTTGCTTTTAATTTTTTTTTCTTTATTTTATTTTGAACTTTTTTATGAATGAATGAATGAATGAATGAATGAAAATTTATTTAGAACAGCACAAAGAGACACATCAATACACATAATAAGTAAAAAAATAAAAGTAACAACAACAAGTAACAAAGAACAAGAATTAACTTATAAATACTACACACAACTAAAACTAATTATAGTATCGTATATATAGTATCGTGTAGCTATGCGTCCCACAGCCTGTCTAAAAAGGCGTCCAGATAAGCTTCATGTCCAGCGAAGTGCTAGACGCTGGTTTTCATCTGGAACCTGTATCCCACGTACGTCGGGATTACTAGATACCCATTTAACAATATTGTCAGGTGTAGATGTGTTAATGGGTGTAAGCGTTTAGTTATAACTAGAAATATGTTATATAAACATAAACACAATCATTATAAATACAATCAGGTACATAAATATGTATATGTATATCTTATATTCACTTATTATATATTAAAAAAATATAGAATATTCGGAATCAGAAGTTCTTATACTTATTAATTACTACGAAAAGCATAAGTTCATAATAATAATAATAATAGAAATGCTAACAAGAAATCAAGCCAGAAACAGAAATGCACAACGGATAACCCCGGACTCGTCACACAGCTCCGCCTCACAGTCGCCACTACACCCTTCGAGGACAGCGGCAAGCAATGAGACGTCGAGCTCAAGCTCCAGCGACGAGTATTTTTCCCCGCCGACGTCGCCAACACCTGTGCGTCGGCAGGGGAGAACCCGGCCACCGACCTGCTTGGGACCCCGAGGACCACTGACCTCGAATAGGGCCCCCGCTGCCGGTGGTGATGTGCACCGCATGAAATGGACTAATTCAATTAATGAAAACGTCATGCGGGCATATTATCGGGCTACAGAGTTGGGAACTAATCTTACTGCGTACCGTGTTCGTTTGGTGTCTCTGTTTCAGGAGCTTGAACCAGCCGTCAACGTGTCAGCACAACGACTCTCGGATCAGGTACGGGCTATACAGCGCTGCCACCTGCTGAATGATACCGTACTTGACAGGATACGCTCTGACGTACGGAATAGCTTTGTTGTCCCTTCTTCATCGCAAACTGTGAGTTTGGTGACTAACGAGATGCCACAGTTACTACCTCTTGATGAAGTTGTGGAGAGTGAAGCTATATCCGTGAGTACCCAATACAATGAAAGACTAAGGAGTGCTTTGGAGGATGCGATTCTGGAATACAGGTTTGTAAATTATCAAATTAGACCACGTTTATCCCGTTTGCCTATGCATAAAAGAAATATAGCGCTGGTGTGTGCCCTGGATTCGCTATTGTCTGACCATTTAGACAATAGTGAAGATCTCAGTGATACACACTCTATTCTCTACTGTGCGGCTGTCGCAGTATGTCGAGTAGCGGGAGTTCATTTTTTTGTAAATACCACTACTACTCGACCCAAGCCTGCTGTGCCAGCCTGGCAGTGTAGAATTGAGCGTCGTATTGCTGAGGCTAGGACACTCATTAGTAAGCTAATTAGTTTTCGATTGGGCAATACGAGGCCAAAGGTGATGCGCTTTGTGAAACAGGCATTTCTGGGGACTGACATCAGTCCTCAACAATACATGTCATGTGTCACAGAGCGCATAGACTTTCTAAAGCAAAAAGTTTATGCATGGGCAAATAGGATACGACGTTACAAAAAACGAATTGATAGGTAAAATCAGAATCGTATGTTCCAAAGAAATGAGAGGTGGGTTTACCGAAAATGGGAAAAAGCGGATCCATGTGTGAGTGATGAGCACTTACCGGATGAAAATGTTACAAATACATTTTGGCGTTACATCTGGTCGGTGCCTGTCACTCATACAGAAGGTGATTGGATGCGAGATGTTAAGCGGTCAAGTGAGAGTATACAAAAAATGGAACCTATTGCCATAGCCACAGAGGACGTAAGTAGTGCAGTCCGTTCATTACCAAATTGGAAATCAGCTGGACCAGACGGACTGCACAACTTTTGGCTTAAGTGGTTCCGAAGCTCACATGCCCGTTTGGCATCTCAATTCCAATCAGCTTTGGATTCAGGGTTATTACCTCATTTTATGACCACTGGCATTACCCACTTACTCTACAAATCCGTTAGTGCCATGGATCCCAAAAACTATAGACCTATTACGTGCTTACCAACCGTATATAAGCTTCTAACATCTATTCTGAGACTCAAAATTACCACACATTTAAATCAAAATTCGATCATTTCTATTTCTCAGAATGGATGTAGAAGCGGGACCCGTGGCACTAAAGAGCTCCTTATCATGGATATGGCCATTAGCCAACAGGTGCGTCGTAACCGTAAGAATATGTCGACATGTTGGATAGACTATAAGAAGGCCTATGACTCGGTCCCACATACGTGGCTTTTGAGAGTGCTAGAGTTGTATAAAATTGATACAACTCTTTGCACTTTCTTGAAGTCATGTATGAGGCAATGGAGGACGGTACTTCGCTATCCAGGATGTCGGCAGATGGCCGCAAGCGATGTACCAATAAAGATCGAGCGGGGCATATTTCAAGGTGATAGTCTGAGTCCCTTGTGGTTTTGCCTGGCTTTGAACCCTCTCAGTACTCTGTTAGAGGGTTCAGGACTAGGCTATAGGTTGCAGAAAGATGATCTAGTCATATACATGGATGATTTGAAACTATTAGCCCCCACTAATTTGCAATTGATAGCGTTACTGAAGGTAACTGAAAACTTTAGTAACTCTATCAAGATGGAATTTGGTGTGGACAAGTGTGCAGTCATGCATGTAAAGAAAGACGTGATAGTGGAATCTGAAGGAGCCGAACTTTCCGATTCAACAAAACTCAGATCTCTGTCTGCCACCGAAACCTACAAGTATCTAGGTATATCACAATCATTGGGAATACCTGAACCTAATATGAAACAAGCGCTGCAGGAACGCTTTTTTGGCCGCCTGAAAAAAGTGCTAAAAAGTCTTTTATCAGGGGGTAACAAAATGCGTGCCTGCAACGGTTGGGTCATGCCGGTTCTGATGTATTCCTTTGGTATACTTAGATGGACTCAGACGGAACTAGATGCCCTTGACAGGAGAGTCCGTACACTGCTTACTGCATTTCGAATGCACCACCCACGTTCATCGGTAATGAGGTTGTATATCCCACGAAAGTTTGGAGGTCGTGGACTTTTAAACATTAAGACCTTACACAATCGTGAGATATACAACCTTAGAGAATATTTTCTTCATACTGATGTGGGAGTGCATTGTAATGTGGTTGCAGTGGACAACGGACTCACTCCGCTCGCTCTGGCTAAAGAGAACTGGCGCAAACCTGTAGTTCTTAGTACTAATGAGCGCAGGGAGGTATGGAAGGGCAAAGCACTTCATGGTCGTTTTTATCGGGCCCTAAATGGGCCTGATATAGACTTAAAAGCGTCCACATCTTGGCTACGGTTCGGTGATCTCTTCGGAGAAACCGAAGGTTTTGTCTTTGCAATTATGGACGAAGTTGTTATGACAAATAACTATCGGAAATATATCCTGAAAGATGGTACGGTTGACATCTGTCGGGCATGCCACCGTCCCGGTGAATCTATCAGGCATATTATTTCTGGTTGTTCTTGTCTTGCCAATGGTGAATATTTGCACAGACACAATCTAGTGGCCAGGATTGTACATCAACATCTAGCCCTTAAATACAACCTTGTGAATTCAGAGGTGCCATATCACAGGTATGTGCCCGACCCAGTTCTCGAAAATGGTCGAGCCACATTGTATTGTGATCGATCTATCATCACTGACAGAACTATTGTTGCAAATAAACCTGATATAGTGGTGATAGACCGATTAGAGCACCGTGCAATGATCATCGATATCGCTGTTCCTCATGACGAGAATCTCGTGAAAGTCGAAAAAGATAAACAAATCAAATATTTGGATTTGTCTCACGAGATTGTCGATATGTGGAATGTCGAATCGGCGATCATTGTTCCGATTGTCATATCGGCTCATGGATTAATAGCCAAGAGCCTCGATCAACACCTTAAGAGGCTCGCGTTAGACGGTTGGATCAAGGGACTGATGCAGAAGGCAGTTCTTTTCGACACGGCCTGTATAGTGAGGAGGTTCCTGTCTTTGGAGCCCTAACCACCGGTATCTTGGTCCCTGTACCCGATGTCGGTGGTCTACTATTTTTTATGTTTTTAAATATATATATTTATGTACATATTTAAAAATGTAATTTATATGGTAGAAGATGAATAAAGAGAATAATAATAATAATAACTTCACACATTTCACATACGGCCGTCTAATTCCAAACTAGGCAGAGCCTGTATTATGGTAACTAGACTGCTGATAAACATATTTATATATCTAAATACATACATATTATAGGTAAATCATACACAAGAACTAAGACATTAAACGAGACATGTATCATTTTTACTAAAATTAGGATTACATATCAAACTATAGAAATATCCTGATCAACGCTACCCAATTTACGCTGTGCATTCAAGAGAAAACTTTGCGGACTTTTTAGTATTTATGATTCGGGATTTACTATGAATCAAATGAGTCCAAGCTCGATGGGGTTGCTTCGTTTCATTACAGAGTTCCTATGGCCACTTTTCAGCTCCATCATCAGATCAGCTCCATGTTATCACAATATTGCATTGTTATGCGATATACATATGTGTGCAAAATTTCAGCTTAATCGGAAACCGGGAAGTGTGTCAAATTTAACTTGCAACATTTGATGACAAACATCGGGACAGGTGAAACTAAATAAAATCTTGTAATAAAAATAACGTTATCCTAAAATTAAACGATCCCACTGTCAAGGCTAACGATAACAACAATCCTCTCTTATGCCATCAAGTAGTCACAAGATCTACAATCTCAAACCTTAACCTTAAAGCCTTGCATTATCCAAGCAATTCAAGTAATTTAGTTCCAAGTTATTAATAACACGCAGTCAGTCAGTTTTATAGAACGTTGGTTAAAACAGATTTCTGATCGAATTGCTGCGGCCCAACTTTTGGAGACCCTCCATCCTTCAGAAAAAAAGCGCTACTAGCGTAACCTTGTTTTTCGGTTGATGTTTTTACTACTGAAGGTCCAAGGAGATAGGGCTAGCGAGAAGGGGTATAGTCTGCAGTAACCACTTAGGGGTGATAATGGATCTCCATCATTACGATTTCAGATGTTAAATATTCTGTCAAGATGTAATTATTGAATATCAGCAAATACTTCATGTTTTTACAGTTTGGTGTAACTCATGCTTCATATTCTAATAAAGAATCAGTTAACCACTAAGGAAGAACCACATGCTTCTTTGCCATCTTACTGTACTCTTACAGGTAAATTAACGTATAAAATTTTAATACAAAGCCTGAACTTCTTGAGATCCTCAAAAGCTTCCGACGTTACATGCACAAATTTAACCTTGTAAGTTTGGTTCGACAACTACTATGCAAAGGTTGTATAATCGCATTCATGCATACATTCGCTATAAGCTCTAGAGATCCGACCGACATGACCAAAGGATTATAAATATGGAAATAGGTTTACAGAGAGATATTCATATACATTATGTTTATGTATACCTATGTAGCTTGAATGGACTTGTTTCGGAAGTGTCTTTCATCGTAGGAGACGACTCAGTTAATAAAAATGCAGTCAGTTATGATCAACTAAGCGTACAAGACCTACGACTACTATTGATTTTCGATGCAATAAAGTTCCAAGGCATCTAGAATGAGGTCTGCTTTTAATTGTTTTGAAGTATTTAGTTTTCGTAAGGTTTTTTTTTTCTATCTGTAATTATTTCTGACTGGCAGTGTCCGCAACTTCACGCAAAGATATTTTGATAAAATGTTGTATATAATATCGGTACGCTATTATAACAGTATTCATGACTTGATTCATTAAAGGATAGGACCAAGTTGGCAGTCCATAAATAATCACGTTCTCACGAATATCAGTCACATAAAAAACTAAAAACTTCACTCAAAACACACTGTTCAAGATGTTTTGGACGCTAATGACACAAATTCTTGATATTTGAAAAAAAACCTTTTCCAAAAGTACCCAGTCATCCACAAATAAGAAACTTAACAAAAACTACAATATTATTGTTAGAATTCATGCCTGTGTATTTGTTGTGTATTGTAGAATTATATAAGTGTTCATTATTGTTCTTAGTTTATTTATTAACTAAAAACTGCAATATGGACATAAACATATTGTTTTACAAATAGGTTAGAAAAGTACGCGTCCCCCTTGATGGTGAACGCTTAAGGGTAAACTACAGCGCAACGGTACGTTAACAACCATATTGTGGGACAATGTTGCAGCACACAAGTGACACATCCTAAAGGGCTAAGGCGCCCTTTCAAATATAAAATTCAAAGCCTTTCCTCCATTAGACAATGAACGCTTGCATGATATATTCCAATGACATGCTAATATTAGGAAAGTACAAGAAATGGGCGGGCTGCGGCGGACGAGTACCTACAAAGTGAAGAACCCTCTAATGTACGGAATGATTCATATTCCACTATAATGTGCCGCCGATGGGACATAGTGCAATATGTGTGGTATTTTTATATATAATAATTCTTGATACACTGAGTGAGTCTTTACAACGGCCGGTGTAAGGCAAGATGCACGGTGTTAAAATATGTATTTTACCCGAAGTTGCTATCTGATATGTAGTTGCATGCATTTTAATATATATATATATATATTCTTTGCACTTTTATTTAGACTTACAAAGAAATCGGAAAATAATTTCTCGATACCTATCGAGTAACTAGTTGAAATCAATTCATTGGGAGCACATAAAAAAGGGTTTTAATTAGGCTTACAATGAATATTTAACAAATATTCGATATAGTAGTAGTGTAGTAGTAGTAGCCGAATAGGCCGACTATTCGGCTACTTTCATTCTATTCGGCGAAATATCGAAAATCTGAGCACTATTCGGCCGAATACCGAATACTACGGTTTTTAGTTAGTGGCTCCGAGTGGGTGAGTCGGTCTCGAATGACGTATACTGTCCAGATCGGCAGTATACTGAAGAAGGGCTAAGAAAGATCTATATATTTTTTAATTGTTGTCTTCTGATAACTGGTAAAAGAAAACGATTAATTTAATTTATATTTGTACTCTTCTTTTTTTATTCTCTCAATAAAATACTTATATATAATTAACTTCCATAGTATGAAAAAATAACATCTGTACATGCATTTGAATGGTAATAAAAATTTAGCAGTGGAAGATTATGCTGCAGAGAACTAAGATTTCCGAATTTTCCGACAATAGTTGCAGTTGAGTCTTATCTTTCGATGTCCCGATACGGACTATGCTTTCTCTGCAGAATACTCGTAGCAATCCATAAAAGAATTATTGCGGGAGGCGTTAAAACAGGGGAAAGTAGAAACAAGAAACAAAAATGTCGATAAAAGTATCCTTCCACGCGTCGGTCGAATATTTTTGCCAAGTTAATTGGTAATATTTTTTAAGAATGTTACAGAGTTTGCAGATGGAGGTGAGATTTCCTGCATAACCATGACAATTGTATTCATATAATTAGCTTTACTTGTATGTATAGAAATGATAAAATAGAAAGGATTTGGTGTTTAAAGATGTTTTAAGAAATGTTTGTCTACGTCTTTGTTGCAGTCCGTACTGTAGTAATTTTCGTTACCTTGGTTGTTCGTAAATATTATCTTATCAATATTGTCAGCTGTGTCGAATTGATGTATAATTCAACAAACTCTCGTATTGAAATATAATAATGAAAATGTAGATAGCTATGTTTGAGAAAAAGTTTTTTCTTATTCAAATTCATTTTAATTTTATAGACTTTTAAATCTCTTAAACAACTTAGATATTTCAAAACTTCATTGAAATAACTAAATAATTTAATTTTTATATTGCAAAAAGTTTAAACACCCTCGACTCAAAAATCCCTTCAACGATTAGAAAAGATCTGATGATCTTCGAACGTCTTTACAGATTTTCTTGAATTATATTTAAGAACACTCTTTATGAAGTCACCTTGTAACCTTGTTTGAAACAAAACAAAAACTAAATCAAAATCTGTCCATCCATCCGACACACAAACACCCCTCTTTTATGCGTTGGGGGTTAAAAAAGTGCTTTATCAGTAACAGATTGAAAATCAAAACATAAGCTACTGAAAACTCTCCAATTAATAACTGAATAGACATTATTTTACAATCAAACTCTATTCCAAGCCTTCTCTTGTTTCATTAACAGTATTGTGCTGAGTATCATGAACTAATTTAATGTACAATTGTTTTATTCATGAATAACAGTTATTCAATCAGGCTTTGTGTTTACTAAATATACGGGTTCGATACTGTTTGTAATATAATTCTTCTTTATCAGCTATCAATAGCAATTAATAACATTGTCTATAGTTTCTGTTACGGTGAATTTAAACTTCAAAAATGAGATTCCTTTTACCACCTTCATCCTCAAAAGATCTAAGTGTGCTATTTAGCTTCACTATGTAACCAACTCATCCAATTCATCTAACAATTACTTGCTACTTTGATAAGAGGACTTAAAAATATTATAATATCAAAAATATTTTATTATCCAGCAGCATATTTAATTGATATGACTTACAGAAACGTAGTTGTAATTAACATTCGGAACGAGTAGATACAACATGGATAATAATGTTTGATTCTTAACTCCATGAATACAGTCATGTTCTCCAAAATATTATGATTAACCTAATATCGCTTTATAATTTTGATGGTTTCTTTGTATAAGTTTTTAATTATCTTCATGGCAACTCTTGGCGACATTGATGACATCGCTACTAGTTTGACTGAAGTGCCGAAGTATTGTAGATTCGAGGGAATGTATAATATATATTATAATATGTTGCCTCTCTTTTTTAATGGAATATGGGGCAAACGAGCAGATTGGTCACTTAATGGTAAGTGACTACCGCCGCCCATGGGCACCTGCAACTCAAGAGTTACAAGTGCGTTGCCGACCTTTAAGGGAGTAGAAGAAGAGGGGGAAAGGGAGTAAGGGAGGGAGAGGGGCCTCCGGTAACCTCGCTCACTAGGCGAAAAACAATCAACAAACATTGCTTCACTGCCGGTTTTCTGTGAGGCCGTGGTATTTCTCCGGTCGAGTCGGCCCATACGTGCCGAAGTAGGGCTCTCCCATGAAAAATATTATGGGAAACTCAGTAGTAGACTACTACTGAGTTTTTAGTTTTGTAATTTTCCCATCTTGAATTCGCAAAGTGCCCGGTAGGCGGCAATAAGCTTGCCTCCGGTTTACTAATGTTTGCCATAATTTAAAATGCCATAATTTCATATGCCATACTGGTATTTGCCATAATTTCATTAGAAATAACGCTTCAGTTGCCATAATCGTGAAATGACATAAAATGACTTTCACTAATTCCATTGGTCATAATCGATCAAGTGTCATAATAATTTAAATCCATAAATGTATTTGCTATAATTTTCGTTTTCAATAATGCCATTTTCCATAACTTTTATTCATCATAATATAAATAAAGATAATTTAGTACAAGCGCCTGCAATTTTTATGTTGTTTATGTTTTTATTCACAATTAAACCTAAAACTAAACCTCATATGGCGTCTTCTAACTAAGCTCGACGGAGCCCCGCTTCGCGGGGCTCCGTCGAGCTGGGTGGTTAAAAAAAAAACCACGAAGACTAAGGCGGGAGCTTCGCTTCGCTTCGCTTCGCTCCCGCCTTAGTCTTCTAACCTAACCTATCCGAGTCGGATTGCACTGAGTCGGGGTGTTAACGATAATTAATTTCGACCTAACAATATTATGTATTATTTTCATAATTATATAAAATTTTGATTATGTCAAGAGTCGATTATGAGATGTGTTACTTATGGAAACTAATTATTATGATATATGTTGTTATAGAAAGTCATTTTATGGCAAATAAAAGTTATCACTGTTGAGTTGTTAAGGTAAACGTTATTAGTATAAAAGATAATAGTGCAAGTAAATATTATGATCGGGGATGATTATGGCAAACAATATTAGTACAAATGAATTTATGGAAAACGAGAGAATACCCTTGCCTCCTATTATGTAAATGGGACCAAGTTACAGTCGTATGTTTATTTTTATTTTTTTTATTTTTTTAATAAAGACAACTCCCGCATTAGGAATTACTCCTGTGTCGCGGGGGACTTTACAAACATAGAAACAACGGACACAAAGAACACCCAGACTTAGGTGGGAATCGAACCCACGACCTATAAGCATAGGGGTCAGGGTCACTAACCACTAGACCAACAGGCCAGTCAAATCAGTTTAATATACATATAATATAATGTAATATAATATAATTTGAGTGTTTAATATGCCTCTGTCCACCATTTCTCTCTCTCAAAAACTCAGTACATACATACATGGAAGTACGTATGTACTGAGTTTTTTAACTAGAAAGGCAAAACTTTAATATCGCCTTGAAATATACCAGAAAATCCATCTTTTATATCACTAACATATCCTCTCCCCTTAATTTGAGAAGTTCTCGCAAGCGCGTCATGTGCTCTCTCTAATGAATTTAACTTTTGCATCGAATACCCAAACTTCAACGTATGGCTTGGTTTTACGTGATATACTATGTTGGTGAAGTACGGTACGTATTTGAAATTAAATGCTTTGTTAATAGTTTTTGGATTCTGATTTTAAATTCAAGCGTTATTTAGCGGTCATTTTCAAGTTTAGCAAAATTGCAATTGAAATTTGTGAAATCAGTTATAGCCAAATAATAGTTAGTAATATTTTCAATACTATTCTAAAAGCGTAATTACTGATGTAACGGAACTAGTTTCTAAAGTTTTAGAAGTTTGTACTTTACATAGTTGACAAATTTTCTGTATTATCTGAGCACAGGCGGATGTTTGTACACCATACCTACTAACTTTTAAATATACCTAATTATGTTGCCGGAAATTAACTCGATGACTCATTAAACAGGCATTACATACCTTCTGATTTACCTGACGTTTCCACGTGACCGCGGCATTGTTTGTACATCATGTCTGTTTTAGTTTAAAATTGTATTGTATTGATGTGTATATTATTGTGTAACATCTACGTTTAAAAACAGAATATTAAATGACGGCAGTTCTAGAGCTTTAGGTACTAATTCTTTTTGAATAACTGAATGTTTTCTAAGCGGCATGTACCATTAGAAAAAAATAGAGGAACCTCGGGATTTGCAGTTCAGTTAAGTCACTAACGAGAAATCGTTGAGTGTACATATAAATAAAACCGGACAAGTGTGAGTCTGACTAGCGCACCAAAGGTTCCATAAGCAAACAAACTTGTATGTAGATAGTACGTCCATCTCGGGAATCAATTCTTAAAGATCTTTGCCCGTCTCTTCCAAAAGACAAACTTAACTTTGCAGTTCTAAAAGTACGTACATCGATTTATGTATAAATTCAACTTAATCACAAATGTTTTTAATGTGATAAAACAACAAATTAACAAATTTACCATTTAGGTTTTGATTTACCTGCGAAATGTTCAAATTTGGTCAAACTATCTTTTGATTGGGTTTACAAACTACTAAAGCTTGATTTTTACAGATTTAAGGGATTACAGATTTTGGTATTAATTTCAATTTTATGCATCCACGGGTTCGACGGACAACAAAGTGATCCTATAAGTCTTTTTTTCCTTTGGACGAATGGAACGGAGCCCTAAATACGCGACGAAAATTAAAAAGCAAGAGACTACTGTCTCCTGCATTTTAAAATCGTAAAAAAAATTAAGTAGAATGGTTATTTGATAAATATGGAACAAAATTGTACATAATCAAAGGAGTTGTTGCGAACACTCGTGACTTTGAGAATAAAGGGAAACTCAAAACGAACAGTGCAGTTAAACAGACAGCCATTAAAGATGCCACGCCTTTGTGTTGGGGCACGATTTATAAGTGCTGGGCGGAGATTATCTCAGCGCTATCTTAAGTGTAGCGGTAGCCTATTCTTAACAAAAAATAAGATATATAATCCATTTTAAACTGAATTTAAACCGTACCTAAAAACGATGTAAAAAATTTTTTTGGAATTGACTGGTCTAAATAATTATTCATTAAAACAGACATCTTACCTCAATACCTCAAATTCGTTGGCTTTATTGAAATAAATAAATATTAACACTTTAAAGGATATGCACAATAGAAAGTTAAAAAAAAAATAAGTAAAATGGATTGTCGAGGTAATTAATACCGTCATGCTAAATATCTTACTACCTACGTATTTAACATTTAGTCTTTGAGCCTATAACCGAATTTATCATTATCTCATTCTCAAAAATATTGCCTGATTAGCTGGTTATAGTTAACAGAAAATAATAAATATTTTTAACGAACGTGTAATTATTTTAGGTAATGCTATAAAGTAACACGTAGAATAAACATTACTATTTGAAACCAGTTTTTGCTAATAATTTAATCAATTATTATTTTTTAGAAAAGGTTCCAGAATATTTCAATAACAGAATAGAACATAGAAGCGGAATATCTCATCATCATATCTCATTCAACATTAAAAAGTGTGATATTTCTTGCCTTGAAATTGTAAACTCAGAGTGGAGCATTGTTCCCACAGATCTAAGATTCAACTGCCTATGAATTGAGACACATCTCCATAAGCAATAACTCAACGTCAGTACCATGGATATTTCGCCAAATTCAATTCTTAAGATTTGAATTTTCTCGTTATGAAAGTTTTGTTTCCAGTTTATTATTGTGCGTTGATTTGTAAACCAGATGCCGAATACCTTAAACTTCTTACAGTAAAATTGTACTTTATTTTATAATTATTATTTTTTTAGTTAGTGTATCGGTTTGTAATTAATCTATGTTACAATAGCCTAATGTCAACTACTCATAAACTTTTACAAAATATTGCTTTTTCCCCATATAGCAACCACTTCACTATATGCATTGTGGTAGCACAAATTGCTTAGCAACCACTTCAATATTGATTTTATACTGATTATTGAGCCGGTGGCCATCTTTGGTTTTCATCATCAGTGCCATTTCACCAAATGGTATAGTCAGCGTAAGAGTGATATAAGCATGCAAAATTATCTCAAGAACTGAAATTTTATTATTTATTTACTATCACAATATGCAAATTGTTGAAAGCTTTCAGAGTGATCAATATTATATTAGCAACCAAGTATTCAAAATTATGCTATCTGACAAAGAGTCCATTTTTAACCTCTTGTGTGTTCTAATTGTGTCTATGCTACTTAGTGCTTTAAGTCTTGCTACTAAGGTTAAATGTTATTAGAAGGACAAATCTACCTAATCCTGGCAAGATTACAATACCATTTAATTTGTACAAGATTTATATTAAATGGTATGGTATAGGAATCGATCTGCCTGACAGAAAACATATCTAATATTGAAAACTTGGTTGCTAAGATCCTATTGATGCTGAAACCAATTGCATAATATGATCGTAATCATATGCAGCAGCAGATGCACGAGTTGCACAATGTTTGCTATTTAAAATATAACTTCTGAAATTTGAACAGTCGAATTTTTTACACAAATCAGATAACTTCCGAAAATTTTAAGATCAAGATTTGACTTGGCTCTTCGCTGGCTTGGCTTGGCTCTTGGTTGAAGATAGAGGGCTATCTGTAGCGGGTGGCGGAAGCTTCTCTCGTCGCACCCTGTTTAATCACTCTGCCCATAAGATATATATGAACATATATGTCGAATTGTCGACATGAAGTCATCAGTGACAAGATCTGTTGTGTCCCTATAGCCGCGGACGTTACGACAAAAAGTAATTTGAAAAAATTGTTTTGTCCTTTCCAAATCACGATTTTTCATTCCGACATACCTATATCATTTATTCATATATCGCCACACTATAAATATATTATCAAGTGTCGTAATAATCAATTTTTTTTTATTACACAACCCCTATTTAATATTGTCATCATCCGCCTCGGTGGCGCAGTAGGCAGCGCGTAAGTCTCATAATCTTAAGGTCGTGAGTTCGATCCTCACCCGGGGCATATCTTTTTGGGGAAAAAGTGTCGCGTGTGCAAGCGTTACTTGTTACTAATAAGAAATTAATACTGTTTCTTACTTGACTGGAACTTTATTTCAATCTTCAATTAACTATAAAAAAAGTTACAATTTATAGTACTTAGTCGTCGTATCATCATAACGATAACATACGAATAATCAATCGCTAGTCACCTCTATTTCGTTTAAAGCTGTCTAAGAGGTCAATCCGTATTGATAACTTAGATATGCACTGAACCAATTGCATTTGTGTACAAGTGCCAGTCTGACTCGCGCTCCGGGGGTACCGTAAGTAAACAAACTTGTATGTATATTTACGTTTATCTTGGGAATTGATCCTTGACGATTTTTGCCCGTTTTTTCCGAAAGATATACTTAACTTTGCAGTTCTAAAAATACACTCCCATACACCGATATAGGTCACAGCCAATTTTGCCAACCGCAAAATAAAAGTTTGTAGTCACATTTTTTTCATGTGATATAGCCATAAATTAACGACTTTTATACTTTTTCCTTTACTTATGCTGTGACACCGTACTTAGTGAAAAAATTCCGTAAGTATCCTTCGATTGCATTGACTTAGACGCAACAAACAAACCGACAGACTGACCGACAGACAAACGAACAACAAAGTAATCCTATAAGGTTTTCTTTTTCTCCTTTTGAGGTTCGGAATCCTAAAAATGAATTAAAACACAGTTTAGAAGGAATAGATTGATTATTAAAAGCTACATATGCGCGAGCGAAGCCGCGGGCAAAAACTAGTATACTGTAAATGATAAAACGCACATACTCCATATATAGTGCACTCCATAACAATAAATCCTCTCCGACAAATATTGTAGCGCAATTCAAACGCCCCGACGTATGTAAAACAAATCTTGAATTACCGGGAATGGAAAACAAATCGAACCCAAAAGAAGACTTATGTCTGGTAGTTTTAGGGATAAAAATAAATTGGCATACATTATCCATTTCGAAGCACAACTAAGTTTTTCTTGCAACTTTGTTTGGATTTTTGCTTACTACTGCTTAAAACAGACTAAATAAAGGAATTATGAACCAGGTTAAGTAACTTCACCAATTTTAGTTGTGATAAACTAAAAATTACTGTCCCACCTTCACAGAATACGAAACGTCATTCGAAAGGACCAAACTAAACCTTAGTGATCAAAAAACTCTCTCATCTTAATTTGTTTAGAGAGTTTGTAACAACAGAATTGGCCTCATTGATTTTTGAAACTAAATCTTAGTAATTAGTTTAAAGACTTTTGGAGCAACAAAATTAGCCCCCTTTTGTAACTTAATGTTAGTCATTAATAAACTCTCTTATCTTACTCGTAGTTGGTTTTGTTAAAACATAATTGGCCCCATTGTTTTTCCTAAGTATATAAAAAGATTTTTATTCACAAACAAACATACAATGCGATTACCTATCAGTATTGAAATACCATCAACAATTTCATTTCAAGATTCTAATGTCTACGCAAATCGTGTATGGCTGAAATATATGACCAATATATTGAAATTTATATCCCAATGTGTACACGATTTTATTGTTCGCTATGTAACGGAAATAAATGGTAACATAATTTAAAAGGATAACTTTCATTAGGGTTGTTTTTTTTAATGGAAATAGCATGTCTCTAATGCTGGAATGACTTTGGATATGGATCAAGGAACATTAACTTTTTATATCGAAAAGAATTTCTAATACGTAAATTAACCTCGAAAAGTCAAAGGCGTGCGACCGCGAATTGAATTTAAGACGGCGGTGTAAGTAACCAATGTCCACCCTAACATTACTGTAGAACTTAAATGTCTTTTGGTATACTCTAATAAGGACTATATAGCACAAGGGAGTCTGAAAAAAAATATACTTAAATAATACTTTTCTACTATAAGTCTAAAAAATCCCTACTTGTTTTTCTACATTTTCTTACTCTGTTCATGCATTCATTAATAATAATAATATAAAGACTCTCTGCAAATGTGACGTTTGCGCGCCATCTCGTGTGTTTGATGCTCAAATTTCCATAATAACTAATAACTCGAAAATCCCTTCAACGATTACAAAATACCTTACATTATTTTGAAAAAGAGCTGATACTCTTACATTGCTGGACCAATATTAACCAAACATAGCTAAGAATCACCGCAAGGAAACTGGCTTTCAAATGAAAAAAAAACCGCATCAAAATCGGTCCATCCATTTGAGAGCTACGATGGCACAGACAGACACACACACACACACACACAGACATCGACGTCAAACTTAAAACACCTCGCTTTTGCGTCGGGGGAAAAAACAATTTTTTTTGTCAATAAATGATTTAGGTTACGCACATACAAGAACGCAAGAAATTATGAGGAGGAAGGGAATAAGGCAACATGCCCTGTAAATGGCAATAGTTCGTTCCCTATTACGTGGTACCTTCGCCTATCTTTTCAGAGACATACAAGTAAGTAGAAAAAAAATACTGAACTTTATCTTATCAGACATATAATACAAGAAAGCCAGTTAACAGGAATTCGGTAATATGAACATGAGTCTGGCCCGTGAGGCTATTAAAACTCTGTTGTGTCTTGATTTGGTTGGATTAAGTTCTGATAACATAGACCGCAATTTGAAAAGTTTTAAAGAAGATCAGGACACAGTACATTTTGGCTTAGATCGGAGACTAATAACTTTGGAAGTATCTAGGCTCTCCAGCTCTTTAGAAATCCGCAGTTCAAGGGCATTGTGGAATTTGTGCATTTTCATCAATTCTCTTGATAAGAAGCTGACATTTAAGAGCTCTGATTGATGTCCTCTTTAAATGGGTTATGTTATGTTCATGGCGTGTAAACCGCCAGTACGTTCCCGTGAATCTTTTTTCACCTAAAACTTGTATATCACGTGGTGTTATTATTCTTGGACATAATACATAAATCCATCTGGATCCTAACTAAACTTTGATATAAGCTCTAAAATACGAAGTCTTAAACCAAGATTTTTTAAACCGGTAGTTTAAAAAATCTACTATAATAACTTTCTGAAGCTGCTGTGACAGGTGAGAGAAGATAAATTTGTATAATAGTAAATAAATATATGCCTGAGCTCTATCTATAGAGTTTAGGCATATATTTATATACTATAATAGAAATTTAGCCTCTAGGCTTTCATAATTTCAGATTGTCATGGATTTACAAATAAACATATTCGCTGAATCAGCAATCCCCGACGTGGCAGCCGAATCCACTAGCCACATAGGTCATCAAATATATATATATATATATATATATATATATATATATTTATTATTATATTGTCTACATTTACTAAGCAAGGAGGATTCATCAATTCAATATTATCCTAATTCGGGACATAATTACATTAGTTCGTGATTGGCTTTTACAAACAACTAACTCTGACAAAAGTCATAGAACTACTTCTAGTATCTAGATCGACTGGATTTTGAAGTCACGAAAAAGTAGACATATTCACTTATCCGCCTAAAAGAGACAAACTGCCAGTTTCAGATTAGTTTAGAAAAACATGCTCAATATTTCAATTACTGATATCTCAATAAATTGAAAGAAATTTTAGCTTTTTACGCTTTAAGTGCCAACAAAAGATTATATGCTCAACTCAAACATGTGCCATGTGAAATCTACAAGAACATGTTTCTGCACTAAGACTTATTTTAGCTCGAGTACAAGTACAACTACAAGATGAGACTAACGGAAGACTAGTTGCATTGAAACTACCACAACACTGATCGATTGCAAATATTTGTACTAGTCTTCCTATTCCACTACTTTTCAACACAGGACAAAGAGATAGAAAGACAAGATGTGTTTTTGATGGTAATGGCCAAAGATTTTAGAACATACTTTGATGTACAAATTTGCATTAAAAGGAATCAAAAAGCTGTTGGAACTATAGATCAACTGCATAACTCAGTCTTCGCCTGCGACGTGGCAGGGGTGTGGGGGCAGCAGTGCGATGCACCTTACGATACGTTCCGTCATGGTGTTAACTACTAATTTCTTCATACCTCAAAGTTAATCGACCAGATTTAAATTTGTTAAAGCTTACGTATTACTCGTTAGCTTTAAAAGGGATATTATCTCTAAATATATCATTTGATGTCTATCAGATGATTCTTTTTTCGGTTTGAAGCGACATTTGAAATCATAAGCAATCATCACTAGGAAATGTTCTTGATGGCGATTATTTTTCCCAAGAGACACGATGTTTCAATTTAACTCGTAAAAAGGTGGGGAATACAAGAAATTGAAAGAACCTACATAATTTCCTTCAATTTAATTGGAAGGTAAGATAAAATCAGAGAATATAAAATAGGAAAGAATGAAGTTTTGAAACAAGCAAGGCCAGTGTGAAAACTTTTAGGACAGTTTCATTCAAACTTTAGATGCTATAATATAAACATATAAGCTCTTTATAGCATGTAGAATCACTGCTTACCAGAGCAAACCCGCTTTAAGAAATATCCATTTACATTCTATAGTTTAGAAGGTTGTATTATGATTCTAGTTATTAGGACAGGGCATGTTGTATGCTGTCTTTCAGCTTCTACTTTTTTGGTCTCAGCTGATGAAAAAGTCTTTTTAGATTTATTGTTACATAAAGTATAAACTACTACCCTAATACGGTCACCTTAGACTCACCCATAAGCGGTCGTGGTAAAAAGTTAATCTTTTTATCACCTGTTTGCTCTACCGTTATTTTCAAACTACGGTATTTTTTTTAAATACCCAATGACATAACTCTGTTAATAAATTCGATTTAATTTTTATTTAGTTACTTATGTGAAAACCATTTTACCGTGTAGTTTCCATTGAATCAGTGTCTTTCATCTTATTCAGTAGAGTTGGGTCAAACTATCTTTAAGGCCCCATGATTGCTTTTGAACATAAAAAGTGCTCAAACAGATTAGAATTGGTATTTCTTTGTCGTTATTATTTTTTGGTGTATTTTTTTAAATGTTCAAAACGTAACCGAAAGATACGATTAGAATTTGTGCAAACGAGAAAGATATTCTCAAGGGTCATCTCAGGGACCGAACTTAAATTTGATTCTTATTGATAAAAGTGATGTCCAGTTGATGGTCCCTTGGCCCTTTGATGTTCATGTCCTAGAGCCCTCTCCAAACAATAGATATTCGAGTACGCAACCCTGGCCTCTTCGAGCTACTGCAGTCTCAGTCCCGTTTCCCCATCCGAGACTTGCGGTATCCCTTACCCTAGCTTCCTCGCCCTATCCGTTTTCAATACTACACTTTACTTTACCTTCTTCCTTTGTCCCGTCTGAAAACCACTACATTCCCAAGGAGGGTTGGCGTCAGGCAGACGGCCGGCTATAAAAGAAACTAAACCAAAACCCTTCGCAATGATCAAAAAAAAAAAAAAAATTACTAAAAAAATAAAAAAAATACCTACACATTGCGCTGACACCAAATAACATTGGGAAAAGGACAGGAAGATGATGATATTTGACAAAAGTGAATAAAACCGTTAATTAAATGTAGATATGATAATTTTCTAAATATGAACAGAACATGTAACGGAAGAGTATATTTTTTACTGCAGTAAGAAACAAATAGGATACGTGCGAGTCTGAATCGCGCACCTACAGTTCCTTACAAACTTGTATCTATATATTAATACGTGAAGCGAAAACTTTGGATCCCTTTTTACGAAAATTGGGCGGACGGAGGAGTATGAAATTTCGCACACTTATAGTTTATACAGAGAAGAAGGGACGAATGCTAAAATTTTTGAACAATATTTGCTACAAAGTTAAAAAAAATGTAAAAACGGGTACATACAGCTATGAGTGTCCTGTATATATTTTGACCTGTCATGGTACAAAAGTCTATACAATGACAGGTCAAGTAATATTGGCCAATGAAATAAACCATGGTCGAAATTCGACCACCACGCGATCTCTAGTATAGATAGTTCGTCAATATCGGGTATCGATTCTCGAAGATTTTTACTGTATTAATTTAAAGACAAACTGACTTTGCAGTTCTAAAAATAGTCCCCCTTAATCGATATACGTCACAGTATATGTTCCAAGAGCAAAATAGGTAGTAAGCAAAAAATGTTTTTATGTGATATAACCCACTTTCGGATTATTTTACTTTCTTGTGATGTGATGTGAGACCTTGCTCTTCGGTAAATTTCAAAATTCTAGGTAAATGGGAAGTACTCTATAGATTCTAATGTACCTGCAAAGTGTTAAAATAGGTTTAAATATAAGGCTTAAATGGACGTATCATTTGATTGTGTTGACTTAGATTTTACAGCTTCAAGGGAGCGCAGACATTACGTCTATTACCATTTTAAACTATGGTAAATTTTATGTTTTACAGCTGCTGTATAACCGAATTACGGAACAGGGTACGAAATAATAAGAAAACCATTTTCAATATTTGTATTTAGAAATATATAAGTATGTTTATCAGCAGTCTGGTTGCCATATAACAGACTGCTTAGTTTGGGATCGGACGGCCGTGTGTGAGATGTGTCGAGTTATTATTATTATGTTTATATAAAATAAGCAACCCGCCCCGGCTTCGCACGGGTACAAATTATACACCTAAGCCTTCCTCATGAATCACTATGTCCATTAGTGAAAACCGCATGAAAATCCGTTAAGTTGTTTTTCAGTTTATCGCGAACAGACAGACAAACGCGGCGGGGGACTTTGTTTTATAATATGTAGTGATACTAGCCGTTACCCACAGTTCCACATGCTTTTATGGTCTCTACTTTGCTTCTAGGGGTCATAGTGTGATGTTAAATAGCCGGTAACCTTCCTTAAGAATCGATTCGATCAATGCAAAGACAATTAAAAAATCCGACTTTTAGTTCCAGAGACTAGTACTTTCAAAAAAAAATACCTCTTTAACTTTACTATTAGTATTCAATGATTACGAAAACTTCATAGTATGTATGATTTTGAAATTCGAATAAAATCCACGCCTTCAAGGGATGAAAAGAGGTTAAACTGATTTCGCTAATGTTTGAACCTTTTAGAAGTGGCTTAAATCTTCTTCCACGCCCTGTCGTTATGGGTTCCTTCACATACAGAGAAGGCTTCAAACGTCAAGAGGGACAATTTGTTACACTGATTACACTTCCGGATCGTAAATAACTTTTGTCACACTAAGTAGATCGTTAGTAATTTTTAAAGTTAAAACTTCTTTAGCCACGTTGAGCGTTTTTTGGTAGTGGCATAACTGTGGCAAAATAGTTTCGCGTCAACGACATGCTTAATGTAACTTATTACGCCAGACTGCCGACGATGTGCGTTAACTGACCCAATAAGTCACATTTAACGGCATCCACACGATACAATTTTACTACTTGATCAGATTTGTGATTGAATTGGCAAACAGATTTCTCGTCTACCTGTAACAACTAAATCGCCAATTTTCATTTTATTTTATTCTATGGGCTAGGCGGACGTTTGTAAGAAAGGCTTCCGTATTCATAATATTTTATGTTTTTGAAGATGCTACCTGTATTGATCTTATCATATAAATCATCTTTTAAATATAACCACCGAACTCAAAAAACACCTTAATAACGCATTTATAATAAACATCCTTAAAAAAATCATAACATATCAGCTATGCCGCCTGCAGGCAGACTAAATGATAAAATTGGCCAATTAGCGTCCACAAGAACCGATTTATTATTCATTTAAAATTTATACCTTAAATTGGACGATTTGCGTCCACACGACGCGATTCGATTGAAAATCTAGTCAAATTGATCGTGAAATCGTTCCATGTGGATGCTGTTTTAACATCAGCGTCTCCAAAAAATGAACAGTTATTTTAATTTTTTCAAAGTTTTAAGTTTTCACTTCTGTCGGCAGTCGTCATGACTATATTTTTATTCATTCAAAAAGCCACATGCCATCAGAAGGGCAATTTGCTTGATTCCCGAAAGATAACCTGCAACAAATTAAAACAAAGTAAAACAGCAAACAGCAACTGTGGCAAAGTGTGTGTCCAAATGTTTCCTGTCATATTATTGTTATCAATTACTATTTACATTATCAATAAATTTGTTGTTTAATTTTAACATTTATCCTTAATAATTTATCGTCTTTGAATAACCCGGGCGGGAATAGGGCTTCAGCCTATGTATGTATGTTTGTATGCATGTATGTAAAATCTATTTGTTTACTCCTCTACACTGCCCCAAATAAGAAATCTGATAAAGGTCGACTGTTTGCTCCAGAAGCTCAAAAGACAATTAAGTTCACAATTACATTACAAAGTCGTTAATTAATTTATCCGAAAACTGGTTCATTTAATAAGTGTTGAGTCACGGCTTGAACGAATTTTCCTTCATTCCAAGAGATTATGTAATCTATTGTATTATTTATTACTTATCTCAAATAATACTTAGTTTTCATTCATTCTATTCTTATTATTTAAAAAAAAAGTATACCTTACCAATGCGGTGATGGTAAATTCCAATAAATCAATTCAATTAAAAAATAAATATTGAAATGGTTTCACAATTGGCGAAGATATCGCGTACCATATGTAGGTATGTACATACAAAAAAAAAAGCAGTTGAATTAAGAACCTCCTCTTTTTTGAAGTTGGTTAAAATATTTCCCATTCTATTGTTATTATTTTAATACCAATTAACCTCTTAAATAGTTTGCAATTGACGTAATTGAATGGCATGTATACTCCGGTTATTCCTAACCCTTGTTCACTCGTATTAAAATACTTACTTGCTGCTCGCACGGGGTGAATCTGACCCCAATTTTCAATATTATACCAAACTAAAAGTGCATGCAAAATCAGACTTAGGATTAGAAAATATGATCATTAACAAAAAACTTTAACAAAACATATTCGCTTTTTTAATAATAATTTAACATAATTTCGTTGGTTTCGTTTTTACTTTTTAATTTGGGCACTGTTTTGAGCACGGCAATTTAGGCATGTTATGGTTTGATGCTCACTGCATACATAATTATGCTACACACAATCCTTGTTTTTTAGCTTTGGCTATCTTGTAGTGGCGAAGTGGAGCTGCCAACATACTTATTTTGCCGAAGACGTTTTATTAGAAGTTTGTGTTTTGATTCCAGATCGAGCTAGTTGGTGAGGTTTGACTCATTCGATAGCAAGATGCTTAAGGAAAACTCTTCCTTCTATATTGATTTCAACTTTAGCTTTATACCATATAGGTATAGCTTAGCTTGATACCGTAGCCGCTGAACATGTGAAAAAATATAACCACCGTAATATACAAAAAATATAACAATCCAAATATCTTTGTTAGCCGTGCTACATAGTAAGTTGCGCACATTCGGTCGTTAGTTTCAACGCTACCTTTGGTTTTATTATCATAAATATTGATCTCTGGCTTTTGTTTCTCATTCTCATTTAAAAAAAAATTCAGGATGCATAGTAAATATCAACGAAACGGCTTTAGACGTCCTGGGTATGTACGAAAAAAGGTCTTTTTGAAATCCAAACCATCTCGAATTTACAGCATTTTTTCTGTTCGGCTGAAAGCAACTTGGTATCTCGTTTTTGTTTTTACGTAGAGTTCACGTTAAAGTAAGCTTGTGATCTTCGAGAAAAGATGTTGCCAGTGGTACGCTGATAAACGAATCATCCATTGTAACTTTTCTACATGTGCCAAAGATGAGTTGGATCGTACCTGTTATCAGTGTATCATTTGGCGAATTAAAAGGGCCATTAGGTTGCTTGCCAATATATATTTCAAATTTCTCTTATACGCCAACGATTACCACCAGTTCATTAAAATCGTTCTAGTCATTCCTAAGGTTGCCTGGAAGAGATTGCTTCAAGCGATAAGCCAATAAGACCCTTTGTAAATTTTCAATACTACACTTTATATATATTATATTCTCTGTAAAACTTGGTGTACAAATAAAGTATTGTTTATCTATCTATAGCCTATAGTCAAGACTTAAAGAAAGCCCTAGTAGGATTATCACTCAACCCCCGACAGTCTACGCCTGCCTGTCAGGCCGTCAGGCCGTTATCTTACTGCTGCAAAATTCGTACAAAAAGTCTGTCATTCCTTTTAAATTTTTTTCATTCACTTAACACAGGATACCATACATGATCGCTCTATTTGTCATTGATTTTTAATTTAAAATATTACTTTGTAATGCTCATTATGTGGACTGTAATGTTCTTTTTAGTATAATAAAAATCTTTAAACCTAACAGTGGGCCTTGTCCTCCTTCGATATAGAAAGGCGTTACGGGGATGTACTTATATATACATAATTCTAGTATTAATTAGTTAAATATGAATATAAATAGTGTTCTTGTATGAGGATGCATTCAGGGCTTAGTAAAATATATTTTAATTGAACCAGCCTTGTTTAATTATATTTTTCCACTCTCTCTAACAAAACTTTTAGCTAGATAGCACACCGGCAAAGCCAAGAGGTTTGTGGCATGTGTTCCTGTTATCGACTATTAAGTGTTCGTAACAGCCAGAACCAACAAATTGACAAGTTATGAGAGGTTTTTCTTTGTTAGCATATACATTAATATCTTGTGGTAGTAAACATTTAATATTTATGCCTTCAGGAATAAAACGACTTTTTATAAAAGTGCTGTAAGTATCAATGTATTGCTTTATACAGAATATTACAGAAAGGTGTGATCGATCATATTTTCAGCATTGTGGCTTCACAATCACGAGTGCTTACTCGTGATTGTGAATGCAAAACTCTTATTTGAAATTAAAAAACTTAACTTAGAAAATTGAACGATAAAACTAGTATTTCGTAAGTAGAGCTAAATAAAAGCTATTTATTATAAGGATTTTTTTATGGTATAGGTTCAAACGGGCAGACGGATCACTTGATGGTAAATGACTACCGCCGCCCATAGGCACCTGCAACTCAAGAGTCACAACTGCGTTGCCACCCTTTAAGGTATGAGCAGGGGAAGAGGGGGGAGAGAGGGGAAGGGCGGTAATAGTAGAAAGAGGGGGGAGGTACGGTTAGGGCCTCCGGTAACCTCACTCACGCGGCGAAAAGCAATGCAATATCTGTTCTGTATTACTGTATCACTCCGGTCGAGCCGGCCCATACCTGCCGAAGCATAGCTCTCCCACGAACGGATTTGATATACTAAGGATGTATGTATTTGGAAGGTTCAAATTTGTCCACAGTAAGGATATACACATATAACTAAATCATTAATGTATTTTTTTGATAATCATTGGTAATATGTAGGTTATGAATGTGCATATAATATTATATATACTAGGAAAACCATTTTCCGAAGAAATTCTTTCTTCTTCTTCATAACGCTCCTGAAACCCACATAACCTAAAATTGTGTAATACTTTGTATAGACGTACTAAAATATAGATAGATAATAATAATAATAATTACTCTTTATTGTACACCAAAAAAAAAGGAAACAATACACAAACTAATTATACATAAAATGCACAATGGGCGGCCTTATGGCTAGAAGCAATATCTTCCAAGCAACCTTTGGATGGACAGGAGTGTTACGATATGCGTGGGAGGTTTTGGTGTCGAAATGTCAAAGAAGAGCTTTGTAGGGATTTATACAATCTGTGAATGGATTGCATAAATATTAATACTACTGACATACGTCTATAGCACATATACAAATATATAAACATATATAAATAAGTGCATACATTCATACCTAAATACATACATATTTATACGTAATATACATACATTGTATTTATTTATTTTAAATAAGAAATGTAAACATATTTGTCATGTAAGTAGTACAGCAGTACAGTACAGTACTAGATAAGTACAGCACCTCTTAAATGAAGAAAATTAATAAATTGTACTCACCAATTAACAGTATTTGCGAGAGTTTTTTTAACGTCTACAATTGTAATATGTACTTTCAACACTATTTATACCTAAATGTCAATGGTAATTGAGGTTAATTGATTTACAAAGTGCAGCAATACATACATATCCATACAAATATTTTAATGCGGATGAAACTCTGTTTGTTCGTTTGTTTGTTACCTTTTTACGTCTAAACGGCTCAACGGATCGTAATGAAATTTGGCAAGGAGATAGATTATACCCTGTGGAAGCACATAGGCTTCTTTTATCCCGAAAAAATGTACGGTGCCTGTGGATTAAATTTTAATTTCCACGCGAACGAAGTCGCGGGCAACAGCTTGTTTATTATAAACCCTTACGGTATAATCACGAAGACGAAAAAACCCCTACTCTTTGAAAGGATTATTTTGTTAGGGCGACAATGATCAAAGAAAGAAAGATAATCTTTGGACGATTCGTTAGGGAGAAGTCAGTTTATGGAGAATTAGACCTCCCAAGTCTTCATGACCACTGTTCCGTTAATTCTATAATATCTTAGCTGAATCTTTGAGTCTAGGAGGAGACCTAAAATATTAAATTTGACGATAGCACAACACAGTGCGCTCTATACATATTTTGCAATATCATGCAGGGAACCCACAATAGATAACGAGACATGGAATAGTTGTTTATTTGCCAGGGACCGCAATCATAATAAATAAAAAAAAAGAAGGTAGTCAATTTAATAAACATATCCGTCACTGTCTGTAAAATCTATTGTCACCGCACACGAATATTAGTGTTTTTCTATAAATATACCTACCCACTTATTTGTGTTTTCTAACTTGTTTCTTTTTGTGGAGTGTATTATGTACTATTATTATTGAATTGTAAATAGTATCGATTGAGTACAACGACGAATGTTAGTGTACGAACAAATCTTTCTCGTTTCTGTTACACTAATTAGTTTAGAAAAGAAAATGTTTACTTTGTAATAAAAAAATAAAAAAAATAGGCAGTGACGTTAGTTATAAAATTCTAATATCAAAGACTTGTGATATCTTTATTTAAGCATTTTCTTGACACACGTATACAATAGAAAATTAAATTAAAAAAAAAATACATACGTTATGCACATTATTTTAATTTTAATTAAATTTATTTTGTAATCATTATGCTTTTTAAATGCATACAATATAAATTAAAATATTAATAAATATTCATGGAATTTATATGTAAATGCAATATTTCGGATATTATGTAAAATTTACTTTCAGCTGTTCAGTAGTCAGTCAAGTGACGAGTGTAAAAATGGGATATGGCAATATTGAGAAACTGTTTGGTTTTAAAAACAAAATTAAATGGGGGTCTTGTTTTAAAATAATATCATATCATTTACTTGGAATTTGGTGGACATGGCATTACGCGTTCCCTGCCAAAGTATTAACAATTTTATTTTGTAAGTATGTTTCTGTATTTTCAATAACCTGCTAACCCAACTATAACCAAAGACCAGATTCTCCTAACCAAATCCACTTGTGTAGAGAGTTTTCTGATTGTTAAACGGCTTTGATGTATCAATAATATGTGGCGTCAAGGGTTTAAAGATAGACTGTATTAGGAGTCTTGTCGAGAATAATGACACAAACGAGTGTGATAAACTGAATGCAGTTGTCAGTTTTTATTTTTTATTTGGTTCATTTTAATCCGAGTTTGTATAACTTTTTCTAATATTAAAAAATACTTGAGAAAAGTCTTTTTTTAATCGTGAAAAAAAAAGAAAACTACGAAAATTTCCTTTGTACTTGTTTAAGCTCTTACTCTTTTAATTAGAATAAATATTTTATATATTATGAGACGCTGTAGCACGCGGGCCACGAGTATTATACACATCTAGAAGAATGTGTTGTGAAACACTGTATTTTGATTAGTGGAGAAATTATTTATTTCACTTTAATACTTTAATAAAACAATAAAACCGCTGTTGTTATTCCGATGAAATAAAACATTCCTTTACTTACGCAAACAACACTTTATAAAATAAAAAAAAACACGTTTGCGTTGCGTTTTCTTTTTTTACTATGTTACACTTTCTCTATGTCAACTTTCAGATAACTATTCAGAAGGCTTGTTAAAAACTGTCACAGGGAGTATATACAAAAGTTGTTAACACAAACAACGCAGCTCTCAGATGAGAGCTGATGTTTGCTTGTTTATTGCAGCATGGGATATGGTCTATCGTGTCCGGTAAAAAACAGGGTTTAAAGTTTTCACAATTAATAAACATATAATCTTTAAAAGCGTCTCGAGAATGTGTAATCCTTGTAACCCATGGAAAAGTTTACAATATTTGTGGTTTTACCATCGTTCCTAATTTAACTTTCGTCCATCATTTTTAATTTTAGCTACCTAGTTTCCAAACTCTGTTTAGGAAATAAAAAAGGAAACGTCGGTAGCCATCGATAGATTCCCTCATAAAATAAAAGTAATATAAATCTATGTATGTACATATAGCTGATTTTTTTTATTTTAGTATAATTATTTACAAATGCAATACAATAGCTTACAAGCAAAGGACACAATTTTTATTCTTCTGGGAACGGTTTATAATTAACTAAAGTATCAGGTTTTATAAAAACATGTTTACCTTTTTAAAACGTATAATAAACAAAAATATAAGAACCCGGAATAACAAAACCATAGCGGTATTAATAAAATAAAGTGGCCTCTAAAAATTAATTACAAAACAAAACAAAATTAGAAAGGGAAAAATCCCATTAATATTATAAATGTGAAAGTTTGTATGGATGGATGGATATTTGTTACTCTTTCACGCAAAAACCACTGAACCGATTGCGATGAAACTTGGTATGTAGATAGGTAGAGACCTGGATTAACGCATAGGCTACCACTTTTTATCCTGATATTCCCACGGGATCGGGACTTACGCGGGTGAAACCGCGGGGCGCTGCTGGTGATTCGGGTTAAATTGCCTGTGACAGACGGAATGAGAGACGCATGAGTGATCCTTTAAGGTTTTCAATTTTACATTTGGTCGTACGGAATGCTAAAAATTAATACAGTGTATATATTTTCTTAGCAATAGTCAAGTCGCGTATATCCAACATAGCTCAGTATCATCAGACAAGACATATAAAAAAATAATACGCTTTAAAATACTATAGGCAAGTAGAAGTGCTATTTTCAGCCAGGGACATCCCATAGCTAGAAGGTTATGATGAAATTAATGTATTATTTATTATGGACATTTAAGCTTTAAACCTAATACTTACTAACAAGGTGATGGGCATTTCAAAACGTCAAACGGCCAGATAATAAAGTTTGTAACAAATAGTATAAGCAGAATACAGATCCTCGTTATATGTAGGCTGACAGCCAAACCTTGATTTGAAAGCAACGTTGTATGAGATACAGGAAAGTTATAAGTAAAAAGTACAGGTTCCTTACAGCATTGTGTAAGATAGGAATAGGGACACAGTTTTCCTATTAGATTACAAAAATAAAGAAAAATATTTTTTTTTAGTTTCAGGCATGTTTATGATAAACGGAATCGGCATCACTTGTGGTGTCCATAGACAGTTTACACACAAATCTTATAAAGTAAATACACCGCTCAAAATATTCCTTCTTGTATGCTACGCCTCAGCTGGTCAGGTAAATATTAATTACGTTAACTATGAAATTTAGCGAAATTTCAAAGTTAACGTTATCGAAATTAATTAAATTAAACAAAAGAAGTGCAAAGAAATAAGCTGGATTTTGAAAAACTGGCTTTAAATATAAAAAAAATGTTTAATATGATACCGAATGAAGTGGCAAAGTGAGTAGATCTGCATTATAAAATATTACTAGTGATATTTTGACTTGAACTGTATTTAGACGAAATAAACTCGACGTTTTAATTAATATTAATTTTAATAGGTTTGCTTTTTTACAACTTCTAATATTTTAGTCCAATTATTGTATGATTTCAGAATCCAATATACCAATGGATTCGTGATCATCGTCTGCACCATAAATTCAGCGACACAAACGCGGACCCACATAATGTAAACCGCGGAATATTCTTCTCTCACATTGGCTGGCTTATGACAACTAAGAACGAAGAGGTGATAAAAGAAGGGAAGAAGATTAATATGAGTGACATTGAAAACGATAAGCACGTAATGTTTTTTAACAGGTAAGTTTTAAAGAAGAAGAATGATAAAAAAGAAGAATGAAGATAAAAAAAATGTTTAATCAACTGTTTTGTGACTGTTACTGCTTACTGATTTTACGGACTATCAATAGTATTATTAACTATATAAACTCTTATTTCAGCTTTGTGATAGACGACAATAGCGGTTTGTCAACACCAACAATAGTCCTTGAAATTTCGATTTAGGATATGCATAAAATTAGTTAGGCATCCATCGCAGGACTGCTCCCTTCGATGGATGCCTAACTAATTTTAAACCTGAAAATTTACACAGATGGATCATTTCTATGTATCTTATTAAGTGTTGCAAGTTAAATCTAGTTTACATGGCATAGCATGAAGCACATTTTTGGTCGAAAAATACACTAAGAACTCTTTATCTGTATCGCTTGCGTGTCGTCCATTTGTATAATCCTGAACCAAAACAAGTGGTTTCGGGTTTTGGTTCAGAATCTACAAACAGACGGCTTACCCATACCCTTTTTTTCTGACTAACTAAATTAAAGCTATTATCTCTAACCTGAAACTGGAGGACTATTAAAAAATATTAGAGTTTATCATTTTCTGAAGTTATTTCTCCAACCGACTCCAACGCATTACTCGAAGCACCATCACTTGTCAATTGACGTCTTACAGTTTAATTTTTTTGTTACACAGGAATTCAACAATACTCAACATAATTTTTTGTTTTGTGATTCCAACTTTAACTGGCATACTGCTTTGGGGAGAAGACTGGAGATGTGCAGTGGCCTGGCAGTGTTTCATAAGATTTATTTTGATATTTCATAATGAACTTACGGTGAACAGTCTTGCCCATTCATACGGATATACTCCTTATAATACGTAAGATCTTTTTTCTTTTGTATATTGGGGATTTCGAGAATAGCAAAAATAATTTTAGACTATATGATGATTCTGAAATCCGTATTGAAAAATTCTTTTCAGGAACATTTTATCTAAACAAAACAAATTTGTAGCCACGACTACATTCGGTGAGGGCTGGCACAATTATCACCACATGTTCCCTTTTGATTACAAAGCAGCTGAATTCTGTGATTCTTTCAACTTTTCGGCTTCTATGATCAAGTGGTGGGAGAAAAAGGGATGGGCTTACGATCTTAAAGAGGCGAGCCCTGAAATGGTAATTTCAGTCGTCAAGAGACTAGGTGATGGAATTCCAAGGACGGAGAATTAATTTTATGTAATATACGGGTTTTCTTTTAAATAAAATTGAAAAAAATTATTGCTTTTAATTACTTTTATTTAAAGACAATATCTTAAAATATCTCTCTAAAAATTTTTTTTCAAATTCAATTTTTGAAAACTAAATCAGTTATTATTGTCGCCTATGCATAACGCTCCTAAAATTTGACTACACTTTTCTGTAACACCTTATATATATTTTTATATTCATAAAAACATCTTACAAAAAGTTCATAAATTTTCCTCAAACATTTCGTACGATCTGCTTGACTCGATCGCTGTTTGAACTTGTGGCACATTCTTATGGATAGAATTAGTTCCATTAAGTGTCAAAAGATGGCGTGCGTGTCAATTTAGGTAATCTATAACTCATCAATAGATGGCGGCCGTAGGTCAATTTAGGCTTACGTAACAATCAAAAACATTTTTTTCTTGTAGTAGTTAAACATTAATATTTATGTTTAAACGCACAACTAGACAGCCGTAGCGAACATAGCAAATGATTGTTAAAAACATTTACAGTTTGGAGGGATCAGTTCCTGACACTTAGCCAAATCACATCTAAACTCCTGGAGAGATAAGTTGCTAGCCTTTCGTAACACATTTACCACCTTTTGAGGTAGATAAACTGAAAGTTTTTGAGAAAATGATACAATGATAGGTTTCATAAACTAACACAACAAATGTTCTCACAGCAGCTTATAATTTTGTATGCTTAGTGGTTTTCGGAGCATAAAATGATAAATTCATTCATCTTGTGCAACATACATAATATCGTTGGTAAAATATGCTGTTACGTGTATTGCTAAACCCAAATTTGTAGGCATAAACTTGCTTGAAGCAGCTTGCCTGAAGTTTAATTTTAATTTATAACAAATAAGTTATTTATATATTTATTCAATTATGATCACTTGAGATTACAGGAGTTTTGCTAGGAGCGCATGAACCAATATTGCCAGACACGTTTCTAATAAAAGAAAAAAGGGAGTGGAGTTTAATGGTGTTAACACGTCGTGGCTAAAAGTTGTTTTTTCCTTAATTGCAATAATTGATATGATATAATGGTCATATTAACATAGGACTGTTAATATGGTCATTATTTTCTATATTAATTTTATTATTTATACCCACAAAATCAATTACTGCTCTAATGAACCTTACAGCAGCGCGTCAATAAGGGTTGCCACCCGTACTTAGTAGTATATATTATAGAACAATAATACAGTGAGAAAAATACTATATTTTTATTGCTAACTCAACTGTCGCCATTTTAACAGTAACTAGAACACTCTGAAACTGTTTGTAAGGCTTTCACGCCTTAACTACTCTACCGATCATCATGAAGTTTTCGTTCCACGTTGTCAACGGTACAGAAAAGGACATAGGGTACCTACCATCCAGAAAAAAAATTGTTTCCGAAGGAAAAATACTTTTAGACAACGATAAAAGATAAGAACAATAAATGTGGAGCTACTATTATTAATATTTATTGCTAGTTTAAAAAACAAATACTATATTTTTCCCAAAATAAGGTGGCAACCCTGGCGCCAATATTTATTTTCTAAACGCTTCACGCTTCACTGCTTGACATATTTACATTGTTCAATTTAAATCGGCGTATTGTCAGTTAGTTATTCAGTTAGACGGTATCCGTGACATGTGTAAAGCGGGTGGTAGCTTATAGTATGTCATTTATTTACTTTTGTTACACACGGAGTAGTAGCTCTGCAAACATTAACATTAAAATAATGAAATCACAACATAAAAAAGTGGTAATCACCATGGTTACAGAAATATGTGGTCATATTTTAGGATCGTACAGTAGACCCCGTGAATAACGTAAATGATAATAATTTTATGAAAATTCCTGATTTTTAATACAGAAATATTATTTTGAAACTGAAAAATTAAACCTGAAAATTTACCGATTAAGCTGATATTTCGTAAGAAAGAGTAAAAAAAACAAAATCATTGGAATTTACATGAATATTCATAATGTATTATTTAGAAATGTGCACTTACATCAGGAAAAGCATTTTCGGAAGAAAAAAAAAAAAATAAAAAAAATATCTAAATCAATTTTTTTTCGAGCTAAATCAACTATTTGTCGCTATACATAACGCTCCCACACTTTTATGTACTTGTAATAATCTGAACAATTTAATATGATTTCTAATAGTTTTAATAAATTTTAAAGGCAATTTGAGTAATGGTAACTATAATAGTAATTTATTTATTTCTCCCACATAACAATTAAAAACTAGAAATACAACATTGTCATTATAAGGTATTGGGAGACTGGTTTCCATATTTAAATTAAATATTAAATAATATTGTGATATTTTTTTTGGAATTATATTTAAATAGTATTGAGACTATGATAAGATTTAGTTCTGTCCATGGTATGAGGAATATGCTGGCACCGTCGTACGTGTGCAGCATATGATCAACATAAAATAAAACTTCATATGATGATATTGTATATTGATATTATCATGACTGTCTTTTAACATAATATTCATATTTCTTGTTTTAATTTCTATCATTTTTTTCTCAGTTTAATCTCGTTTAAGACACTTTCATTTTCATAATTAATATTTGTATGTAACGTTATTTCTTTAAAGTTTGTTAGTGTTTACTTTTCTGTTACTTCCGTCTTTCGTCTGTTCTCTTTTAATCCACTGTTATTGGTAAGTGAACTATCTGAAATCATAACGTTGACGTTGATACGATGCAAAATAAATCAATCATTTCTGTTGTCGAGTCAAGATTACTATCTTGACTCGACAACAGAAATGATTAGATAGAAATGGAAAATATCATTTATATTTATACAGGCCTCGGTGGCGCAGTAGGCAGCGCGTAAGTCTCATAATCTTAAGGTCGTGAGTTCGATCCTCACCCGGGGCAATATTTTTGGCTACTTCTTCAGTTTTTTCTTACACAAATTTTGATATTCCGATCAATGATAACTTTTACCTATATTCACATTTGCAGATAAGAACAATTAGAAAAATCTTGATAAAGTTCAAGCTATAAGATTATCGTTTATATAATAATAATAACAATAAACTATCGGAAATATATTCTGAAAGATGGTACGGTGTACATCTGTCGGGCATGCCACTGTCCCGGTGAATCTATCAGGCATATTATTTCTGGATGTTCTCGTCTTGCCAACGGGGAATATTTGCATAGACACAATCAAGTGGCCAGGATTGTACATCAACAACTTGCCCTTAAATACAATCTTGTGAATTCAGAGGTGCCATATTACAGGTATGTGCCCGACCCAGTTCTCGAAAATGGTCGTGCCACATTATATTGGGATCGATCTATCATCACTGACAGAACTATTGTTGCCAATAAGCCTGATATAGTGCTGATAGACCGATTAGAGCCTGATTATCGATATTGCTGTTCACCTCGTGAAAGTTGAAAAAGAAAAACAATTAAAATATTTGGATTTGTCTCACGAGGTTGTCGATATGTGGGATGTCGATTCGGCGATCATTGTTCCAATTGTCATATCTGCCCATGGATTAATAGCCAAGAGCCTCGATCAACACCTTAAGAGGCTCGCGTTAGACAGCTGGATCAAGGGACTGATGCAGAAAGCAGTTCTCCTCGACACGGCCCGTGTGGTGAGGAGGTTCCTGTCTTTGGAGACCTAACCACCGGTGTCTTGGTCCCTGTACCCGATGTCGGTGGTCTACTATTTTTTATATTTTTAAATATATATTTTGTTTTATACATATTTAAAAATGTAATTTATAAGTTTTAAGTTTAATAAAGAGAAATAATAACAAAAATAAATACTTTTTATTGTACACCAAAAAAAAAGAAACAAATATACACTAACAAATTTTACATCTAATGCATAATCGGCGGCCTTATCTCAAGAAGCAATATCTTCCAGGCAACCTTTAGATGGACAGGAGTGTAACGATGTACGTGGGTGGTTTTGGTGTCGAAATGTCAAAGAAGAGCTTTGTTGAGGTTTATGTAATTTGTAAATGGGCTGCATAAATATTAAACCATTCATATATTAAATGTATAATATGTTGTATTAGTATCGAGTTACGTCTATGGCACACATACAAATACATGTACATATTTAAATAAGAAATGTAAACAAATTTATCATGCAAGTAATTTATTACAACATTCATTTATTTTAGCAGATAGTATTCTTTAAATATTTTTTTGAACAATGATAATGTAAATAATATATCGTATGTAATCTGTTATTGTTATTTTAGTAGCTTGTCTTTGAATTCAATAATTTATTATAAATTATTATGCCCTCAACAAACTTCTACTGAATCCTCATAATTTTATATTCTCAACAGCCGTATGTCATACCTCTAGAACAGTGTCTACGCTCTGTAAAGCCTGGATGCTACAAACTCGAACCTCACTTTAATAATTCCCTCAAAGTAACTTCATCCCTCTGTACATGTAATAAAGTGTAATCTCGCTTGACTTGGGTTTGAAAAGCTGCAGATTCAACTTAGTGTAAGAGACATGTCACACTGTGGAGAAGTTTTAACAAAGTTCCTAGTTTCCTAGCGGATAATAGAAGGGTGCTTGGATGAACTCGGCACAATATGATAGTTTAATGTTTAAGGTTTTCTAGGATTTTGCGATAACATTTCCAATTTGTCAATAAGACTTTATTTAAAAATTGTATAGTTTTCAGTTTTTTTCTGAAAATTAGTACACGAACGAAACACATTGGCGATTTCCTCGTGGCCAAACTAGGTTGCCAAACCAGTTAGGCCACGAAAAAACTTAATTCCTCGTAGACAAACTACAAATAATATCACACTGTATAGTAATATTTTACCTCGTGGCCGAACTAGGTTGCCAAACCAGTTAGGCCACGAGGAAACTTAATTCCTCCTGGACAAACTAATCAAGCCATTACGGTCAATCAAGGAGGCAATACTTCACAAGGAAAGCGAAAAGAGGAAGCTTCTTTATTAGTCTACAAAAAATCAAAAGGCCGCAGATGTAAAATTCGATGTAGAATTGAAAAAAAATTTGAAAAGTTAAAAAAACGAGAATTCTTATATTGATTTTTTAAAAGTAATACGTTATAAATTGCGATAAACTTATTGAATACCAAATACTTTTTCTATTTTGTCAAATACAGAATTTAGTCATACCCAAAAGGCGACATTTTAAGAAGCTGTTGTCAATGTTAAGTCAAGTTTTGTTGTTAAAAGAATAATTTTTCTTAAAATGTTATATTCATATAAATGAGTTTGATGTCTCTTGTTTTTTTTTGTTTACACTGTACTTGTAGTCATAGCACGAAATGGTTAAAAACAGAAGCGGGCTTTACTAGAACTGGGCGTACCAAGAAGTGGTCAAATACAGAATTAGTCATATACAGATGGGTACATTTTAAAAAGTTGTCACAAACCGCCTAATCGCCCGAATTAATATATCACCAACCTTCCTTAATTTCTTCCTGAGTCAGTGAAGCCAAATCTGTGCAAAGACCTACGATTCGCGATTTGCGTTTTTTCTTAATTTTTAGTAATTTATTTATTTACACTTTATGCACATTTGGTACAAAGGCGGACTTAATGCCTAAGGCATTCTCTACCAGTCAACCATTGGGTGATGCAGAGAAAACAGGAAGTAGGTGCGTTTTAACTAAAGGTAGTTTATAAAACAAAATATTATCTATTGCACTAAATATACTACGTAATATATTACCACTTATATAAATACCATACACATATATACCACATACATACATACATACATATAAATAAATATACACATACGCATATAACAACAATAGATGACAAATTATGGGCAAGTTGATTCTGCCAGTTGTTTGAAGAGATACTCCTTTACTTTCATTTTAAATGAGTAATTGTTGGTGGCCATCCTGATTTCAAAGGGAAGCTCATTCCAAAGAAGAACGGACTGAACGAAAAAAGATGAACCGACAAACTCGGAAGTGTGTGAGGGACAACGAAGGAGAAGATTATTGGCGGAACAAAGGTTTCTGTCATAATTACTACATAAAAGTTGGAAGTAGGAAGCTAAAAAGGGTTGGCGAAGATGGATTATTAAGGATAGTAAATAGAACAGTGAGGGCTCGTAATTTTCGACGTTGGCGAATAGGTAACCAATTGAGCTGCGAACGGAAAGAGGACACATGATCAAATTTACGGAGATTAAAAATGAATCGAATGCAGTTATTAAGAAGACGGTCTAACTTATCGAGAAGATCTGCATTCAGGTCATAACAGCACACGTCACCATAGTCAATTAATGGGAAAATAAGAGTTTGCACAAGCATTGTCTTTGTTTTTGCGGGAAGAAAATTTTTCAAGCGATACAATGCTCGGAGAGTTCCAGCAACACTCTGACACTGATTTGCAACTTGATCACGCCAATTCAGTTTGTAGTCCAGATGTAATCCAAGGTCTTTCACCGATTGACGGTATAGCAGTACCGTTAAAGATGATAGCTGGCAGCGTCTCAGTGTCTACTCTACTCATCAATCGGTGACTTCCAATAATAATGGCTTGACATTTTGTGGGGTTTACCGATAACCCAAACCTGTTAGACCAAATTTTTATTGCTTCGAGGTCTCTGTTGACCATATCTATGGCTATTGAAATGTCTTCAATCTTGGTTTGAAAATAGAGTTGCAGGTCATCGGCATACAGATGATACGCACATTGAAGTTTCAGGGTTAGGAGATTGATAAACACAGAAAATAGCAAGGGAGAAAGAATACCGCCTTGAGGGACACCAGAATTTAGAGTACACCAGCACGAAGATGACTCATCGACACGAACAGACTGCTGGCGTCCCTGAAGATAAGATGAAAACCATTCCAGTGCTTCCGGCGAGACCATAAGATAGGACAGGATAGATAAGAGGATATCGTGACTAACGGTATTGAAGGCATTTGAGAAGTCGACCAGTACCAAAACAGTTACTTTTGTGTCTTCCGTTCCCGCCCTGATATCGCCAGTCACTTTAAGAAGAGCGGAGGTAGTGCTATAACCAGGCCTGAAGCCAGATTGCAATGGGCTTAACAGGTTGTTTTGGTATATGAAATAGGATAGCTGTTTGAGCACACGGGATTCTAGGACCTTGGAGAGGAAGGGTAGAATGGATATTGGTCTAAAATGGTTGGGAAGTGTGGGATTTGCAATTTTAGGTAGGGTATGACATAAGCCTTGCGCCAAAGTGATGGAAAAATTCCGTAATCTAAGGTACCTAAGGTATTTTAGCCATTTTCCAAAGACTGTTATTGAAGTGGTAAAAACAATTTTTAATCTCAGCTTCGGGAAATATATATTTGATGGCGTTGATGGCCACTGATTCAAAGTCAAGTGGTATCCATATGCAGTTGTGGAATAGGGACATCTGTTCTTTTAGCCGTATCTCTCATATTTTTAATGCCATGTTGATTTCATTCCTTAGTTCCCTAATGCTTTTATAACGCTACCTATTATTTAAAAATATTACATTTATGTAGTCTACTCAATTAAGTTTGAAATTGATTATTTTTTACTTTTCACTGCCCTTTTAAGTCGTTGTCGGAAGTCGGTTTAACTTTTTTGAATGTTTATTTATCCATTTTTAGAGTAAGGTACGTATGTATGAGTAGATACGGTATTTAGAATATCACTATCTATAATGTTAATTACCGAAATGTAATTCGCTAGATTATATTAACTTTCTATTAATAATCCCGATACTTTACTTGGATAAGATGGTAAGATTTTTAGTTTGTCTAGCAACTTGCTGCATTTGATTAAATAAGTTATAAATAATTTTAAATTTAAAAAAAAATAATACTCCAAACTTGAAAATCCCGTTAATGATTAGAAAACAGCTGAACAGATTTTTATGTCTAAGAACACTCTCGATCAAGTCACCTTTCAAACAAAAAACAAACGCACTTAAATCGGTCCATTCGTTTGGGAATTACGATGCCACAGTCTGTCTGTGATAGATACACAGACACACAGACACGTCAAACTCATAACACCCTCGGCGTCGTTGCGTCGGGGGTTAAAAAAGATACAAAAAAATCGAACGTAAAACCTCCTTTTTTTAAGTCGGTTAATAACAATAACATTCGTCACTTTAAACATCAATGTTGTTTAATTTCAAGAAAATCAACAAACAGTACATCTGTCCTTAATTTCTGAAGGTTTCCCTCGTTTTCCCTCAGATACTATCAGCAGATCCGGACTTGGTGACAATGGGACCACTTAGGGAGCATACACATTCTAACAAAAAAAAAATCTGAAATCCGTTCATAGATGACGGAAATATCGGTGAACATACAAAAAAATACATACAGCCATTAATGAAGACAGGGCAATGTGGACAACAGGAATACACCCTTAAATAAATTAAATCGATCTAAATAAAAAATATAAGTACAACAATTTTATTCATTTTTAAGAAAAACTTACTCTTAACAAAAAAATAACAAATTTGCCACAAAATCGCTATTCAGTTTTTTTACATCTGGTCATTATTTTTACTTCCCAAGGTTGCCTGGAAGACATTGCTTCTAGCAATAAGGCTGCCCTTTGCACATGTCCATTTTTGTGTACAAAAAAGTTTATCCAGTTCTATTCTATAGCTATTTGACGGGAACGGTGTCTTTTTCTTGGAATAAAATATTCCGTGTGTCCTAGACTTCAGACAGACAAGTTTCCTGCTATCAAAGTAAATTAATTAACAGGAAGCGAAATTAAAATCTTCCATCCGTTCGCATTATTACGTTCTATTTTTTTATTATTTTAAAGTAAACAGATAATTAATGTAAAATATATGTTTTTTTATATAAGCTATATTGTAACGGCAATGTCAACACATATTTCTAAGTTTAATTTACAATTAATAAAATAGGAGATATTTGACTTGTCAGTCAATCTGATTAGAGACCTCACAGGGACAGTCAATTTTTAGAGGATATTAAGTAGACAGTGTAGGCGTGTTTTATTGTGCTGATTCTTGTGAATTGGATAAGTTATGAAACTTTGGTCTTGGAGTATAAAATAACTGTTTATTCCAGAGCACCTTACAGTAATACATCGAAGCAAGTAATGTCCGAATCTATCTATACAATATTCTATGTCTAAGTTACGTAATATAGACAAAAATAGGCCCGGAAACATCTATAGATCTTTGTTGGATTGCCAACAGACAGTCAGACACTAACTGTTGATGTTTAATTAATTAATTATATTATACCCTTTTGAATTACGTACAATTATGAGCGTGACAGCTGGTGGTTTTTATGTTTATTAGTTATTCGAATAAGCAACGTAAATCCCTAAACACATAAACTCAAATTATTATTTAAAACACAAACAAAAAACATCAACGTAATTAGTTTATTTTAATAACGTATATTATTAACATGACCTAGTAAACATTGTTTTTATTTGGTTTTTTGTTACAGCGAACTCACATATACTGATTTAATTTTGGACACATTAATACTAGGGATGCTATAGAGCTCCATAACCGTACCACATCCAAAATAAAAATCTATCCAGAACCGTAGCCGTAACGTTTTATACTAAGTATTGTCTATAATTTGGTGTGAAATTAAGTATTTGATTTATAGCAATCGGTTCTCTTTATCCATAAAAAAACTGCACTTAACACGTAAAAAGTATAAAACAAACGTGGAAACCTTTTCTGCAAAAATTTTGTACGTAATTCTGTTCATAGAATTAAGAATTTAAAGTATTCTAGGAAAAACATATTATTACAATGCAGTTAGAATTGTAATGATATGTTTTTTTCTGGATTATTACTTTAGACCAATAGTAATTTTAAATATTCCCAAAGGAATATTTAAAATTACAAACAATAATTTTAAATATTCCTAAAGGAATATTTAAAATTTTTGTTTTAACAAGTGTTGTTAACAAAATAAATTTTGTTAAAAAAAAATCTTCTCTAATATTAAAAATAAATTAATTAAAAATATATTAATTTTAATACTTTCTGAAAGTGCACATAACCTAAAAAGTGTTGGGTATGTGTGCTTTATATATGTGTTAAGATTATTCCCAAAATAATAACTTTTGTGCATTTATTTCTTAATACGTACGTACCTGTTTTCTCTATGCAATCATAAAATTATTTGTATGCGGTTAAAAATAATAAATTCCTTCGGTTTTGGCAGATTTTCGATAGTATACGGGAACGCAAAGCGCCGATATCTGCTGACCATGAGCGTCACGCACCGTCACCTGAAATCGAAACTTACGGAAAGGAAGTCACACCTAAGTATATTCAAAAAGTATTTGGATAGTGACTTTGCCTCTCAAGAAAATGTCAAGAAACGTAAAGCGAGTTTAATTCTCTGAGAGTATCGCGCACCATCACGCGAGTCTAAACCCAGTGCACGATGGCATACACAAGGCAATATGACCGACCGGTCTCACGCATTAATGTGCTTTTCTGTGGTGATTGTGGAAACAGCAAGAGATTTTTTCGTTGTTTGGTGTTCGAGTTCGTATTCGAGTCTTTCGTCTTGGGAAACATGTTTATTCACACACTGCTATTCACCAAAGCTCCAAAACATTAATAATAACTTGACACACCTCACACACGGCTGTCTGATTCCAAACCAGGCAGAACCTGTACTATGGTAACCAGACTGCTGGCAAACATACTTTTATATTTCTAAATACTTATATGTTTTAGATAAATTACACCCAGAAGTTTTTAAGTAAAAAAAAATTAGATAATGTCAAAGATATATTATGAAGAATTCATTAAGACTGGCTAAGTTACTCCTTATGAGACCAGCTATCTGCCTGTGTAATTTCCGTGGAAATCGGTCGACCCGTTCCGGAGATTAGCCGGAACAAACAGACAGACAGACATTGAGACAAAAAATTTAAAAACTGATTTTTAGGCATAGCTGTATCAAACTCAGGATTGGAAAAGTTTGGATTCAAAATCAACTTTCGGTGTTGACTTTTTTCTACATCATCATCATCATCATTTCAGCCATAGGACGTCCACTGTTGGACATAGGGCTCCCTTAATGACTTCCAAGAAGACCGGTTGGAAGCGACCTGCATCCACCGACGTCCTGCGATCTTTACCAGGTCGTTTGTCCACTGCGATAATGGACGTCCTACGCTGCGCTTTCCGGTCCGTGGTCTCCATTCCAGAATTTTTCGGGCCCATCGACCATCCGTTCTACATGACTATTCAAAACTTCTTTTAATTTTATTTAGTTATTAAAATATATGTTATTCACTTAACACGATATAGACTTCTTATTGTTAATTCCTTAACATTTTTTATTACATTAAATAAATTTGGAAGCAATCCTTACCGACCCACGTTCGTCGAGGCGTAGCAGAGCATAACAGAACATTATAAATATTAATCATTATTAGCCATTCCTCCTTAAAATACATCGTAGCATAATCTTTAGGATCTTGTTGGAAAAACCCCAAGGCTTCCTTCGAGTTATTGCAGTTTTTTTTAAATCGTTTTTCCTTTTGACTTTTTTCTTAATGATAGCAACTCTGATAAGGTAAGATTTTCTGCTCTCCTTACAACATGTATGTAAATCACTACATATTATAAAATAAAGTCCCCGCCACGTCTGTCTGTCTGTTCACGATAAACTGAAAAACTACTGAACGGATTTTCATGCGGTTTTCACAAATAGTAAATTGGTTGAAATATGATGATGATTGTTGAAAATGTTTCTACTACCCGTGCGAAGCCGGGGCGGGTTGCTAGTCCATAATATATAATTTATGATGATAACAAACAAAAAAAAATATTCTCATATTTATAATATTATTTAGGATGTTCTTATTATTCAGGCCAGGTCCACTCCACATTTTAGGTATAAAGCTACAAATACACGGCGGGAAGACTATTCGTGCGAAAATTCAGTGGGCTGCCGCGATCGAGTTATAGCTAGCCTAGGTTTATTTGTTCACGAGAATAGAGTAATAGGCACATAACTTATTAATAATAAAATGTTCAGATTAATTACTTCTTTAAAAAAGACAACCCTAACGTCACGCCGTCGTCAGAACGGACAATAGTTACACGATAGAAAGAGACGCAACTTCTAAGTGAATATAACTGTAGGTAATTAGCGAACTGTGACCTAAATTGCGACTTTATTGTGGCGGAACAAGAGTTGCTATTTATTTAAATTATTTGGTGGAGTGGGACTTCTGTATCTGTACTGTTATGTATTCTGTGTTATGAGTAACATATTAGAAGTATTTATTAGGAAATGGTATGATTGATATCTGTCGGGTGTGAGATCCTCTTGCCCCTTAAACGTATTATTTCAAGTTACAAATAATAATTTTGGGAGAGCAGTCCTTCGGCACGTATGGGCCGGCTCAACCGGAGTGATACCACGGCCTCACAGAAAACCGGCAGTGAAGCAATTATTGCATTGCTTTTCGCCAAGTGAGTGAGGTTACCGGAGGCCCTAACCCCTCTTCCCCTCTTCTCCGCACTCTCCCTCTTCCACTTTTGCCTTAGCATAACTTGTATGTAGCGGCCATTATCTTTGGCGAAGGCTGCCACTATTACTACCACTTATTCCCTTGGATTACAAAGCTACTGAAATCTGTAACTATTTCGTCCTTTTTGGCTGTTCAGTTTTTGTAATTTGCAAGTCAGTCTTAATTTTGAGATTTTTTTTATTTTTTTATTATGATGTACTCGTAATTAAACGGTTACTCATAACAATTACAATCTAGACCTTGAGGCTAATAAATAATTTAAATTTAACTTAATTTGCAAAAAACTTACAAAGTTAAGAATGTGTCCATTGGCACTTTTCTTAGTCTCTATTATCATGGTAAGACACTTTGTTCTTGTGTTCCTTAAGAGTAACACTCACTGCACTACTAACACTAACTTCATTAAACTAACTCAAAGGGCTTAGTTCTTTTTAGTCTTCTAACTATGTCCGTGGTGTCAAAGAGCTGGATAGAATCAACGTTCACATGTTGAAGAAGTCTTTGTTCATGTGCTTCGGCGTATTGTTTTATTACTTCACTAACAAGATCTACTCCTAGGTCTCGGTGGATGTCATCATTTCTAACGTACCAGGGGGCATTTACTATACTCCGAAGTACCTTATTTTGGAATCTTTGAAAGATTTCAACGTTAGTTCTTCGTGTGCAGCCCCAAAGTTGAATGCCATATGTCCATACAGGCATGAGAACTTGCTTATTTAAAAGTACTTTGTTATACACTGACAAAGTAGAATGTCTACCAAATAGCCAGTACATGTTTTTGTAGCGTAGGTCTAAGGCTTGGCGTTTCTTTTTGACATGAGCCTTCCAGCGAAGTTTTGCGTCTAGCGTCATATCCAAGTATTTCGCCGTATTTTCATATGGTATTACACGACTGTTAATGTATACCGGTATATGGTTAGATCGTTGGTTTGTAAAATCTATATGAGTAGATTTTGACTGATTTAATTTGATTCGCCATTTTTTTGTTCAATCGGTGATGGCATTGACGGCAGTTTGTACCTTCTCCATTGCTTCTTTGTGAGTGACACCTGTAGCCATGATAGCCGTGTTGTCTGCAAAGGTAGCAAGGGTACTGTTTTTTGTTTCAGGGATATCGCAGGTGTACAATAGGTACAGGGTAGGTCCAAGAACACTTCCCTGTGGTACTCCAGCTTTTATTTGTTTGATATATGAATAAGCATCCTCATGTCTCACTCTAAATGTCCTCTCTGTTAAGTAAGATTCTAAAATGTCCACAAATTGTTTTGGAAGCATTTTATCTAATTTGTATATAAGACCTTCATGCCACACTTTATCAAACGCCTGAGGTACATCTAGGAATACTGTAGAACAAACTTTTTTTTCTTCTAATGTTTTTTCAATAACATTGGTAATTCTGTGTATTTGGTCTATCGTGGAATGTTTTTCTCTAAAACCAAATTGGTAATTAGGAATCAGTTCCCTAACTTCTATAATAGATTTCAAACGCCTGAGTAGTAATTTTTCAAATAATTTTGCTGTGATTGGTAAAAGTGATATGGGTCTGTATGATGTTACTTCACACGGTGGTTTTCCTGGTTTAGGGATCATGATAACTTCCTCAACTTTCCACATACTAGGCACATGTTTTAGTTGAAATGTGGCATTAATGAGGGTTGTAAGTTTTACTATGGCTTTACGTGGGAGATTTTGGAGAAGTTCACCAGTGATAAGGTCGTATCCCGGCGATTTCTTTTTGTTCAATTTTTTGATCATGCTGTTAACTTCTTTTGGGGTGACGAGTTTTATTTCTAAATCGTCATGGTTAGTTACGTCCGATGCTATGTTTTCAGAGCTTTCCTCACTGTTCGTTTAAAAAATTTGCTCTAAATGCTCTGTAAATATAGTCGCTTTCTGTTCATTACTTGTGGCCCATTTCCCATCTATTTTTTTAATAGGTGAAACGTGAATGGTAGGCTTTTTTAAGCTTTTAGTGGCTTTCCATAGTGAGTAATCTGATGTTCCATTACTTGATAGTTGGCTAAGGTAATCCTTTGTAGTATTATCATTAAATTCTTGAATTTCTCTGCTTAGTCTTTTTGTGAGTTTATTGAGCAGTGTTTTATCAGGTGGATATCTAAATTGTTGCCACTTTTGTCTCTGGACTCCCTTTATGGCTATAAGATTTCTTATTTCTACTGGATATCTGTGAGTTACAACTCTTGTTTTCATGACAGGTGTATTTTGCCAGGCGCAGCGTTGGATGTCGGTAGTAAATTTTGCTACTTCTTTATCTACTTGCTGTTTGTTTTTGAGTGGTACTTTGAGGTCTATACTGTAATCTAAATCAAATTGAAAGCTCTCCCAGTCAGTGTTTTTGTTTACTAGACTTGGGTTGCTTTCTTTTTGTATTATTGTCTCGCTTAGAGTTAATATAATAGGCGAATGATCGGAATGCATATCATATCCTTCTTCTATATTAAGGTATGTAGCTGATAGATTCTTGTAAATGAAGAAGTCAATCAGATCTTGTTTTTTTCTTATATCGGTAGGCCAATAGGTGGGTTTCCCTGTTGAAATTACATTGCACTTGATTTCTCTGATAGCATATAGCAATTCCTTACCCTTGGTGTTAGTTAGTCTGGACCCCCAATGTGTGTTCTTTGCATTGAAGTCACCTCCTAATATGAATGTATTACCAAGAACTTTCAATAGATTCCTGTACTGCTTTGTTTTTAGTCCATACTTAGGTGGAATGTATATGGCTGCTATGGTAATGTCATGAAGTTTGGTTCTGACTACAACGGCTATAGTTTGTACAAACTGTTCTTCGCATTTGTGTTCTAAGTAATGGTAATGGTAATGATGGCACTTCCTCCACTCGCTGTGTTATTGGGATGAAGTACATGATATACTTTATAGCCTTTTATGTGAATAAAGGATTCTCTTGTAAAATGAGATTCCGATATGAGGCACACATCTATTTGCTCTGTTGATAAGACTGCCTGCAACTCGTTCCGGTGCTTTAAGAGTCCGTTTGCGTTCCATGTCATAATTTTTAGTGTGTTTCTCATTTTTGTTTTGGATGAATAGGTAGTTGTATACTTTCTATGTTTCTCAACCTTTGGTCAAAGGAGGTTAACATGTTTAGAATTTTACTGATATTTTCATCTGTAGTAGTATTTCCAGACTTGGGGGGCACCGATGGCTGTGGCTGTAGTTGCGATGCTTTTGTCATTTGCGCATATGATACATTATTTGTTACCTTTCAATGCGTAGGACGTTACGGTTGTTGTCTCTCAGCACCAGTGGCTAGGATGTTAGGTGAAGCTCCTTTTTTTTTGAAGGCTTTATTTTTTAAATCTTGTAGTTCTTTAGCTACTATACACCCTCTATAATTAGCCGGGTGGGGTTCGCCACAGTGAACACATTTAGGCTTTGTTGCTATTGACTTTGTGCAGTCCTTGGTGAAGTGTTTACCAGTACACTTCACACACCTAGGTTCCTTTGAACAATATTTTTGAGTATGGCCATATGCTTGGCATCTTTTGCACTGTGGGATTAACTTGGATGTTTTTAAAGGCTGAACATCTACCTTACAACCTGGTATGGCCTTAATACCATAGATATGGTTTATATCTTCGTCTTTTTGAAAGGATAACATAAACATGTTAAGAGGTTCCTTAGTCCTCAAACTTAATTTATTTACCGCATCCTGAATTTTATAGCCTTTAGCATTAAGGTCTTCGACTATTCTGTTTGGCAAACATGACGAGTGGAGATTTTTGGCCATTACTCTTATCGATCTGTCTTGCTTACTCTCATACGAGTGCCAGAGACAGTTATTTTGCAACAATAATTTAGTTATCTTTCTATATGAGTCTTCGTCCTTGGAGTTTCTTTTAACGGTATCTCCGTTCATCATTTTTACTACAAATGAGTCTTTATTTAAACTAGTCAAAAGAAGATCGTAGAACTGCTGGTAGTTCCTAATATTTTCGACTATGATTGGTGGAGGTTGTGGTACTTTTTTTCTTTTGATTTCTCGGGTTTTGTACTGACCTGAGATTCATTTAAACTTACTCTTTGAGAAAGAGGAGACAATGTAGTGTTCAACTTCCTTTTTTTTCTACTCTTTTGTCGTACCCACTCTGTTCCTCTAATTTTACAACATGCATTACATTTTATATCATCAACATTCATTTATATTAAACATATAAAGCTTTATGTGACCTCATACTCGTAAAAGGAAAAAAACGCTATTGAAATTTATTATCCATCCCTTCGTTGCAGTTACAGATGGCTGGACTATAATTGCGGGTAGTTTTTGTTATATCATGCGAGTTATATTACCGGACCAACAATTTATGTGGGTAATAGTACCTAGTGGACATGGCTATTAATGTAAGCAGACATTTCTTTATCCAACAAATATATTTTAATTGGTAAAGATAAAACAGCAGTTTCTTTTCTTCTTCTACTTTCTATTTTTCAATTGATTATCTTCTTTGTTTTATAGTGATTGACCACCTTTAACGTCGTCAATAAAAAAATATTGGAAACACATTCTTCCCTACCTTCTAAAGGTGCTTTATTGCTATTTTAATTTAATGTATTACAGTAGAATTTCAACTTCTGAGCAACCAGTAACCAACCAAATCAATTAAACCGTTTATGTGGGTGGTAACACATGAGTACCGGGAGCTTTCTATCTACTTGCTGCTCGCTTTCCTTTTCATTTGTTAAAAAAAAAAACTATAGAATTGAATATAACTCATTGTCGTAGGTCTGAAAATTGCAAATAATATTTGTTATCGTTTGATTGAATAACATAAATATTTGGTTTAAATAAATTTTCACGCTACATTATTGTAACAGAAACTATATGCTGTAAAATTATATTTTCATATCATTAAGATGGAGAACAAATACGGTTCGCAAACATTTAGCCGAACCTGTAAAATGGGTTTCAATGTCATTTTTAAAGAATTCTATACAGTAGTTATTTCAGAAAAAATATAGGGAGGTCATTCCGTATTTCGAGCTTCGGAGGAAGGAAGTAGTTTCTAAATATAATCAGTAAAATTAATAAAGTAGTCGTTTAATACTAATACAATGTTTTTATAATGAGTTTTTTAAATTAATTCAAAAGAGCCTCAGCTAAATGTATGCACAGTTTATACCCAATAAGCAGACGAGACACATAGCAGCATGTTGAGTGTTAACATGAATATCCGTGATTGTGAAAAGTTTTTGGGTTTCAAAAACAAAATTAAATGGATCTCGGCTTTAAGAATAATTTTGTACCATATGCTATGTGTTTGGTGGGTTTGGCATTACGCATTCCCCTTGAAATTAATGACGTTTATATTCGGTAAGGATATTTCATATTTATTTAACAAAAGTTTCTTGTTGCAAAACTTATGATGGAGTAAGATATTTTTCCAAACTGAGCTGAAAATGGAACCAAAGTGGAATTTTGCTTAATATTAAGCTAACATTAAAACAGATTTTACCACAATATGCGAGATATAATTTTTTTACGAAGGACCCCTCCGGGTTCAATTATTTTATGCATGGTACTTTATATGATCATTTTATTAGAAGATTATATTTACCTTTTTCTTTCTAATAACTTTTAAATATAAAACGATAGTTGGTTTAAATGTGAAGAAATAATACAACACTTAAGTTTAATCATGACTACGTACCTAATTTGCTTGTTTTATATTTCGTAGTGTGTCTAGAAAGCCTTCCATTTACGACTTCCATTATATGTGGTGTTATAATAATTGGTGAAAGAATTAGTGATATTGATTAATAGACCGACAGGTAGTGATTATGAAAAATAAAATTAAACCAAATAAATTGTGAATTTTGTTTGGAAAACCAATGATAAGTATTTTGTGGTATTTCGTACTTGTGTAGTTTTAAAGTAAGTTTTAAAATACATGGTAAATAAAAATCTGCTTTTTGGCTCTTAACTTGGATTAAAGTCTGTTGTAGACTTTTTATATGATCTAAATTAGATTTCAAATGAAACTTTAGATAAATTCTAAAATACAGTTGCAGCTTTTGACACACTTTCTGACAAAATCTTGTTTTGGAAACCGAGAACCTTTGAGTGACGGGTATCTGGTTAGAATCACGTAACTACCCGAGTAATTAACGCAACTTTTAAAATTCAAAATGAAATCTGTGATAAAGTTACTTATCTGTTGTAGTTTACGGCCCCAGGGTATCAAACTGGGACCTATCCTTTTCCTAGATCTGCGTCGTACAAAAATAAAGACATAGGTTGCTATTCTGCCATGAAACTTGGGGCACAGAAATTTTTGACGCCCGAATTTTTTTGAAAAGTTGACGGCGTAATATATTGGCAATTTTGTAAAAATAAAATATATTACTTTTCCTGTCACTTTGATTTATTTTTAACCGACGAAAAAAAAAGAAAAAGTTTCTCAATTCGACCGTATTTTTTATGTATGTTTAGCCCGCACTCTGTTATTTATAAATGGATTTTGATAATCTCAAGGATTGAGATTGTCCCATCCCATTATCAGATCCTGACTTGAGTTTTCATGTCATGGAAGTCAGGATCTGATGATGGAATCGTTATAAAATTGACAGAAACCCTCGAAAATTGTGGGCACGAATAGTGTTTCCTTTTACTTTTCTTAACCTAATCAGGTATTGGCGTTTAGGGATCATCACATCATGAAGCTAAGCTGATGATGGAAACTATAACTAACTTTCATAAACAATTAGAAGTTGGATATGAAAACTGTGGTTTTAGTTACTAATATTGGCATTTAATTTCTCAATAACCCGAAGTTATGTTACAATATAGGTTTATATTTTGGATAAAACTCAGTGCAGGCTTAATAATGCAGTTTATACATATTTGACACAGCATAAAAAAGTGTGAAACTGATTTTCATACTGAAATGGGCAATCGCCTTTATTTAATAAACTAATTTTGAGTCGGCGCCTAACAACTGAATACTCAAAACTTAAAAGGTTTTTTGTACATTTAAACCTTATAATTAAGTATATTAAAACTAATTAAAATATATATTTTTTTTATTTACATTTTGTTTTTTAGTTCTTTTTCGTCGGTTAAGTTATTTATTAAAAAGTTTTTTATCTAAAACTGTCTTTAGTTTTTCTAATATTTACAGTATTGTTACTGTCCTAGTCTAATAAACCATTTTAAAATTAGATATTTTCCATTTCTTTTTATCGCAAAGTCAAAGTACCGTACATAAAAATCAGTCCCTGGATATTTGAACTTAAAATGAGAGATAAACATTTAATATTGATTAAAACCCTGAGAACAATAACAGTCAGGAACATGCGGAACAGCTTGAATATCAGCGATTATGAGCAATTAATTTCTTTCCTTAAATTATTCTGTTGCAGCGCTTTTCATGACTGGTTTAAGTGGAGTAGGCATTACCTGCGGAATTCATCGCCTATTTACACATAAATCCTATAAAGTGAAAACGCCCCTCAAAATATTTCTTCTTGTATGCTTCAATTCAGCTGGTCAGGTATGTCATGAAATCTTCTTTAAAAAATTGGCGTTTAACATTCATAGTTATACGGTGGCTGGTACTATTATGTATTCTGTGACGGTGGTTAGATTTGTTTGTCACAAAGTTCTAATAATAAGACATGGATTTTATTTTACTACAAGTGCGGTTTTTAAATTAATTTAAAAGTAAGTATTTTTGTTAGTGCTGTAGACATAAATTTAATTATTTATTTCATTTAGATAGTCATCAGCTTACTACTATTGACAGAAAATAGCGATAATAAGGAGCTAAAAATAGAGTCTGATAAACTGGTAATTAATTATGCAAGTAAACTCTCACGTTTGTTTACAAAGTCAATTTAGTTTTTCAAAGTAGTCGAGTATTTTTTAATTGCATAAAATCTTTAGTTCATAGAAGGAACGAATAATTATTTACAATTACTGTGGAATTAATCAAGATTGACAAATACAAGGGAACACTTTTATCCAAAGAAATTTATTTAGTCCAATAAATGTCAAGAATTTTCTCCATGACTTTAGTTTCATTTGAGATTATGTTATGGGATTGAAATGTAATACGTCTCTTGGCACATAGTGCATTATTAGACAAAGCCTATCCGTCATAGTTGAATACTCCTATTACTGTTCACCGTATCTTCGTCAAACCATTTTGAAATGAAATTCCTTATCCCACATTTCACTTCAGATGCTCGGCCAACGGTGGGCTTCGATCCCAATGACACCTCACGCGTTTTTTACAAAAGTTATCATATTTGGAGCCCGTAACTGGGAACGGGAAATATATTATGAAATACTAATAAATGCACCTCATTTACTGACTTCAGAATTCCGTTTATGATTGGATTCGTGATCACCGGCTTCACCACAAATTCAGCGACACAAATGCAGACCCACATAACGCAAACCGTGGACTATTTTTCTCACACATCGGCTGGCTCATGACGTTCAAAAACGACGAGGTAATAAAAAATGGGAAGAAGATTGATATGAGCGATGTTGAGAACGATAAGTTGATGATGTTTTTTCATCGGTAAGTGATAAAAAAAGAAAGTAGAAAATAAAATGAACATTAGAACAGCGTTTTTAATTTTAACATATCAAATGTTTCATTTAATAAACAGTCAAATTGCCTGTATCTTAATAGTAAATGATATTGAGACACAAACGTTGTTAATCCAGGAATTGACCAGGCTGCTATAATATGTCCAAATTTACTCACTAAAAAAAATACATTTAAGTTTCTTAAGTTACACAATACGGGTGTTTATCTTAAGCCTTTAAAATAATGCGGCATGTGTCATTTATCATTTTAGTTTTAAACCTTTGTACTGAATTTTCTATATAACTGTACCGTCATTGTTGGAAAATTTCTCGAAAAGGAGCAGCAGCAGCAGCAGCAATTTCCTAAAATTCATAATATGACATTTTAATGTTACAGGTATTCAGAGATACTCAATCTTATTTTCTGTTTCTTGCTACCAACTTTGACTGGAATATATTTATGGGGAGAAAACTGGAAATGTGCAGTTGCCTGGCAGTGCTGTATTCGATTTCTCTTTGTGTTTCATAGTGAACTCTCAGTAAATAGTTTTGCACATATTCATGGATATACGCCCTACAACAGGTAAGCTTTAAAATAAAATTTTGTGTTGTACTTAATAGAGAATATCAATATAATTACGGTAGCTAAAATAGTGGCAACACATATATCATAAATTAAGTTTAGTATCGATACCTATATGCACTATAACCAAATGAAATAACTGGCTTTCTTTGCATGTAAAATTAAAATAGTAGTATTGTAACTTGATGCTTTTTATTCTCTGTATTCCGATGGATGGATGGATGATCACCCTAAGTGACAAATTGGTGTGACTATGAACTTACGGATAATTGGTTTGATATACAGATAGATAAAATAATCAATCGTCCCTAACACAAAAAGCGTGACTAACAAACAAATTAGGTTTAAGCAATTATTTTTCATTCTGCAGTTATTTGGTGACGTAGAAATACCAAGTAATAGATTGAGTAAATTACCGGAACGCGAGTGTGCGAGTCGCCAATATAACCTTAGTATACCAGCGTGAATTATATTAAGTTACACCTTACATACCACCGCCTAAACTAAAATATATAAATCTCACCCTTGTTCATACATATTGTAAATTTTATTAACCTTCGTTTTGTAATACGTTGGCATTAGTTTAATATGACATTTCAATGCCACCAACACATTTATTAAGTGACAAATTTCAAAAAATCCTTCATTGGTATATTTGGTATCGTGCAACGACCATGCGCGATCTGTCAGCTAATTCTATATTATGCCTTGTGAGTATACTGTATTCAATACCGTATACTCAAAGGCATAATACAAAAAAAAGTATGTAACTTTGATTAGTGGTTCTCAAGTTAATATTGTTCAATCTGACGACAACAATGCATGAAGTCACAAAAATGTCTGAGCTGCAAACAAAACACTTTAATCTTTTTTCAGGAATATTTTGCCGAAGCAAAACCTGTATGTAGCCGCAACTACCTTAGGGGAGGGCTGGCATAACTATCACCACGTTTTCCCTAATGACTACAAAGCAGCCGAGTTCTTTGACAGATTCAACTTTTCAGCTTCTTTAATTAAGTGGTGGGAGAAAAAAGGATGGGCTTACGATCTCAAGGAAGCCACGCCTGAAATGGTAGATTCAGTTATTACGAGATTAGGTGAGGGTGTTAAAAGGACAGAAAATTGACTTGTAAAAATATGTTTAAACAATGTTTTAATGTAATTCTTGTTAATAAAGTGTTTTAGAAAAACATATTTTTTTATTATTTTAATAAATATCGTTTAGTAATTATTTGAGAATAATACTGAAGGGAACAGGGGATACTTATCTTGTTCCGTTTCAGAACGAGTCTTCTTAAGGTCGTGTCAGTTAGTATGCTGATGGTGAAAAAACGGACAGTACTCAAAAGCGCTTATTACGTATACGTATTTTCAAGCTTTTTCTTGCACAATTTTTTTTTTTAGGTTAAAGCGCACAAGTATGATGGAGATGATGGGTAACCGAATAGCAATGACCATATTTTAGCTCCTTTATATTAAAAACTACAGATTTTGCATATGTTTTGACAAGCGACTGTTTATTCTACCCATATCTCTATCCAGAGCCTAAAACAGAGCAATGAACGTTTTTTTACTACAAGCCTAAACGTAAATGTTAGGAATGACGTCACGTACATAATAATTGGCAATCCACCACTGTGCGATTCTCCAGAATTTTTTTGCCACGCACAACCAATCTCTGGAACAAATTGTCGCCTGCTATTTCCGGACAGATACGACCTTCAAACCTTCAAGAAAAGAGTGTACTCCTATCTCAAAGGCCAGCAACGCTTTTGTGACTCTTGAGTTGCAGGTGTCCATGGGCGAGGGTAGTCACTTACCATCAGGTAACCCATCTGCTCGTTTGTCCCCTAAAATATAAAAAAATTACGTTATATAATACAATCGCTTCCATATAAAATTAAATCCAAGTGCAATCTTTGTGAGAGAAATACGGCTTTTAGGATCTGAAACCTTCGCAAAGCAAGTGGACACCTACATCTTTTAGAAAACGCTACACAAAATGGTAACCAACACCTTGTTCTAAAATTGATTGATCAGCTCTCAAAGTATGTATATGTATTACTTATCTTGATATATTATCAACTGGGAGCGTCCCGCGGTTTCACCCGCATAAGTCCCGATCCCGTGGGGATATCGGGATAAAAAGTAGCCTATGTGTTAATCCAGGTCTCCAACTATGTACATACCAAGTTTTATCGCAATCGGTCCAGCCGTTTGCGCGTGAAGAAGTAACAAACATACACACATACACACACACTCACAAACTTTCGCCTCTATAATATTAGTGTGATTAGCCATTTCCTGCTGTTTCACATGCGTTTACGGTCACTACTCAACTCCTAAAGGTCGTAGCTTGATATTATACAGTCTATAACTTTCCTGAATGAACACAATCTAATTATTTAAATTTGAGTGATAGATCCGGAGATTAACGCGTTTAAACAAACAAAAAAACCCATTTAAATTTATTATATTAGTTAAACTAGCAACCCGCCGCGGTTTCGCACGGGTAGTAGAGACATCTTCAACAATCATCACCGTATTTCAACCAATTTACACAAAACGTTAACAAATTATACACCTAAACCTTCCTCATGAATCACTCTGTCTACTGATGAAAATCCGTTAATTAGTTTTTCAGTTTATTGTGAATAGACAGACAGACAGACGCGGCGGGGGATTTTGTTTTATAATATGTAGTGATGATATGTGAGATTTTATTGAAGTAAGCAAATGAGCCATTGATGTTTATTAAAGACTATACCGTTTTTACTCACGTTTGTATTTCGGGGATGCCCGACTAGTTTCGGACCCGACGGAGGCCCTTTTTCAAGGAGTAAAGCGTCCTGCCGCGACGGTGTCAGGCATCACACATTATTACACATATCACACGTTATTGTAACATAATGAGCTATTGTTGGAATAAATATTTTCTTTTCAAAATTTATAGTTATATTCTGGGATACGGCGTCATCCAGACCCAAATATAGCATAGCTTGTACTACTGGTTCTGGAATAATTGGTAAACATATTGAGATACTTGATTCTTTGTAAATACTGACATATTAGACACCTGTATCTAAAGGCAGCTAACTCAAAAAATGTCGATACGTACCATCGAATTCCTTATCTCAATATCTACCGACCAATAAACCAGATTTAAAAATATCAACACTACTCGACGCTAGACGCTAAATTCACCAACACGGGCTCAACTCAAAATAATAAAACAAATATACATACATTGTTAAGCCATAGAAAAATAACTACAGAAATCCAATTTTCTGCCCCAATACATGATTAAAACACAAGATTCCTACAATATATTTCTTCTAGCTGCATATAAAACGCTAAAATCTATACAGAACAGTAATTAGTCTTTCGCCTTTTCTAAAAAAAAGTGTTTTTTTTTAATTAATACCTGTTTAGATCTAGGTGTGCGATATTATATAAGTATTTGCATTTAGCTGGAAACAAATGCGCGACCTCTAACGTTCCAGTTGAATGCACCGCTGCGCCACATACGTCATCAGTTTATAATTAAATTTTAGAATAAGATTGGATACATTAACCAATTTACAACAGTCTCCTGTATTAAAACAAGTAGACACTCACCTCCTTGTCAGAATAGGTCAACATAATGCATCTAATTGGGTCGGTTCTCAGGTATATTTAAATCAAAATATAATCATTTAGTCAAGAACAATCATATTATAAGTAATACCAGCTTGTACAAACCATCAAACTAAAAACAAAATTTCATTGTTTATTTGTAAATTGAACAGTTGAAAAATTTAATCTGCATTCATTTACTCACAATAAGTACAATTAATATGTAAATGTTTTATTTAACACATTTGTCCTCGACTTTGAATTCTTTGTTTACTCGGTCACGACTCGAGTTGCTTAACCTCGGTATTTTTTTACGTAATTATTATTCTATGATATACGTCAGCTAGATCACATTTCTTTTTTGTATTTTATACGAAGTAGGAGTTGTTATTTTTTCAAGATCAGTAGCGTACCTAAATAAAATGTTTTTCTTTTTCATATTTATCCATATTTTATATCACTTTGTTCAGAATATTCACTTCGAGTTTTAAGCAGTACAATACTACATAATACTATTATTACTTATTTAATAAATGGCGGTCTCATTGGTCCCATGGGAAAATTATTTTATTTTATTCTTTCAGAAAACTTACAGATTAAAACTTACAGGGGCGATTACAGTTACAATAATACGAGAAGGCCAATTACAAGTTTTCACATCTAATAAAGAAAATGTATATAAAATTGGAAGTGACAGATAGCTAAATTGGACGTGATAGATTGAGACAATGTTTTGCAACTCGGTGTTCAGAATAGTTGTCACTCAATGTGCAACGGTGTCTCTTGATTGTACATTTTTCACCCCTTAAGGAAAGCATCATTCATCATACTTTTAAATGTTTATATACTAGTATAAGTCAACGTCGTCGAATTCGTGCGTCACTGAATTAAAACTTCTACTGGGCCTAACTAGAAAATGTGTTTTTCTAAAATTGAACGTCAGCCATGCGTCTTCACAAATGTAGTGGTAACAAATGAAATTTCTTACAACGCAGTGTGTAGAAATTGGAGTTTTACTAAATATATATTACAAATTTCCTCTGAAAGCTTTCTATAAGGTCGACGTAAACCTTGACTGACTTGACTGATATAATTCGCAATCATATCATCACTACTTAGTATAAAACAAAGTCGCTTCCTGCTGTCCCTATGTCCCTATGTATGCTTAGATATGGAATTTGATGCGGTTTTTTTTAATAGATAGAGTGATTCAAGAGGAAGGTTTGTATATATATAATATAGTAGAGAAACACTGATAACTTTAGAGGTTTCTAATGTGATGTCGTAAATAAACACATTTTTTTTGCGTTTAGATTGCAAACGCTGGCAAAACCCTACGAGCTAGATCAAAATAATGTACCACAGTATTGTACACCTTAAAAAGGTCTACAAAAAAGTCAGGGATGGTATATGTCTATCTCTTAGGGATAACCCACAATAACCATTTTTTATCCATTACTTTTTACGAGAAATAATGGCTTATTTACGAAGCGATTTTAAGCAATACAGCATTAATCCTTATCCAATTAAGTACCTTAAATATATTGTGCATTTAATATAGATCAAAATGGCCCTTTACAGCATGTAATTTTAATGAATATTTTCGAAGATATTACAGATTTAAAATGCAGGGACATAGCGGTTCAGCGGTACCGGCCAGAGGGCCGACGCCGACGCGACGGCGCGTGCCTATATGATTAGCAGCGATCGCACACGTTTATCGGAGTTCTCTAGCGAAGAAAATAACAATTGTCACTACATATTCTGAAAAACTATTGAACGGATTTTCATCCGGTTTTCACTAATAGACAGAGTGATTCGTGAGGAAGGTTTTGGTATATAATTTGTACCCGTGCGAAGCCGGGGCGGGTTGCTAGTATAATATATAGTATATAATATACAACATTTTAATAGTTTTAATGTTTTTAAAATCTCTTGATAACCGCATTACAAAACCCAATACCCTACAGGTCCTTTTAGCAATATTAGCAACAAATGTTTGTCAAACTAGAGTTTAAAATTAAAAGTTACCTATACTACCTACTAATACATACATACACATACATACATACTACCAAAATACATACATACTACTACCTGCTAATAGTTTATATTCCTCGACTAGATCATGTTAGATGGCTACTGCTGGTCTGTTGGAAAAGACAAATAAATACAGGAAAAAAATTAGTTAACTATTTTGGAATCATTTTTCATCTAAATCATCAATACTTAATACAAGTAAATAAAATTGAAGTGTCTGTTTGTAATGTCAAAATAATAGTTTTTTTTTAAGTACATACAGCTATGCCTAAAAATTAGTTCTTAAAATATAATTACGTATTTAAACGGGAATTAACGCGATCACGAAAAGGTGGAATACCTTTTCGTGATCGCGTTAATTCCCGTTTAAATAAAAAACTATATCATGGAACGCGAAAGCTTAAAAGTTAGTACAGTTTTAAGAATATTTGTCTCTCTCTGTCTATCTATGTTTGTTCCGGCTAATCTCCGAAACGGGTGGACCGATTTCCACGGGAGTTTCACTGGCAGATAGCTGGTGTTATGAGGAGTAACTTAGGCTTCTTTTATTTTAGAAAAAAGAAGGGTTTTGCACAAAATATAAAAATATGTACATACAAGTGAAGCCGTGCGGGAACTGCTAGTAATAAATATTTTGCAAACGTGATTGCACCTCAATTATTAAGGAAAATACTTTTCATGTCTAGAACAAAAATCAGATAATACTCGTGCGATTATTAAATTATACTAGTGATTTCAATTTCAATTCAATTCAGATATCCTTTGAAAATTACTCTTTGTCCTTTTCTGTAGCCCTGACGACGTGTAAGCAAATTTCACTGGAAGTGCAAAAGCGTATCAAAGGAACAAACAATCTCACATTTGCATTTATAACATTTATTAGGATTTAGATACAGTCGAGAATCTGATGTATTGAAATACCGAAACATGAATGCCGTAGCTACACCGACCTTCCACCGGTCGGAGCATTAGTCACACCGGTGTGGCCATGAGCTTGTAATAATCCTATTGTGAGCTACTTGTAGTCCGTAAGTTGTGTCATGTAGATCAAATGGGTAAAATAACGTGTATATTTATATTATTAGAGGGTCATTGATCGGTCGCTGTATGTATGATTCACTGTATTTTTAAAATGTATTTAAACTCAAGACAATAGGAAGAAATTATGAATGGTTTTGTTTTTAAAAGTTGATGTATTGGTATCATTAATCAGTTTTTGTTAAGGAATCATCACTATTAAAGATCAATTAAATTATTTTTAATAGAATTTCTTTCGTATTAACAAATATTCAAATTTAACTTCTTTTAAAATATAGAGGTGATCTGCGACTGGATGACTTAAAATTGAAATTACGATGAATTAGGTGTACCAAACAAATATTATAGGAATTTCGTAATATACAGGGTGTATTTGAAAAAGGAACACATACTTAAATCACTGAAAGGTCTCTACTACTCTAGCATGCAGTTACAATAAGAATTTTCGAAACAACCTATTCGTTTACAAGTTATGACCGTAACGGAGGTGAACATATCTGGAAATTCGAACGGTAATAACTTGTAAACGGACAGATTAAAAAAAAAATCTTTTTGTAACTGCTAGAATCATTACCTTTCAGTGATGTAAATTATTTCTCTTTTTTTAAATACACTGTGTATAATACAATAATTTTATTAATATTCTGTTACATAATATTACAGCACTTTCTTTGTACTATAAAACAGCTGTTTTTTAATTATAAAAAGAGGAATATTGTGCACCATTCTTAACTTAGTGTTTTATTAATGTTAAATGTTAAATCATAGTTACTAAGAAACACTTAAAAGTTATGTGAACTAACCAAGTTAATAAAGGCCATATTTCCTTGAGATATCCTAAATCACTTATAACGCAATAAAGTTGAAAGCTCGGTGGGTTGGGAAAATTATATAGTACTCATAATTGCCCCTTAAGTAAGTAAAGTAAGTGTGCACAACTTGTCAATAGCGACGTGCTAAATGGTAGCTCCTATGATAAAAATTACCGTACAGTATTGTTAATTAATTTTGACTGATAAGTGACTGAATACTGTTAAGATTGCGACTGTAACTTCCTCGAAGTTCAAATTTATAGTCACGTTATTGATCTAATAGTTTGGGGCCAAAGAGAAGAGGTAGGAAAATAAAACCTACAAAAACACTTTTATAGGATACATTATGATGTCAGTGTTCAAAAATTGAGACATTTTACGATAGATTACCAAGGTAGCATTTTAAGGCCAATAATCTTTCTAATTTATATTAATGAACTATGCTCACTTCCCTTCAAAATTGTTCTATTTCTCCCTGAGATGCCAAACGAGCATGTGAGCTTCGGTACCAGTTAAGCCAAAAGTTATGCAGTCAGTCTGGTGTAACCGATTTCCAATTTTGTAATGAATGGACTGCTCTACCTACGTCATCTGTAGCTTCGGCAATAGGTTCCATTATTTATTCAGACTCACATGAGTGTCTGAAATCTTACATCCAATCACTTTCAGTCTGAGTGACAGACACCAGATGTTATACCAAAATGTATTTACAGCATCATCATCTGGCAAATGCTCATCACTCACACATCGATCCGATTGCTCTCATTTTCACTTATCCCACCTCTCGTTTGTTTGAAACACACGATTCTGATTATACCGATTCGCTTTTTGTTACATTGAATTCTATTTGATCATGATAAACTTTGCGCTTTAGAAAGCCTATGCGTTTTGTGTCATATGACATATATTTTTGAGGACTAATGTCAGTCCCCAAGAATGCCTATTTCACAAAGCGAATTGCTGTCAACCGCGCACCAATGAGTGTCCTAACCTCAGAAATACGAAGTTAGATTCTACACTGCCTGGCATAGCAGGCATCGGTCGAGTAGTAGCGGTATTTACAGACAAATGAACTCCAGCTACTCGACATGCTGCCACCGCACACACAATAGAGAATAGAGTGTGTATCACTAAGATCTTCTCTATGTACAGCTAGTCAGACAATAACGAATCCAGGGCCTTTTACGAATAGGTAAAAGGGATAAATGGGGAAACACTAACCAAAATTTCAGAATAGCGTCCTCCAAAGCGCTACTTAACTTTTCTTTATATTAGGTAAAAGGTAGGGTACTTACGGATATGGCTTCATTCTCCACAGTTTCATCAGTTCAGTTACATATTCTAGATGTGGTGCTAATTGTGGTGTGTCGTTGGTCACTAAACTCACAGTTTGCTAGAAAAAGGGAAAATAAAGCTATTCCGTACCTCAGAGCGTATCCTCTCAAGTACAGTATCGTCCCACAGCCACGGCTAACCGCTATAGCGCGTACCTATTCTGATAGTCGTTATGTCATTATACTGACAAGCTCCTCAAATAGAGACATTAATCGAACACGGTACGCTGTAAGGTTAGTTCTCAACTCTGTAGCCCGAGAATATGCGGGCATAACGTCATTTCATGAGGTACACATCACCACGGGCCCTACACGAGGTCAGTGGTCTTCAGGTTCCTAAGCAGGATGGTAGCCGGCCTCTCTCCTGCCGACGTCCACTCTTCACTCGATGTCGAACTCGACGCCTCAGCAGTAGCCGATATGCTTGATGTGGTTTCCGGTAGTGTTATATTAAAAGTCCTTGTTTAGACGATGTTTTATTTTTGGTATTTTAATGTTACAAATAAACGCTTTGTTTTGAATTTGAAATTAAATAGTAAAAGGAAATTGCGATTAATTAACATAAGGAACTAAAACAGAAAAAAAAGCTAGGTGAGCCAAGGTTGATCAATTAATCTAGATGCCTTATGACCTCAAATATAGAAATAAATCCTAAACGTGCAACTAATTAAAATTAAATACTTTAAATATTTTCTAGAAAATAAAAATAATCAAATGTAGAGTTGTTTAAATGTAACTTTTTTTAAAGATAACCCTTGTAATAACCAAATATATATATGAATGTGAATTTTACAAACATAAAATTAACGTAACAAAGCACAAAATCAAAACAAATAAATGTGAATCACACAAAGAATTGTACTACGTAGGAATCGAACCCGCGACACTAGATGCATCTCTGTGCAATTTGTGCAACAGAATGATCCTTGCAGTACAGCGTTTGAAGTTATATACCGTAACATAATCCAACTTGAAATTGGTTATGGATATGATTTGCCTACAGTAAAAAATAAATCGTTACTGGAAGCAAATCTTTCCTATTAACTATTTTTGTAAGGATTATGGGACGGGCTAAATATGAGAAATAACTAATTTACTGGCAGACAAGAATAATGGCACATTCCTATTTGACCTCCAAATATTTATTATTTATTTTACTGTACTTTTTAAAATAAAGTTATTCCAGCCAGTCTCAACTTCGTCTAGGCTACTTTTTTAGGTCGTTAGAAACTAAATTTGTTTCTGCGTGAGACAATGTTGGGTCACAAAAACCATGGGTGTATTCAGAGCAGATTGTCAGTAGCAGGCTTTTGAAGGGATGGCCCTGATCAATAATCTTAAGTGAAATATAAGAATAAATCGGTCCAGATATAAATTTAACGGTAGTCTTCAATTTGACGGTCTAGAAATATGCCTGTAGAACTATCCAAAGCGGTATTTTAGTATAAATTTAAAAAAGGGTTCTAAAAATAATAATAATTTGACACATCTATCTAACACACGTCTGATCCCAAACTAGGCAGAGCATGTACTATGGTAACCAGACTGCTGATAAACATACTTCTATATTTCTAAACACAGAACAAATGATCATGCTCATCACACAATTTCTTATCCTGGGTGGGAATCGAAACCACGACCTCTGACTCAGCAGCCAGGATCACTAACACTAGACCCAAAGGCCAGTATTTAGGCCAAAATAAAATCAACGACTTGGTTAGGTACTTACTTGTTTGTTCGCTCGCTAATTGTAAAGCTCTATAAATACAAAAATTCTGGTACATTCTTGGCTGAAAAAAAATACAAAATTTATCTTAGTTTCTATGTTCGTTATTTTGTAACTTTAGCTGTTAAAAACGTGCACTGCAAAAAAGTTATCAGAACGCTTTTGCAAAGAAAAAACATACATATGTCGAAAAAGTACGTCGCAGATTTTTCATCTTTAATTATTTAGAAGCATTTTGTAGGAAAAAAGCAAAGTCAAAAGATTTTATGAAAGAAGTTATGACACGATGTATTATACACTGTTTACGACTATAATAGTTAACAGTGTTATACATAATTATATAGCCTAAGAGTAATCGATTTCTGAAACCACATCATGAATGCTTCTTAAAGTCTAGATATTATTACTCTCGCCCAGATTGTAATTATATGTATAAGCTTCTTTTTTTTCTTCTTCTTATGGTACAATAAAGTTAAGTGATTTGAATAAATGTTTGCGGATGCGCACATACATTGTTTTACGCAATTATGCGTAAAAGAAGGGCATCTTTGGTGCGCAGATTACTGGACAGCTCCAACAGTATCGTAAAGACGATCGCGAGGGGATTGGACTGCAGCGATTCAGCAACATGCAATTTGAATCGCTGCATTGCTATCTCGCACGGAGTGAGGCTGTAGCGTGCTTTGCATGCAATCCAAAAACTTTCTTTCTGTAGTGTTTTATTTATTCATTTTGTCATTGTATTAGCTGTTGTATATCAAATTAAGTATTTTTACCTCATTTTTACTAACATAGCTTTCAAGCGGACTAACACATATGAGGCATGTTAAAATATGTTTATATTGGACCGTTATCCCAAAATTCTCTGAGGCTGTGGTTGGAAATAAAACACACACTCAAGCGAGGACAACCTTTACTTACTTACCCGATATTTATACAGTGGCTCGTGGTTCCTTAATAACGCGATTCAGCAAACCACATAACGCCATCTATCGGACCAAAACAAAAAAAAGACATACTACATACAATCCTACTAATATTATAAATGTGAAAGTTTGGATAGATGGATGTTTGTTACTCTTTCACGCAAAAACTTGGTATGTAGATAGCTGGAGACCTGGATTAACGAATAGGCTACTTTTTATCCCGATATTCCCACGGGATTGGGACTTACGCGGGTGAAACCGCAGGGCACTGCTAGTCATTAATAATGTTGCGAATGACCACTATCACATACTGTAAGTTTTCCACACTCTATGAACAATATAGTAAAAAACTCACAGTGTGTGATTAATGTGCAAAAGTGTATTTTTAATTAGTCCAACCAACAAATTTTTTATTCACCCAATTAGGCAAACGAGTGCACGATCTGTCTGATGGTAATTTAAGCTATATATAATTGGAATAACAGTGGCCACAATCTGCCCAACAAGTTTAGAAATACTTATTGCAATTGTAGGTAAATAGCATAAACTAATTAAATATGTATTAGAGGGGTCCTGTTTTGAAGTTCAATTAAAGAAAAAACCTATGAACACCTATTAATGGATTATTCTCTATCGCACACCAATAAACCCAAAAGTTTACTAGAAAGTCACTTTAAAAATACGCATAATGAGCAAATTTCTTATCGCAGAGAGCAATGTCTACCAGACCACCTTGGGATAAATTTTATGAGGCCATGAATAAAGTATATTTTAAAAGAATAATACCTATTATCGCCACTCCGGTCATTAAAAACCTATGAATTTTCTACGAATCTAATATGAAAGAAATAAAAGAAACAGTTATCGTATTTTATTGGTTTGTTTCTTCACAAGTCGTGTTTATAAGGTTTTTTTTTGGTCACAGATTACTATACAGGTGTATTTGAAAAAGGAAAACTTACTTAAATCACTGAAAGAGTAGCACTCTAGCATGTAGTTACAATAAGGTTTTTTGGAAAAAACTATCCGTTTAGAAGTTATGACCGTTTGAATTTCCAGGTATTTTTACCTCCGTCTCTCATAAAAGCAGGTTGAACGTGTAACAACGTCTGCGTGCCATCACTGCGGAGGCTGTCGCGAGGATACTGCACTCCACACTCTTGTGGAGTGCTCAGCGTGGATGCAACAGCGCCACGACCTCGCGGCGGCTATCAGTGTGGGAAGCCTCTCATTGGAGGTTCTGTCCATGGTCCAAAGTGAGAGTGCTTGGGAATACACCGCTTCTTTTTGTGAGGAAGTGATGTCCACTAAAGAGGCGGCGGAAAGGGAACGGGAGAGGACTAGTACTCTCCCGTCCCGAAGAAGAGGCACCAGGCGCCGGAGAGCGCAGAATGATCTCCGGCCTCTGGCCTGGGGGTAACGGGTGAGGCTGCCCGTTACTCTAGCAGAAGCAGGCCTGAGATGGTGGCGCGACGTGTTCCGCGTGCGCCTCTCTAAATTGGAAGGAGGGCAAGGCCCTCCGCTACCATTGGTGTGGCTGCCTTCTATTTGAGGGCGGCCAAAGTCTGCTAGGGTTCTCGGGGACTTCCTTCCTAGGGTATACCCGAGTCCCTTGCGATAGACTCACTTGTTACGGAACACCGTGTGGTTTTAGTCGGTTCGATTCCGACATACCACCTCACCAATAGCCATGGTGAGGTGATGACCCGTGGGGGTTTCCACACGAAAAAAAAAAAAAAAAAAGGTTGAACGTGTAAAGTTAAAGATTTTAAATCATACAATTTTTTTTTATTTTGGAACTATTCACTTTGTTATTGAGAAAATCCATAAAAAGTAACTTAAACAAATTTCGAAGTTAGTTTTTATGGATTTTCTTAGTAACGGAATAAAAATTTCAAAATACAAAAAAAATTGTACTATTTAAAATCTTTAACATAATACATTTCATTTTTATAAAAAAACGGAGGCAAAAAAACTGGAAATTCAAACGGTTATAACTTGTAATGGTTTAACGGATGGTTTTTTTTTTCAAAAATTCTTATTGTAACTGCATGCTAGAGTTATGCTCTTTCAGCGATTTAAGTAAGTGTTCCTTTTTCAAATACACCCTGTATATAGTAATCTTGTTAACCCCTCCAAATAACCTATGCTTGTGTTAATAGAGTGCTGGGTGGGGTCAAAACGTTGTGGAGTGTATATCATTGGGGCAGTGTGTCGGAATGGAACCGACGAAAATCAATCGTTTTGCCATATGGCTCCTAAAATAGGAGGAGTCCGGGATTAAGATATCCAGTCCCCTCATAGCACCTGCCCGCAAAAGCACCATCATCGGGTAAATTTTTCAATCCGCCTCCGTCGTCAGGTTCCACGGTGGCAAAACCATTGCGCCATCCGTGCAGTCGCTATTGGCCATGGAGCGTAAGTACGCGACGCTGCGTAGTTCAAGCAGGCAAAAACCGCTAGCGTAAACTGCGCCAGTCAGTCAGTTGGTGCAGTCGCAGTGGTGATAGACGAACTCAATCCCCTCCTGGTGACCGAGTGCAGATACTTCCCGAAGCAGCCATGCCCAGAAACCACCTGCCGGGTGGGGTCAAAACCTTCAACAACAATCGCAAGTTCGATATCTTAACCATTACGCTACTTTAGATGAACATTTAAATAAATAAAAAACCAATAACAATCAGAAAAATATTTTTATTTCAAATTCGAACGACACCCACGCACAATTTTTCAAAGACTACTGTTGTACAACAGTATTTTTAGTCTTAGGTATTTTAATAACGTCAAACATTTGTGTCGGTATCGTGCAAGATATTCTGGTTTTTATATTGACAGTTCATTTATAAGTTAAGTGTGACACAGTGGTATGTAAGTCTTTGTTTACACTATTAATCGCTTACTAACTGGCTTTGCAGACCTTGTGTTTGTAGGTATAAATAGTGTGTACATGATGGTGGGAATGGACCAGTGATAAGGATTTCATATATTTTCTAAATAATTAATTTAATATTTTACAAATGGTAGGATGTTGGGGGTCTGGTGCCCTTACGTTTATCAGAGAGATCGGCCGTCGCCTTAGAGAGCGGGGATTTGGCAGTCGCTCCGGGTCTTACTTGGCGCAAAGGTTGTCCATTGCCGTACAGCGGGGAAAAGCGGCCTGTGTTATGAGCAGCTTTGCGCTAGGTGGGGATCGCGTTGGATTTTTTAAATTTGACTATTTTTTTGTTCAAAATTGTAAACCTAGTGTAAAGTAAATGACAAATAGATAATTATAAAAAAAATTACAAATACAATATAAATCTACAGCTCTATTCATTTCTAAATCATATGTACACTGATTTCGTATTTCATTTGGTAAAGATTTTTTATTTTATTATTGAAAAATAAAACGCACCAACAAATAAATTCTCTGAAGCGTAAAATCGTCTGCAAATGGTCTCATTTTGTAGTAGTTATGTAAATCATTGCACTATTAATAAGATACGGTTTCTCTTATCAAAAATTATTTTCGATTTGGTTATAGGTCGTGTATGTGCTGATTCAGGGATGATAAACGAGTTTATTATACTAGAGCGTTTGGCGAAGATAATATATTCGTGTATATAGTGAATGGTTGATATTGAATTCCATCTGGATAGAGTTGTGATATTCGTTCCAATTGAGCATGAAGACCTTGTGGAGACGGATGCGTAAGCATTCATTCCTCGTTTGGTTGTCATTTTCCTATATTTAGTAATTCGTGAAGTTTTAGAAGCAATATGCAGAAAGTTTCGTAGTTTTAGCAAAAACAGCATTAAATATATGAGGCCGTAAGAACTTTATGTTACGAGTATGTCAAAAATAGAAAAATCAACTTATTCCTCAATTCCTCGGAAACAGTACTATGACTAAAAATGCATGTAAGTACATAATATGCATAGCACCTGTAAAAAAATACCTGTACAAAATACACACATAAATATGTATCTAATTTTCGAATCAATTATAATCCTGGAGCGTTCAAGTGTAGAGTGAATAGGTTTCTCTTGGATAGGTATGTACCATCTTCGTCTTCGTCGTCGCTTTCCATCAGATGAGTTGGAAGACAAATGCCACGCCTATTCGATCTCACAACTTAAAAAAAATCAAACTATATTGTATGTGAATCTTTGCTTTGCAGGTCTACTACTTGTATTGTTTATTGTAGGTAAATATTTAAAATTTTTACCCATAAATGCTTACTGATTTATATTTTTTTTTAATTCAGTTAATTAAATAAAGAACACACAATTTGATAAAAATAATAATAACTTGATACATCTCACACACTGCCATCTGATTCCAAACTATGCAGAGCCTGTAACCAGACTGCTGATAAACATACTAATATATTTCTAAATATGTGCATATTAGTGACAAATTACACTCAGACACAGAACAAATGATCATGCTGATCACACAATTATTTGTCCTGGGCCGGAATCGAACCCACGCCCTCTGGCTCAGCAGTCAAGCTCACTAACCACTAGACCAACAGGCTAGTCAATAACATTTTATAAATTTTAGACATTAATGTCTAAAATTTATAAAATGTTATTCACTGTTGTATAACGAAATACTGCAAATCTGACTATACTTCATGATAAATATTTGTAAATTTCCTACAATTAGTTTTTTTCTTTCTGTCACTATATATATTGTTGACCTATTGTTTATTGGAATAGCAGCTATAAATTCATGTAAGATCGTCCTGAGATATTGGAAACGTCTAATCCTATTGGGGTTATTAAACCGGAAGTAAGATATACCAATGTAAAAACTGGAATTGTACATTATTAAACGTGGCAAAACAGTATTAATCATGTCGACAGTGGACAGATTCGAAAGGAGGGGTAGAGCCAGTAAACGGTTTGCAGTATAGGGAGTTTAACAGATTGAACTGACTTCAATTCCAGATATTCTTAAGTATTTGCGGATGACCTGGGTCGATTTACCGGTGGTGCAGTAAGCATTCACGTGAGGGAAGGGGCCGGTCTACATGCACGCGCTACCTTCTACCGCGAGTAGAAGATTTGTTAGCCCGTTTACGTGGTATTTAAGTAAGATAGATTATTCCAAGTATACACACAATTCGAGATAGATGAATGAAAGAAATACACATTTATAAATACCCACAAAGGTCTGTTTTTGTTTAATCGCTTAGTATCCGGTTTATCGTCCAGTCCTGGAATTTTTCAAAAGCGTTTATTATTCGCCAATTTGCCTGGCGTGGGGGTATTCTTAGACAATATTGTTACTACTAGTTCCCCGAACCCGATCACATCAATAATTTATATAAGATTCGTTTGATCGTTTAAAATAATTTAGTCTCAAAGTACAAAAATATACCTTTATGCTTAGAAAATAAATGATTTGGGGATTATTATTAGGAAGGACAAACATGTCCGGATAAAGTACGGGCCATAACTGTACTAATACATCAGCTCCTGCAAATGTATCAGAGTTGAGAGCATTTGTAGGTATCACCATGTACTACACAAAATTCCTCAAGTACGTCAGGGTAGTTCTCGCGTGAACCGAGTGAACTTCTGATACATTATTCACTGGACTAACCGCTCGTGTTGACGTGCTTGCATCTGCAGCAGCGTAGAGCTTGGCGTTGTGATATCGCACACCACCGCGGCTGGGGAGCCACCGATATCATAGGCACGGTAATATTATCTATACAGTATTCTATCTTCATACAAATGGTCGGAAAGTGAGTCATACCTACGCGTCTCAAGTTTGGTATACATTCGGTACACAACGAGTCACGAATGCGCCGCAGTGACGAACGGTGTTATGCTTTTGTAAGCAGTAGCCTTGCAATTTGTGTATTTGATTGAAATAAGTACAAGTACTTACTTAATTTAAATTCAAATTCAAATCCTTTATTTCAGATATGAGTTCATAGGGTTAGTATAAACAAAATAACTTAAAGGCTAGTGTTAGTAATACATAATTTTTATTCCTATAAGGCTATGTCCTTAGCTGGTGTGGAGCAGAGGGGAGTCCCACCGATCTATGAATACAATCATATGGCAATGTATTTTTTATACCATTAAATTTAACAAAAAAGCTTTTTGTACGTCTCAGTCGAGGTGCAAATATTTTTCAGTCTTAAGGGTGGTTTTTTTATTAAATCTACTAATCAAAAAACGGAACATGTATTTTTATTGAACACTTCCTGTTTTAATCACAACAAATTTATTTTTTTAAATTAAAAATATATTATAATATATAATCACAAAACTAGAAAAAAACTCAAGTAGTTAGATGAAATTAAAATACTGTAGGCGGGCAGCCCTTTCGCGAGTTTCACGTGTTTACGTACTGCGCGGCTGTAGGTAATGATTTCAAGGACAGCGCCGAGTCACAATACTGGATAGATTATATTACCATGTCATAAGCGTCCTGTTCATTGAGTACTGCCGAGCGTGTTTATTCACAAATAGACAAAGTCACTAGGTTTTGGCATAAGGAAATATCACGAATATCTGTATGACGTGTAGGACGTAAGTTTTTATTTACATATGGCAACCTATTAGGGTTTCCAAACAAACATATACAATTTTAAAAGTGTATGTTTATCCAGGAGCGATTGTTATTAATCAATGACAAACTGGATGATTGTAGCAATAGACTTGCTCGGTAAATGCAGCATTACTTGGTATGCCCGTAGATCCTGAGGTTTTTTAACCTTCTTTGGCAGAAGCCTTCGTCCAGTTATATGTATAATAGTAATAATAATAATACAGCTTTATTTAATTCCATGCAAAATTGATATAAAATTTAAAATTAAGTAAATATTATAATATAAATTTGACTCTGTACAACAATAAAATTTTAATTGATAGTATAATAATCACATTACATAATTAACTAATAACACTGATTGAATAATAAATCGCAATTAGAATTAATTGTTTTGTATCGACCCCCTATGGGTCCTCAGAGGATTTCCATTTCTCTCTGTCTGTAGCTGTGGCTATATGTATAGCTACATGTAAATAGATAGATAGATGTACTCTTTATTGTACAGAAATCTAGAGGGTTCAATATTTTATTTATGTCTCAAATGAGATGTAGTCGAGTATAGGTACTGGAACACGACAGGAACCAAAGTAAGTAAGTAACTAGCAAATGTTATGAACGTTCAATTGGTGACCTTATCACACTTTGCTATTTCTTCCAAGCATAAATTGGATGGATAGAGAAACAGGTAAAAGGGCAGTAGTATACGTATAGTATAATTAAAGGTATTTAGCATAAATATTAACTGTTTGCAAAGGGCTCCGGGGAAAAACATTTTTAACACACATTTTTATGTTTTTTTTTACTGGCAATACCATTTTATAGTACAAATGTGGTAGAACAAAAGGCCAATAGACATATACCCTTCTGGTCTACATAGACGTCCATTTTTTTAAAACACTTGACATTGGCGGAATTCGGATATAGTCCATAATAAAATAATATATAAAAGGCCAATACATACTTTGAAGTAACACACAGAGTCACGGAGATAGAAAAATATTGATACAGTGCATTAACAAGCAAAGTATGAAAAAAATATGCATTGTTAATGGTTGTCAGTTTAACGTTTAATTAAAACGTCTTATTTTTGAGGTTATTATTATTAATACTTCATGCACAGATTGTACAAAGGCGGACTTAATGCCTAAGGCATTCTTTGCAAGTTAAATATACACATTAAGTACATAAATTACACACTGTTACATAGGTGCAAAGTTTACTATGCATCATTGATAGATAATAGACTACATATGTACATATAAATAAACATACACTATACATATCAAGTCAGAGAGTTATTTACTAAAGCTGTGTCAATTCTGCCAACTCATTGTGGAGGAGATCACGTACTCTCCTTTTAAATATAAAGTTATTATAAATTGTGGGACGTGTATTAGCTTTAATCGACATTAGAAGAAAGCAAGGTTAACCTTTTTTGTGCTTGTGAAAACCCCCGCAGCCCGTCACCCCGCCGAGGTTTACGGTGGGGTGGTGTGTCGGAATCGAATCGACTAAAACTACACGGCCCCTATAATAGGAGGGTTCCGGGAACAGCTATTATTAAAACATCCGGACCCCTCCTTCGCCGCTTCCTTCTGCGAGATGACTTCCTCACAGAAGGTTGCGACCGCGGTAAAATTTCTGTCGCTACCGGTCATGGAGCTCATGATAGCCGGTTGCGAGAGATCACCTCCGATGACTGCAGTGAGAGCCCGACGGTGCCTTGCCCAAGCAGAGAAAACCGCCAGCGTGTGCTGAGCCGAGTCCTCTCTGCGACGTTTATCTAAGAGAAGTATATATGGAAGAAAGTTCAAAGAAATCAATACATAACCAATTGTTTTATTTCTGTAGACAACGTAGTTACAAACGTGACTGAATATTAATAAATTATATTATTAATGTTCACATAACAGAAGTATTCAATTACTTAACCACAAAACATGTACGGAAAATTATTAGAGTAGTTTACACAATAAAGATAAAACAGAGTCACTAAAGTAATTACGTGGTTAATTAATTAAACGCATTGTTAGTTTGAAAGGGTACCGTTCAAACTCCCGATGCTTTAATTGATAAACTCCTTATGAAGAAGAGTTCCGAGCAAGTATTCCCTTTTTTTTTTTTTTCTTATACTCTACATTATCTTTTTTATTTATTACCTTAATACCTCAAAACTGATCCAACTGAGAAAACAAAAATCATTCCTAATGATAGCAACATGGAAAACACAGATTTGTTTTCCATGTTTAGCAAAAATAAATAACATTTTGGGCTTGATATATGTAGTTTAGGTCTCTGTATTGCTTGTACCTCGGAGTTAATTATTAACACTTTCTAATATTTTTACCTGACTACGTTAATATTCAAATGTTTGTCCTGTGTCACACGACGTTTAATAACTACTAAGTAATCTGTGATATGGCGCTCTATAGAAAACATAAAATCATGAACTTACAAAAAAAGTTAATTTGTGCCATGGTAAGTTAACTGGGAAAGAGTAATGAACAACCGAATATCCCACCAAAAGTGGTTGAGCCCAAATCAATTTGGTTTTAGCCCCTCAAAATCTACAACGGATACGATACAGGCTGTTAGACATATGACAGAGCACTGACTTAAAAAAGAGAATCCTAACCTCATTTTGATCGAGTACGTAAAGAGTGTGGCAAGCATTGGAGTGCAACATCTGCCTGATAATATATTTACAACTCATAAAAAATATGTACAATGATGTTCGTAACTACCTTTGTACAGCAGCCCAGCCACAATTTACTACCTAGACTGTACTCTTGTGGCTAAAACAAACAAATTTAAATAACTAGGCTAAATTATCACAGATCTGTGTCGACGTAGCGAGACGTCGACACAGATTGAACGTGGCATGGTTGAAGTAGCGATCACTGACCGGTGTTTTATGCGATGCTCTTATACTTATCAGAACCATAGAAAGACTTACAAGACAGTGGTGAAGCCGCTATGATAAACGGATCGGAATGTTGGCCAGTAAAAAAGACGCATGTACTAAGGTTGCACACGGCGAAGATGAAGATGTTGAAGTGGTCCAGAGGCGTAACGAAACTAGACAAAGTATGAAACGAGCATTTCCATGGTAGTTTCAAAATCGCCCCTATGTCTTAAAAATTAACAAGAGTCGTCTCCAACTGATCCGTCCGTCCGATTCATCACATGATCCAAAGAAACGAACACCATGTAGTGAAAAAAGGATTACAATTGCCTGAACGAGGACGACCACATGCCATGTAGTAGACCAGCGTGCCGAAACTCTTATAAGAGAAAGAATTGCCCTACTTAAAAACACAGGACATATTGTCCTGGCGCTGACCCCACATGAAGCGGGAATGAGCGAGGAAGGAGAAGAAGAAGAGATTTGCCGTGTTAATTCCGTTAGCGTTGCAAATCTTCTGTATTCAGGTAAGTGTTATTTTTTGTTATTTTCAATTCTACCTTTGTGTCAATCACTTCTGTCTATCCTATGTCTATATCTATATAAGCAGTTCGGGCCGTTTGCCACTTTCATACACATTACATAATTATAAATCGGTTTTAATCGCTATAATATTTATAAGATACAATACTTTTTTGGGTAACCTGATGTTTCATTCAAATTGCACCAATCACGGTCACGGTCCGGCCTGGTGAAGGCTCAGCGAAGGTTCAAGTTTGGGAGAGATTCTGGGTTTAGCTGCACTCAGTTTTGTTTCTATCTTAGTGCTTGTGGTTTCGATTCTAAGAGAAACCGCTGCTGCATATGCGCGTATTCATAGCTGAAATTGTGAGTAATGGTAACATACAGGATGTTACCATTATGAACGCTTAACGTCACAAGCTATTTCAATTTTTTTATTTCATTATAGTTAGCAAAATCATAACTGATTAGTACCCATTCTTATTCTAAGACCTTCCTAACCTTGTCATCCTAATTGACCTTTATAGCCATAGCGTTTGCATCAAAATCTTAGCCATAATTATACTTGGCCCTGATACGTAGCAATAAAACCAGAGTTCAGAACCAACTGGCGGTAGTTCATTCGAAAAAACAATAGTGGTACTAGTACCCACATTAATAACCAGAAATAATGACAAGTATACATAACAGGCCCTACCCAGCCAAGAGGACCGGAAAGTTTTTCTATCTCACTCAAAATGCTACATTTGTCACAATTTAAATTGCAGGTAAAAAGTCTATATTGAAATTTGTGTCTGTTATATATGTGTCTATGGTGCTATAGCGGCTACGCCCACTATTGAACCATAGACCTTACGTCGAATAAACTTCATTGCGTACCCAACTGCAACGCGTTTCACTAGTTCCCACATACGTAACAGTGGCGACGAGGATTTACCCGCTTTCGAAAAAAAAAAAAAATCAAAAATCATGGCGCAAGGATTCTTTGGGTTGTTATCGAGTTTTGATCACAATGAACAATCATGGCGCGAGTACAAAGGAAGATTAACGCAATGGTTCATCGCAAACGACATCTCCGCGACTACAGATGCCGCGGGCATTAAGCATCGGGCGATTTTGTTGAGTGCACTCAGCGAACCCACCTACAAGCTCGCAGCAGATTTGGCGTTGCCTAAAGAACTCCAAACAGTGCCTTTCGAGGATATACTAAAACTTTTGGACAAACACCTGATACCCCAAGTATGTGGCTTCAGCGAGAGGTACAAGTTTTACTCCGCGGTACAAACGGACGGAGAATCTTACCTTCAATGGGCGGCGAGACTACGCGGTTTAACCGCAAATTGTGGATTCCTAAACGTGGAGGAAGCATTAAGGGACCGTTTTGTAATGGGAATGCTCCCGGGAACGGAGCGAGAGAAGTTGTTCGCTCGGGATCCAAAGTCTTTGTCGCTGGCAGAAGCAGTGGAACTAGCAGAGGGAGTGCGTTGCGCGCGCGCAGGCGCCGCGGCGGCATTAGTGGTGACGGCAGTACCGCGAGGCGATCAGCTGTTCAAGATTGCGGATAAAAACGTCACAAGGGACAAAGTCTCGTGTTCGGTTTGCGGTTTTACAAATCATACTTCATCTCAATGTAGGTTCGCTAACTATAAGTGCAAAAAGTGCAATGTAAAAGGTCACTTGCGCCGTATGCGCAAAAAAATCAATTATGTGATTAACGAGAGGGTAGATGATAACGGCGATGACGACGGTGAGTTTTATAATATTCGCTCGATTAACGGTGCACCTATGTGGGACATTGTTTATGTCCGGGGAGTGCAAATGAAGTTTCAGGTCAACACAGGGTCAGCTGTTACGGATATTTCCGAAAAAACTTATTTAAAACTATTTAATGATGTATGTCTAAACCGAATAAACGATTACTTTCATACACGGGCTATAATATTGAATGTGTAGGAGTTGCACGGTTGCCGTTCACGTATACAGACAAAACGTATACACTAGATGTGTATATAATACGAAACGGTGGTCCACCACTTTTTGGTAGGGACTTCATTTCTCTATACAAATTGGAAATGTTGCCTGTCAATTACTGCTCACAATCGTCGAACATTACTGAACAGTTACAAAATCAATATCCTCGGGTATTTGCTGATACGCTGGGCACATTCAACAAGTATAAGGTAAAGTTAAATTTAAAATATGACGCTAAACCTATATTTTTTAAACCGCGGCCTATAGCATTTGCACTGAGAGAAAAAATTGATAAAGAGTTAGACCGATTAGTGTACGCTGGCATTTTGAAACCGGTTGCTTATTCGGACTATGCGTCACCCATTGTGCCAGTGTTGAAACGCGACGGGTCGATTCGGTTGTGTGTGGACTACTAGGTCACGATAAATAAACAGCTGTCGGTAGATCAGTATCCTTTACCTACGGCGCACGAGTTGTTTACTAAATTACACGGTGGACAACAATTTAGTAAAATAGACTTATCGCAGGCCTACTCGCAATGTGTTTTAGATGAAGAATCGCAAAATATAACATGTATTAACACTCACAAAGGTTTATTTAAGTATACACGATTAGTGTTTGGGTTAGCTAGTGCACCGGCTATATTTCAGCGTGTTATGGAGTGCGTCTTATCTGGTATGGATGGAGTGTTATGTATGCTTGATGATATTTTAGTGACAGGGGTCAGCAGGGAGCAACATTTACAAAGGTTACATGAAGTATTGCGACGATTGCAGGACGCTGGTCTTACACTCCAAAAATCAAAGTGTCACTTCTTTGTAGATTCGGTAGAATACTTAGGATACGTAGTAGACAAGCACGGGTTGAAAAAATCACCTCAGAAAGTATCAGCTATTTTAAATGCTCCAGTGCCAAAGGATATCGGTAAATTGCAATCCTTTCTGGGTCTTGTTAATTATTCCCGTAATTTTGTGCCGAACGCGTCTTCAGTTTTGAGTCCTTTGTATAAGTTACTACAAAAAAATAGTAAATGGCAATGGCATTCCGACCATGACAATGCATTTAATACTATTAAAAAATTATTGGTTTCAGATCAGATGTTAGCTCACTTTGATATCAACGCTAATATAATTTTGACAGTGGACGCGTCACCGAGTGGTCTAGGCGCGATATTATCACAGGTAGACCCCGCCGGGGGGGCGGAGCGACCGATCTCGTATGCGTCGCGTACCTTGAATGCGGCTGAGCGTCAATACTCACAGATACAAAAGGAAGCGACGGCAATAATATTCGGGGTAAGGCGTTTCCACCAATATCTTTACGGTAGGTCTACTCCATTTGTACTTAGGACAGATCATAAGCCATTAATTACCATTTTTGGCCCTCATCGAGGCATACCTGAAGTATCCGCAAACAGGTTGCAACGCTATGCCATGTTTTTGAGCGGTTATAACTTTCGTATAGAATACGTGCGTAGTGCCGATAACTGCGCAGACTACTTGTCGCGCGCGAGCCTGTGTGCCAACGAAAAAAGCGAGACGGCCGAGTTTATTGAGGATAGGGCTTCATACGTAAATTTTGTCGTAGATTATAGCTTACCCGTTACGATTGGTTCACTACGCGAAGAAACCAGAAAGGATGTCAAGTTGTCTACGGTTAGTAAATACATTCAAAGTGCTTGGCCTAGGAAAATCTCGGACCAAAGCTTTTTACCATATTTTTTGTGTCGAAATCAGCTGTCCGTAGAAAGGGGTATAGTTATGAGGGGGCACAAAGTGGTTATACCTACATCTTTACAAAATAATGTATTGTCTGAACTTCATAAGTCTCATTTAGGCATCGTTAAGTGTAAGGCTGATGCTCGAAGTAGGGTTTGGTTTCATGGTATTGATAAAGCTATCGAAGCAATGATTGGAGCTTGTAAAATATGTATACAGCTCCGATCATCTCCGGCAAAGGCACCGCTTGCTCCGTGGCCCCACCCACACCAACCGTTTTATAGAGTTCATGTAGATTTTCTGGGGCCAATAAATAGCCAGTTGTATTTAGTCGTGGTAGATGCGCATTCCAAGTGGGTTGAAGTATATAAAGTAAATAATACTAGCTCAGTCGTAGTAATCACAAAATTATATGACTTTATGTCGCGATTTGGTCTTATTCACAATTTGGTCAGTGACAATGCTACATGTTTTGTATCGGCAGAGTTTAGTAGGTTTTGTACATCTAATGGAATATCGCACCTAACATCGCCCGCTTATCACCCTGCTAGCAATGGCCAGGCGGAAAGTTTCGTAAAATTAATTAAGAAGGGTATTAAATCCAGTTTAATGATGAGTAGTAACCCCAAACAAAGTGAAGATAACTTATTAAAATATTTATTTGATTATAGAAATTCAGTTCATACCACAACTGGTCTTTCGCCTGCTCAACTAGTATTCGGCCGTAAACTTCGTTCGCGCTTAGATTTGTTAGATCCAATACCTACAGTGTCGCCGCCATTATCATCTAGCACTCTCTCTGAAGTTGTTAAACATAACCAGTGTTCACAGAGTGAAGCGTACGGGGGCACTAATAAACAATGTTTTAAGCCCGGGGACCGAATTATGTATAAAAAATATTTAACAAATAAGAAGTTTACTTGGAACAAAGGACTAGTAATAAAACGTATAGGTAAAACAATTTATTTGATAAAAGATTGTACAAATTTATTTACTATAAAAAAACACAAAAATCAACTAATACCATGCAAAGGAACGGACGGCGACAGTAACCTAGACTTTGAGAGCCCTGTCGACATGTCAGACATAACACCCGGTAATACCGAAATGAGAGCCTCTCCACCCGAAGTACTGGTGGCCCAGTCTGAACAGACAGAATGTGACAGCGCTCAAGATACATCACCTTTAGAAATCACGACTTCTGTGTCTGCGGAGGAAGTCACACAGGGAGGAGTTAATGGAAGCGATCAAGCGCCGGATTCGGCAAATGGACATCGATCAGGGACTAACAGGATGTCGTTGCTGTCGTTCCGAGGGTTAATTATAAGCCTTTTTTTTTGTATTAAGTAGTGTTAAAAAGTAAAAGGGGAGAAATGTTATATATGTGTCTATGGTGCTATAGCGGCTACGCCCACTATTGAACCATAGACCTTACGTCGAATAAACTTCATTGCGTACCCAACTGCAACTCGTTTCACTAGTTCCCACATACGTAACAGTATCCTTAAGTTTCATACAATTTCCAGCGCCTTTATGGTACTTAACCTTAACTCTTGTCTCACCATCATCCTGCGCGCCTTTTCCCAACTAAATTGGGGTTAGCTTTCAGTCTAATTACGATACGGTCAAACTTTGATATTTTACGTGAAGCGACTGCCATCAGACCTCCACAACTCAAGTACTAGGGCGATATCGAAGTTCTGTAGTTCGACCATGTTGTTAGACTTTTTAGGGTTCCAACTACCCGTAGCGAATGCCACAGATGTTGATAGGGCAACCGGGACCGCAGGCTTAACGTGTTCTCCAAGTCACGGAGGGGTCTCCATGTATTAAGAAGGGTCACTCATCCTACGACTGACCTGGCTAGTAATACTTAATCTTGTAAAAGGCTACTCGGTTACCACTTAGCCACGATCCCCTACCTTCATAAAATCGATGCTTCTGGAAGCCCATTTAAAAACCACCTCTTTTCAAAGTACATATTTGATGCGGTTTTAGAAAGTAATACAGCCTCTGTTGCTGTATCTGAACCCGAAAGCAAATCTTTCATAATTGTCTGAGTCACAAGTATTTTCTGTAGCCTCATCCTTAGCAACTTGTTGGAGCGTTTTGACACCCAAATATGGAGCAGAAAGGGTGCAAAAATGACACGCAACTATCGCATGTTAATAACTAATAGAAACAAATATATGTACCGATTGCAAGATAATTGGCGACGGTTTCGTGACAAAATCAAATGTAAATCTACATAATATAACAAGTATAAGTGGGTAGGTATAATGAGTAGCTAGAGTTCATAAATTTATGACACAATTATGCAAAACATTCATGCAGTCAAATACTGATTATATAATTTACTGCATCGCTTCTTGGCCACTTAGTTAATTAAATATTCAAATAGATTTTAAGCTTCTTAAATAACAAATTGTGATTCTGGATTCTAAAGGGTAGCCTGTAAACAACAAGGCTATATATAGCTTTTCATGTATATTATAAACTGTATTACAGTGTGGTGCCTCCTACCGTAAGCTTTGTGAGCTGTAGAGTTCATTGAAAACATATACGACACATAAATAAATAAAAAAATGATATTTCAAAACTCGCAAGTGTGTGACTTGAAATATTTGCTACTGATACGTTTTATTTGTGGTTACCACATTAGTGTACTTTCGCCGAGACTTCGTTTTTTATCGAAAGTGTACAGAATAATTTTACTCATATTTATAATATACTTCAGTGCAATCCCTAAAGAATCCATTAGATATAAGCATTGGAGTTACTTAACTGAATATGTTATATATTTCATTATTTCGTGGCGAACAAAGGATGAGTATATTTTAAAATTTTACCGACGTATATTGATTATAGATACTTTGCCACGTGCACCAGATATTTATAAACACCTCTCCAAGTTTTTTGTAGTTATTCTACTTATTAATGGTTGCACCAGACTTACAAGATTCAGTCTATTCTGTTTAGAACTGAACAGTTGCGATTCCTTATCTGGATACATTTTCCTCATTGTAACCACCATAAGAGATATAGGTCCATTCAGTGTTGTAATGATATTTTCTATAATATATTTACGTTTGAGTATAGTGAGAAGGACCATAGAAACTAAAGGAATTAACCACATTAACCTCCAAAAATATTCAGTGAAGAATTACATTGAAATGTATGTAACTTTGGCGGATTCTGTCAGCGATATTGGTTCACCATTAAAGTTTATGGTATTTGAATTGATTTGAAGTACCTATTTTTTATAATTTTAAGCCTCATTTGGACTTACATTATTCAGTCTGGTATGTTTTCTGTTTGCAGATGTTTATCCTAATGGTAATGTCAATACCAAGAACGATCATTACATATTTCTCAACAATTTCTATTTTCAAAGTTTCTGTAAGTTCGTTAACGGTTTTATTTAGCTTGACCTGTTTGTTTTTCTCGATCGATCGTCGATCTGATATTTGATACACATCTTTGGTTCTGATGACAATAAAATTTAATATATTTCATATAATTGTAAATTCAAGGAGGCTGCCGCTACAAAATGGTAGATTTCATATTTTTGTACCACCTTGACTAGTAGTACTGTACACTATGACAAAATTCAATGTCATAGTGTACAGTACCAATCCAAGATGGCGGCCCCTACAAAGAGGCGGATTACATTTTTTTTTCATAAATCCTTCAATATGATTATCAAATGAAAGGAGTAGTAGAATAAAAAACACTATGAAATGAAGGTTGAATTAAAAACTTGAAAATAAAATAAGTAAACTTTTTTTTTAGTAAAATCGGTTTTATTGAAAAGAAAGATAATTATGTTGTAGATAATGTACTAAAAGCTAAAAAATAATCGAAAGGTCCTAGGTAACAATCATCCCACCACTCTCCTCATCAATTTAGGGCATTGATCAGACAAAAAAATTAAATCATGGAGCGTAGCGTAACCTAAGTAATAATATGTAAACAGCATTTAGAACGATATGAGCGGTTGACCGTTGATAGTAATTTCACGCGTCCCACGATTTTATTTTTTTTGTCTGATCAATGCCTTAAATTGAAGAGGAGAGTTGTGCGATGATTGATACCTTGGACCTACCGAATTATTTTTTAGCTTTTAGAAAACAGCGAGCTTATTCAGTCATAAATGCCCAATACACAGTTGTTAGGTTCTGGAGGTTTCTCCAACCTATAAGTCTGAGCAGTGAGCTATAAAGTAAGAGTGCGCTACAAAAAACCAAAAATGGTCGAGGTAGCACTAAGCACTTAAAACAATAATAAAAGGTCCATAGGGTTAGTGGTTAGATTATACATGAACATATTGAACTATTGTTAGTAAACATACACAAAACTTATACACGCTCACAATTAACAAAAAAAAATGTTGTGTGCTGTCTCACCCATCGATCGTAAAATGACAGTGACAGTCTCACTGGTCACTCAATGCACTCAACATGCTGTGGGAGCTGGTGTATGTCGGAGAGAGGTGCATTGCTTTTGGATGATAGCAAAGAAATCGTCCACCCTCGGCACCATGTGGCAAACATTCCCGGTGCATTACAAAACCGCGGTAGCCCGCGGTAGCCATGCAAGCTTTTTGAAAGCATTGTTGTACCGCATACGCAGAGCGTTGTATGCCTTCTGAGTAGACTTAACCCACAGACTGGTGGCAAGTGTAAATAGTTTGATAATCAAGGCCATTTTGGCCTTGTGAAAATACCGTGCAAAATTTGCGGGCAGCTCATTACTTTGGACAGACAGCGTCCTGCGGTACCTCTCTATGTCTCAGTCGTCACTTAGATTTTCGGTGACCCAGTGACCCACTTAAGTTAGGCACTTAAATTTAGTAACCCTCATTAAGAGTGTATTTGCCAACAAAATGTGCGGCACGTTCATGTAGCCTACGGTGCTGACTTTAAAAACAAGCAACTCACTCTTACTAACATTGTACCTAAGCCCACCGCATAATCTTCACATAACTTCAGCATTCGCCTCAATGCACTGATCTATAGGCTCAGCCACGTTGCCGCTACCATGTCGTCAGCATAGCTGATGTTGTTCATAGCAACACCAACATGCCGCCGACAGGCAACCGATGCCGATGCTGCTGAGTTCAAAAATCAGCTGAATATAGTAATATAATTTAAAGTTTAATATTATTTTCTAAACTTTACTCTAATGTCGTATTGTGGTTCATTTTAAAATGTTATATTGCTTAAGCAGTTCAAATTAGAAGAGTGTTATAATTTTGATTGTATTTTTTTTTCATTGAACTGAATGTTGTGCGATATTTTGCAAATCCTGTCCAATAAAGGTGTTTCAGTCATTTGGTGTAAGATTTAGATTGTCGATAAGATAGTAGGCAGATGGTTCACCTATCCAGCCTATCCTGGGAAAGCGCGGCGTATGGCACACTGTATGGTGTTAGTTACTTGGGTTCTGATTAGAAATATTCGAACGTAAAAAATGCAATGTAAGATTTGTGGTTATGTTTTAAAAGTGAATTTCGGTGGTCTGACCACAATTCATGTATGAAATATGATTTATTGTTTATTAATTTCCCTTTTCAAAGTTCAATTAAAAAAATTATTCAAAGCTAAGGATAAATTAATTTTACTACTACAATACATAATTATAATAAGTAAAAATAATTTTACTGATTTATTTTAGGGCCTTGAAGCTGTTGCCTCTTTAAGATTGATTTGCAGTATCTTACCAACGTATGCAAGTTTAATATATGCTTTTATAATATGTGACTTAATAAACGAGGAAGTGATTATTATCAAAAGCAAGATTTATGAAAAATTATTGCAATATACCAGTAAGTGAACTTTTATTTTTCATACCACGTTTTTACCCTAAACATCTAATCGTTCCACTCAACCCTTGAATAATTTCTTACACAGAAAAATCATTTTAAAAAATGCTTGTCTTCCTGTGTGTCGGTCTGTTTATTTGAGTATGCAAACTGCTAAAGTACTAAGTTTATGTAATAAATTAAGCAAGAAAATCGTAAAACATATCCCTAAGTAATATTAAGTCTTTATTTCATTAAAATCGGTTAACTAATAATAATTCTACGTATTGCTATAATTTTTAAAAATGTCTATCTATCTGTTTGTTTGAGCACGCATCACTGCTAAAGTAATAAGCACAACATTCATAATCATGGCGATATAACAAAAATGTAATTCGGGATGAAAACTATCGTAAGAGACAAAAAATTTATGTCTGTTTGTTTGAACACGCATCACTGCTAAAGCAATAAGTTAATGTAAAAAAAAATGAGCAAGAAAATCCAACTCTGTGGTGCAATATGGTGCAAAAAAAAAAGAGTGCACAAATCAGAAGTTTCTTTTTATTAGTTACTGTTCTATTTTCGACAATTAGAAATTGCACTTTGCCGTACGAAAAAAACAGTATTTATTTCAGAAAATTTGTTGTTCGTTTCATCATCATCATAATAACGAATCAAATTTGTTCATTTATGATAAAAAATAAACTAAAAGAATTCATCAATCAATCGTAGTGTTGTCAAAGAGCTTTGGATCATCGAAACGACCAAGGTCTTCCTTAAATTCTAAAATATTGAGGCAGATCATAATAAGTCGAGAGATCATACAAAATAAGTCGACGCCACCAACTGCTGGATAGTTTTTAAATGTGCGTACCAGGCCTTTTTTCTTCTAGACACAGAATATGTTTAAAAACACATTGCTTAGTAATGTGACGCGACGGAATACTCATATTCTTTTCATGTTAACATCTGCTACATCTTTTTCACCCCTGCTTATTTAAAGGCACATTTTGTGTTCCTCAATGACACACATCTAAGGTGCTTAAGGTCATTGGAATCTCGGGAGCTGGCAGTACGAACTTACAGTTACTACTAAATTTTATGACAAATCTTTTATAGTACAGGCTTCCGCGTGTGTCTGGACGTCGCCTAATTGAGAGATTATTACCCGAAGATGGTGCCCACGCTTTTTCGGGCAGGCGCTACGAGGGTTTCGGATGTCTTAATAAAAGCTGTTTCCGGAACCCTCCTATTTTAGGTGCAGGATGGCACACCGTGTGGTTTTAGTCGATTCGATTCCAACACACCGGCCCACCGAAAACCCCGGTGGGGAGGTGGCTCGAGGGGATTTCCAAACGCACAAAAAAAAGGGTAGGTCAATTGAACAGAAATGGTTAGGTATAGGTTAGGTTAGAACTGCGACCACAACGAACTGCTAAAACCGAATTCTAGCTATTTTAGTTGGTTAGGGCAGCGTGTATTTTTTTAAACTGACTATCAATCAAATGGTATCAATATTTGTATGAAATTAGTCCTTCTATAAATGATTTGTCCCATTTTGTAAAATCACAAATTTGAAACTGAATAGAAAACAACTGTTCTACAGAGCTCAGTTGTTTTCTATCCAGCATCTGATCATGGTCCTTCCATGTATGTTGCTGGGCCTAGCGCCCTGCCTTATGTGGCTTAATTGGCTTAATTATCAACTTGCCCAACAGTTATGTAGCAATATTCATACTGGTCAGACGATGTAATAAATTAGCCTAATTTCACTTGTTAGTATTAATATGCCGGGCGTTATAAATAATGTAATGTTTAATCACTTGGTCCATAACATATAAACCTACTGTATCTAATGTCAGTTTATCTACTTAGTAGGTACGTATATATGTATGTATGCGTGTGTATTTATGTAAATGTTTATTTTTAACACTATTTCAATATTTACTACAGTACGATTCCTTCAAGTTTATCTATGTTCTATTCTATTCTACAAGGGATAAGTTTCTAGGGACCAGTGGGTCCAGGACCATGTTTTGTGTTAACGAATTCAAGTAAAATGGCTTTTAGTTATTGCCAAGAGTAACTATGGACCAGCGAAAAATTGGTTTAGTCGCTTTTTTGACAGTAGTGGAACAGTACAATGGAAAAGCAGTCGACTTTGATGAGCTTTTCATTCGCGACTGAACTAGAAAACTGCATCAATAACATCACTTAGATACCATTTACGCAATTTTTTATAACGTTAAACTTGGCACTTTCCAAAATTTAAAATTTAGGATTAATTGTGTTTGTGCGTGCGAATGTAACATAGTAGAGAATCGTCAAATATATAAGGTGGTTTAGAAAGATGTGGACATAGTTTATAGAAACTGCCTATATTTACGGCGTTTTATACTAGACTACAGTGTCAGCCTACAGATGTTTATGTGTTTCACAGATGAGCGGGTGCGATCGGAGTTGCAACTGTTTCTGGACGTGATTGAGCATAATCCTCTCAAGTTCAACTTGTGGCGCGCATTACCCTTTAATCTTAAAGTAGCTCTTAGTTCTTCTTCGTTCTGTATCATAAACAGTATGGCAGTAGTTCAGGTTGCTTCTTTCTATAGAACATGAAGAAATAGACAACTGTTTACTCATATCACAATAATTTCAACCTCGAAATCAGGTTTATTGTCAAACCAAGTAACGGCACTTACGAACTCCATCAATGGTAGCAACTTTTTCAATAAAAATCGACGTTCTTGTTTTTTCAGTTTTTTTTCTAGTGTCATGTCTATATTAGGAACTCTGTTTAGGCGCACTGTACCTAAGGGTAAAAGTCTTTGTAAGATGTACATGGAGTTTAGGACATCGGACATCGGATTGATTACAGAATAGGGAAGTATAGTATGTGACGGTACATGGCGAAACAAAAATATCAAAAATATCGAAAATGTGCGGGTGAAAGAAGAACCTTCTACCTCATGATCGGAGAGCGTGCACCACTGAGCCAGTCAGCCTATGACTATGGCCAGTGCAACCTGGTCGAAACGACAGGCAATGCAGAGGTATGTAATACCTTTTCGTGATCGCGTTAATTCCCGTGGTGAATACATAAAATTATATCATGGAACGCGAAAGTTTAAAAGTTAGTACGCAGACATAATAGAAAAAAGGGGTTACAGTTGATCCAGAAAAAACTAAAATAGTACGTAATTATCGTACGTACCGTTACGTAACGTAGTATTGTAATAAAGGTTGTTCGTTAGAGAAACCCAGTGTGGCTGTAGAAATATGTATATTTATGTTACAATAAAATTTATATTGTAATTTATGTTTACAATAAAATATATTTATGTTGTTTCCATAGTTGTAGTATAATTAAAAGAGAGCTAAAAACTAACTTACAATATCTTTTATATTGAACCAATTCCGTGCGTCATCATTATTCGTAAATGCTACTGATAGATATAAAATGTAGTTATAAATAATGAATTAAGGCAATATGCCACACTATACTTACAAATTGTGATGAGGTGAAAAGATTCGTAATATTTTGTAACTATTACCGTAAATGTTCATAAAATCATTTGCATAACTGTACCGTTAAATAAATCATCTAGAAAAAATCAACCATTTGTTTGGACCGAAGAATGTTAAAATGCTTTTCAGTTTCTTAAAAATTCTCTGATATCTTCACCTACTTTACAATACCCAGAATTTTCAGATAATCGTGAATTTATTTTACAAACAGATGCTTCCGGTATAGGTTCCGTTTTATGTAATAAAGATCTAAGACCTATGACGTATGCGAGTAGGCCTTTGAATAAAGCTTAAAAGAACTATCCAACCATTCAAAAAGAAGTTTTGGCTATATTTTGGCGAGCTAAATACTTTAGGCCGTACTTATATGGTAGGAAATTTACCATTTTGATGGATTACAAACCGTTAATTTATCTTTTTGGTATGAAAGATCATTCAAGTAGGTTACTTAGATTCCGTTTAGCGTTAGAAGAATATAATTTTAATCTAGTATATATAAAAGGAAAAGAAAACGTTATTGCAGACGCTTTATCGAGAGTGAGTATGACATCGGATGAATTAAAAAATATGCATGACAAATTGTGGCAGTGATGACGAGAGCACAGAAAAACGAATGAATCAGCTGAGTGGAAGTGAGAAGATTGTAAATACCAATCTTAGCACATCTACAGACAAATGGCCTGATTAACCACGAGTCATAGATATATTATTGAATCATCCATGTGGTTTCAATTAAAGGTAGTGAATTAAAAAAACAAAGAGATAACAAGATGACAACAGAAGAAAATGAGTGTTTTGTTTTGAATTCCAGTAAGAAAGCCTTGTACATTAATCTTGATCTTAGGACGCACTTCTAGCGAGACGAGTTTGTGCAGAACTTAAGATTATTTGTAAATTAAAATTATTGTAATAGAATGTTCATAGATGAAGTTTGCATAGTCAAGAATACAGATAATTTAGAATTCATTAAGAATATTTGTGATGAAATAAAATCGTATGCAAACTGGTCCGGACATGTATTTTACGAGGTATAAAAATAATGACTGATGACGAAGAAAAACAGATTATTATTAATAACTTTTATAATGGTGATAATTTTAATTATAATAATGTCTGCAATAAACAAAGAAGTAAATTGGCTAAATTTTGCTATAATCGAATATAAGATACCATACCAAACATTTTTAATGCTTTATAAATCACTGGCCAATCTATAATTTATTATGGACTATCAAGGTATGGAAGAACATTTAAAAGTCATATCGATCAAATATATTCACTGCACATACGTATCCTTAAAATAATAGCACCGCATAATATTAAACTAAAATATAAAGACAGCTATCATAAATTATTTGAATTTTGTAAAATTATACCAATTTATGATAAAATTAATCTAACACTACTAAGGGAAGAATTTTTCAATGAGAAATTAAAGATTATTAACACACACTGTTAATAATAATGCCATGAAAACTCGTAGTATTACTAACTCCACATTAATGTTACCGAGATTTTGAGAAATTTGTATAGAAAACGCACGCTGGAGTATATTATACCTCATCTTGTAAGCCAGTAACCAACATGTTTGAAGGACAAAATTACGCCTAAGAACTTACAACAACACACAAACAACACTACAGGTTAATCATAAGTATGAAAACGAATATTTTAAAATAACTACAAATCTTGCAATTCAACACGAATCAGTCCGTACGGGAGCAACCTGTATAGTGTAATTATTAGCTATTGAAAAAACATGCTGTCAAACCGTGACCCGTGGATCTATGGATGCGGGTGCGGTCTAAGTAGGTACTAGAGATTGATAAGCATTGTTGTGACAATTTATTTGTTTACCCTCTCATTTGTGACTCTTCGTTTTCTGAGTTGTATATTACCTGTACCTATTATGAAATAAGTTTAATTTTATTAATTATGTACGTACGACATTTATGATAAGTACCTAAATTTAGTTGGTGACACTGATGAACAGAAAAACTTAAACAAGTTTATGTTACATCTTTAGAACATTAAGTAATACCTATTTTGTGAATCAATGAAATAAAAAAAAAGTTGTGCCCTCCAGTGGACATGCTGGTATGCGCAGTATGCTAAATACGATAAAACTGAGATACTACTGGCCAGGTATCGAAAAACACATACATGAATTTGTTAGAAAGTGTACTAATTGTCAGAAAACAAAAGATTTTAGATATATTACAGAGCCGATGGAAATAACCACGACGGTTTCCGCGGCATTTGAAAAAATATTCTTAGATGTAGTAGGATCTTTAGATAGAGATATAAATGACAACTGTTACATATTGACAGTGCAATGTGAACTTTCAAAATTTGTACAAGCTGTACCACTTAAAAATAAGGAAACGGTCACAATTGCTGATGCATTCGTAAAATAATTTATTTTAAGGTTTGGTATACCTTAAAAGATAGCAACTAAGCGTGGAGCTGAATTCATTTCAGAAACAATGAAACAAGTTTGTGAAATATAAAATATCTAAGAATTAACATAACAGCGTATCATCGCCAATCAAATGGTGCACTCGAAAATATCCATAAAACTCTCGGAACATTTTTAAGGTTACAGTGTGAAAATCATACCGAAACATGGAGTTATTGTTTACCATTTTGGTGCTTCAGTTTCAACAATACAGTAATTCATTCTGAGACAAATTATACACCATATGAACTAGTTTTTGGTAAACTTTGTCAAATACCGAGTAGACCTAGTTACTCCGTAGAACCGTGATACAACGTAGACAATTATCCATTACAACTAAAGTATAGACTATTACAATTAGCACATACCGATGCCAAGAAAAACTTGTTGGGTAACAAATATAAAATAAAATGTACGTTTGACAAAACCATAAATAGTATTAAATATAATAGAGACGATTTAATTTTACTACAAAATTAAACAGGTCGAAAAATAGATCCACTCTTTGAAGGTCCTTATGTAGTATTAGAAGATTTAGGTAGTAATGTTAAAATAAGTAAAATCAATAAGATAGATTTAGTTCATAAAAAGAGAATTAGACCATTTTATCAATAACGAACATTTTTGTTTAGTATAGTACGTAGTTAGCATATTAGTGTGTAACTAAGTTATGTTATGTACTTACGTTTGCTAGTGTATCTTAAAAGTAATTTTGTTGTATTTTTTTTATTATTTCTGCATTGAGTAATCCTGTTGAAAAACAAAAACAAAACATCTTATTGCTTTTTTTCTCTTTTCCCTGGGAGGTGAAGTGTGTAAACTTTAAGTATGTATATTCTTAAGAGCAACTATCGTATTGTGTACGGTTCTTTATACTTATATAAGAATGCTGACTCTATGTTTTACTCGATGTGCGCATTTTATATTACACTATAATTACGACACTTAATAAATGTAGGTTGACCAAAGTGGTTATTTTCTTTCGTCCAAACCCCAACATCTCATACCGAGGGGCCCATAGTTTCTGAGAAGCGGCACTGACTTACTGACTACAGAAAGAGTCTCCCAATTGGTCAGACGAATCGAGACGTTAAGTTGTCACAATTGTTTTACCGCGATCTTCTGCGAGGAGAACATCTCGCGCAAGGAGGTGACGGTGTAGATCCAGTAGGAAAACTTCCAGGCGGAGCCATTTCACTCACGCTCAATCAACTCTCAAAATCAACGCAAAACGCTAAGAGTGGCCGCGGGTGGATGAGACAAGTTTTATATTCTTCACCCGAAACAGAGTCTCAGATAGAAGGGGGTGTCTGGACATCGCCCAATCAGTAGACGGAGCCGGCCTGGCGCCCGTGGGGTGGCGATGGGTGGACCAATGGAGGCAAAACCGATGGTCCAGGTGCAGTAAGGTACAGCGTGTGGTTTAAGTTGAATTAAGCCTAATATACGGCCTTGGTAAGTTGAGCTTCCACACGAAAAAGAAATGGGTACTTTTTCCACGACCAAATCACGTTGTTATTTCGCGTGTAAGCAATCAAAAACACCTTTTCCGTACGCTCCAGGTTGTTTCACCGCCAATACAGTATAAAACATCCTGCCTGGAGGATCCCCCCTTTTCAGGAAGAGGCAACGACATATTGCTGTTTTCCGACATAAATGCGAATGAAGTCGCGGGCACAGCTAATACATAATATAATATCTTCGTTTTATTTACTTCATAATGTCAATGAACCTGTACATTAGTACCACCTTAACGATGACAAGAGGTTTTCGGTTTTAAACACATGAAACTCACTGCTATCAACTTTGGTCTTTTTAATATCATAATGGCATCCGAAATGAGTCGCGTCGAGTTGAGGGCATGCAATAATTAAGTAAAAAAATATTTTAGAAAAAATCTGCTTTTAGTTACTTTGAGATACTTGGAAGGAATATGCATGAATTTTTTTTTTAATTATTTTTTGCATTATTATAACACAGTAAAAGGCTCCAGTAGAAGCCTTTTACTAGAGCCATGGTTCTATTCAGTTCGGTCCGAAGTGAGAGTACGTGGAATCCGCCACCTCATTTTGCAAGGAAGTGATGGTGGCTAAAGAGGCATGGCGGAATATGGTTTTTGCTTTCATTATCGTTAGGTATTATCTATGTATGAGGTTTTGTTTTGTTTTTCTACAAATACACGTGATTTTACATATAGTCAGGGCTGCCAGTAAGGATAACTTATTTTATACCGTTGAGTCTCAGAAATTATACAAAATGTGTTGTACAACTAGAGTACTTCACTCTTTGGGGATTTAATACAAGGTGTTTTAATTTTGTCATTGTATCCAATTATACAATGCAATCTACTATACAAACAGGATACAAAAGATAACCGAATTTAACGAATTTTGTATCCAATTATACAATCTGGCAGCCCTGCACATAGTACAGTCCCGTATATATTGTATGGGTTCGGTACAGCTTAACAAAAACATTATAACTAACTAAACAACAAACAAACAAATAATAATAATACATTATTACTTTTTAGTGATAGATAAAGGGAGACAGTGCTTCTAAATAAGTTGTTTTTGTAAACCTTTTTTGTGTTTTATAAACCTGATGGATATTTCTTGCGGTGTTCATTGTTTGTTTACTCACACACAGGTCATACAAGGTGACGATGCCACTTGAAGTATTTTTTCTTCTATATTTCATTTCATCCGGTTAGGTAAGCATGAATTAGGTATCTTAACAACATAAAATAGCATCTTATAAATTGAGTATTTATGTAAAAGTATATTAGGAAAAGGTTTAGGAGGTATGTCGTTATTAGGGATTATGACTGCAGCCTTAGTAGGAGTAATAGCAGAAGTAGACAAACAACCATGTCTAAAACTACTAGTGTTTGGCCACGGACTTCTATTAGCGTAATGGTCTTCTTTCCTCCAGGTCAGTAGGGTCACTAGATTCCATGGAATGGACCGGGTTGTCAACGCATTAGTGACACCGTTGGTGTTGCAAGCACAGAAGAGTGTGATTTGGATTAAATTTGATAAAAAACTTATTTTTTTAAATTTAATAACTTAAGTTGTTAATTGATATTATATATTATTTTACTACTTGATTTACCAGGAACTTTTAAATATAGACTTACAGTTTTAAGAGGTTATTATCAAAGATCTGAATCTCAAATCTATACACCCATACAAATAAATCAAATTGAAGTGTCTGTTTGTGATGTCATAATAGCAGCATTTCACAAAATGCATCTGATTACACAGTACAAATATCAAAAAAACTATTAAACTAACTTTCTGCCTGTTTCTCTGTTTGTTCCGGCTAATCTCCGGAACGGTTAGACCGATTTCCACGGGACTTTTAGAGGCAAAACAAACTTTTAGAGGAAACTGAAGTCGCTTAAATTCAAAAGGCAGATCATTGGGAATCAACGGTATACGTGGTACAAAAACTGATTCTCCATGGGGAAACCCTGTCAAAATGTGTGGCTTCTATTAAATTCTTATGTAGAGCCTTAACTGGCAACCTAGTACCATTACATAGTTTCGGTGATTTTAAATTCCGAAGCAACATCACAGGTGACGCAGCGAAAGCTTATGGTATAGGAGACCTGCTGGATTAATGGTATTCAAAAACTCAAGAGGATAGTGAACTGCTTTGTCTGTATATCTACCGTGTCTATTGAATAGTACACCATTTCTTCGCCTTCAAATTCATTCATCAGAAGTTCTGCTTGAACATTTTTTGGTGTTAACATTACTCTTTCACGTAACCATTCTAGAGACTTATCCCTTAGGAGCGCTATATCGGGATAAATTTGTTCTAAAAGTTCTTTGACATTTTTACATTTCTAACTTCAAAAATGATTCGTCATTTTTTACACAAAAACCCCTATTTTTAAATCACTAGAAAATAATAAAAAAATTGATACTTTAAACTTTTGTTTTTAGCCATGAGTTTATAATTATAGTTTATAGTTCATAATAATATCATTTTTTTTTTATTTGTGCAGTTTATAGTTCATAATAATATCATTTTTTTTTATTTGTGCATCTTTCGGTACAGTCAAAAAAGCTTATTAGGTGCATTAACGCTTGTATTTTTGCATTTTGGCACAATGCAATACTTATCTGACGGCGTTATCACTTTAAAAATAATCTGGCGACCCGCCACTTTAGCCGATACACGATGAATGACGTCATAGCCTTCACGGTCTGTCTCATGTGCGTTTTTAAGTTGGTGCACTAAAATCTTGGCATTTTGGTAATTTTTTATCCGATTAAAAACATTAAAAAATATTTATATTATATTTATATTTATGGTTAAAAATCTGCATACTTAACAAAAAACCGGCCAAGTGCGAGTCGGACTCGCGTACCGAGTGTTCCGTAAAATATTTTTATAATATGATATAACAAAAATTTTACGGTTTTCGCAATTTTTCCTTTATCTGTGCGTAGAGAGTATAGTTGTTGCTTCGTACCAAATTTCAAGATTCTGAGTTCACGGGAAGTACCCTGTAGGTTTTGATTCCCTTGCAAGTGTCGAAAATTTTCGGAAATTTGCGGCATAAACGGCTGTATCTTTTAATTGCGTTGGCTTAGAAGTTTGATTTTTTCACTGCTCTAAGGGACAGTAAACTTGAGTATTTGATATAAATTCCAGCTTGATGCCTCTACGCATTTCTGAGAAAAAGGGTCTTGACAGACAGACAGACGTCTCGACGGACAGATAACAAAGTGATCTTATGAGAGTTCCGTTTTTCCTTTTCGAGGTACGGAACCCTAAAAACGTGAATGATCCTCATTATATTTATGAATTATTTTACATAGGTACAACTCAAATTAAAATATGAATTAAAAGTCATACAATTTATGTATATATATATATATATATATGATACAACATTAATTTGGGATATTATATATTATTCACTAGTCAGTTAAGTGATGAGTGTAAAAATGGGATATCGTGATATCGAGAATTTGTTAGGTTTTAAAAACAAAATTAAATGGGAGGCGTGTTTTAGAATAATATCATATCATATACTTGGAATTTGGTGGACATGGCATTACGCGTTCCCCGCCAAAGTATTAACAATTTTATTTTGTAAGTATGTTTCTGTATTTTGAATTCTTCCAAATTCCAAGTCTCCTAACCGAATCCGTTTGTGTAAAGAATTATCTGACTGTTGAGCTATGATGTGTTGAAGAAATATGTGACGCCAAGGGTTTATATTTGGTTATTGTGTAAATACGTGGCTTATAAAGTGTCTCGTCGAGTATATAATTTGGCACAAATTGTTAGATGACAGAAACGAGTGTGATAAATCGAATGCGGTTTACAATGGCAGATTTACAAATTTAATCAGTCTGCATTATTTTTATTAGATAAAAAATCAATTAAATAAGTCTTCTTTTTAATTAAATGAGGCTTAAGCAAAAAAAAAATAAACTAACTAAAAAAATAACCAAAAAATTTAAAATAAAACAACAACAAACGAAATCGAAAGGTCGATTAAGAATTAGGGTCCTAGAATTTATTTTTATGATGTCTATCCAATAATAATAATAATAATAAATAATAATTTTTAAATATATATTTTGTTTTATACATATTTAAAAATGTAATTTATAAGTTTCAAGTTTAATAAAGAGAAATAATAATAATATTTTTTTTTTATAATAATGTATTTAAAAATGTAATTTATATGTTTTATAGATGTTAATAAAGAGAATAATAATAATAATATAATATCCCGCGGAAATGTGGGGGTCGTGGTTTTTTAAATGCCAAGACCCTCCATAATCGCGAGGTATGCAATCTTAGAGATTACTTCCTCTCCGTTAACGTGGATGTGCATCGGGATGTGGTGGCAGTTGACAACGGACTCACCCCACTTGCTCTAGGAAAAGAGAACTGGCGCAAACCTGCAGTACTTAATATTACTGATCGTAAGGAGATATGGAAGGGCAAAGAGCTGCATGGACGTTTTTATCGGGCCTTAAATGGGCCCGATGTCGATTTATTAGCATCTGTGTCCTGGCTACGGTTTGGTGATCTCTTCGGAGGTTTGTCTGTGCAATTACAGATGAAGTTGTTATGACGAATAACTATCGAAAATATATCCTGAAGGATGGCACGATTGACATTTGTCGGGCATGTCATCGTCCCGGAGAAACCCTCAGGCATATAATTTCCGGTTGTTCTCGTCTTGCCAACGGTGAGAACTTGCATAGACATAACCAAGTGGCCAGGATAGTCCATCAGCAACTTGCTCTTAAATATAACCTTGTGACTGTCGAGTTACCGTACTACACGTATGTGCCCGACCCAGTTCTTGAAAATGGTCGTGCAACATTGTACTGGGATCGATCTATCATCACTGACAGGACTATTGTTGCCAATAAGCCTGATATAGTGGTGATAGACCGATTAGAGCGCCGAGCAATGATTGTTGACATCACCATTCCCCATGACGACAATCTCTTGAAGGCTGAAAAACAGAAATAAATAAAATATTTGGACTTATCTCACGAGATTGTCGACATGTGGGATGTGGATTCAGCAATGATTGTGCCGATAGTCATTTCGGCACATGGGTTAATTGCTAAGAGCCTCGACCAACACCTTCAGAGGCTCACGTTAGGCAGCTGGATCAAGAGCCTAATGCAGAAGGCAGTCCTTCTCGACACGGCACGCATAGTGAGGAGGTTTCTGTCTCTGGAACCCTAACCACCGGTAGCTTGGTCCCTGTACCCGATACCGGTGGGTCACTATTTTTTATATTTTTAAATATATTTTTTTATATAATAATGTATTTAAAAATGTAATTTATATGTATTTAAATGTTAATAAAGAGAATAATAATAATAACTTCACACAATGCTCGTGGTGACCATATAAAACGAAGCCAAGAAGAGCTTTCTGTTTAGGAATAACTAAAACGTGCACTTTATGTGCAGAATAAGGTCATTTTGTATATCATATTTCGTTTCTATTTTGATTAAGTTTTATCTAAGGCTTTGCTGGCAAAGACCTCAAAAAAAAAATGTACGCCCAAGGGGGCCATACATTTTTTTAGTGTTCACGATGTTTCTTGTATCTGTGCAATTTTCAGATTTAGGAGAGTTGTCAAAAGTGTGTCAGAAAGAGTACAATCAAAAGTTTTTAAAACACACAACGTGGCTCTCAGACAAGACAGGTCTTTTCTGAGAGCTGCGTGCACAACAAAACAAGCAAACAGCAAGCTGTTTGTTCTATCGTATTGTATCTATCGTTTCTAGTAAAAAGGGCTTAAGATTTTCATAATTCATAAATATAAAATCTTTAAAAGTCGTCTCGAGAATTTGTAACTACTGATCACGGTCCGTATAAGGACTGCGCGTAGTGTAATCTGAAGGAATATGTAATATATGCTACGCCCCACGATTTCATTTCCGAATTATTGTTTAACTTTAAGAACAGCATCCGCATCATTATGTTACTTAAAAGATAAAAATATTATTCTATTTTCAAGTTTTTAGTTTTTTATTTAGTTACTTAATATAATTATCGATTGTCAAGGTGTATTCTGATTTGTAGGTGGCTGCGTTAGAGCGCTGACTGCCCTGTGAAGGGATGTTACATATATGTATATAGTATTACCCTATACTTTATTTACTACCCTATACTTTATAAATTGCATTTATTAGGGTATTATTTCCTACCCTATATTACATACATAACAACATACTAGTCAAGCCCTTTCATTTGATATTGAGGGAGTTGTAAAAAAATATGTAATCCCAACTTTTACTTACTTTTACTAACTTCCCAACTTATGCTGAATACACGTAATTATATTTTCATCAGAACTAAAGGTGTGCACCGAATTCCAGACCAATCGGTAAACAGGTGGGAGTAAAAATAAATTTCAATCACTAAATTTGACCCAAAAGACAAACATCTCCACCCTGTTACTTAGCTCCCTATTTCCGGTTCCTGTGCTCAAATCATGAGAGATCTCTTCGCCACCCATTGACTGTTCGTTCTTTCTTGTTTCCCTTAACATTATGTCTACTGCCGCCACTGTTTTACGGTTTGCCAAAGTACACTCGTACCAATTCTCAAAGTCAATTATTAAACTACATTTGCGTAGAACCTTTACTTTATTCCTTGAAATATTACAAACCGGGGTTTCTAGGTAGAATTACGTAATGTAATTTGTAATTATAAGTTAACTAAATCACTACATATTATAAAACAAAGTCCCCCACCGTGTCTGTCTGTCTATTCGCGATAAACTTAAAAAACTTAACGGATTTTCATGCAGTTTTCTCCAATAAATAGAGTGATTCATGAGGAAGGTTTATGTATACAATTTGTTAAGGTTTTGTGTAAATTGTTTGAAATATGATGATGATTGTTGAAGATGTCTCTGCTACCGGTGCGAAGCCGGGTTGCAGAGACATAAAGGCGGGTTGCTAGTAAATAATATATATTACCTATTATGGATGGTGTATTAGTTGATAGTTCAGAAATATTTAATAAACATATTGCTTATGTATTGTACTCGTATTCACCCGTAAGTCACATCGCACAAGTGTAAATAAATGAATATTTTATTTGTTTATTAGCTTAAATGAAATGCGAGTAGAATGTAACATATAATTCTAAAAATATAAATAGACACGATACTTACTACTATATGATTTGACCGACCGAAACCGATTTGACAAACTGAAAAGTGAAAAATAATTAATCGCAAACTTAACTGAAAAGACTTCCATGTATGAGATAAATTTAATGTAATAGGCAACATTATAAAGGTACTAGGTACCTTCTGGTCTATTTGAAGTCGGTGCCAAGCTCGACAGGTTCTTGATAGATAGGCTATGTCCGCTTCGGAGGCTGCGAGAGGTTTTATGCTGAGCAAAAGAAGCCAAACAGGCAGTTGTCGTAGACGCACCTCTCAAATGATATTGAATTTTGAATGCTTTATTACTTCATTGATAACCATGCATAATTTGATTATTGCACATAAGTACTAGTACGTTTATCGGTTGATCGTTAATAATCAGCAAAATATTCAGTGTTCGTTACGGAACAAAGACAAAATAAAAGCTTCTGATTTGTATAATGTATTAAGTATAGTTGGTATAGTATAGTTATAGTAAAATATATTAAATAATTATCAGAGCGCTAAAGTAAGTAGGTATTTTCAACAACGTTAGGGCATTGAGTATAAAAAGGGAGTGGACATGAACGATTTAAAAGCTCGTTCATTCGCTAGTTAATTTTTAAAAGAGTTGTTCGTCAACTAGCGAGCGTGAAACTCGCAAGTGCGTGCGAGTTGGCTCCTTCAGATTTTACCTATTTTTTTGTCGTCAACTCGCTTAATCCTGAAAATCTGACGTACTTATTAACAGTCATCTACAAAGTGACAATCTGACGTATTTATTTACAGTCATCTACAAAAACGTTATAATAAATTTAATATAGGTACCTACTTTAAATGTATAAGACACTTTTAGTGTTACTTTTAGAGTTTAAAATAAAAGAAAATATAGTTCTTGAGATATATAATATAAAACAAAACGACAAAAATATAAAACTGCTTATTTTCCTAATAATTAATCAACAATATCACAAATCAACGATGTAACAATGACTCAAGAATTTAGTTTATTACCTATTGTGTAAATTGTCTAAAATTAAGCAATTTAAACAAAAAAAAATCAGCAATATGTGTATCAGGTGACACGTCTGCTCGTTTGCCCCCTATCGCATAAAAAAATAGATGTAAATGTGTTTTTTTTCAGTTGCAGTCATGTTTATGATAAATGGAATCGGCATCACTTGTGGTGTCCATCGACTGTTTACACACAAATCCTATAAAGTCAAAACGCCGCTCAAAATATTCATTCTTGTGTGCTACACCTCAACTGGCCAGGTAAATATTAATTACGTTAACTATGATATTATCCCACCTTAACGAAAAAAGTTTAATTAACAAAAAATTGCGAAAAACAATAAATTTCGCTTTTATGTTAAACCATTTTGAAAAACTAGATTTATATAGAAAAGTATAACATCTAAAGGGATAAAATAAAGTAGCAAAGCGGTTACACCGACATAATAAAACATTACTAGTTATATTTTGGCTTTAACTGTAGACGAAATAAACTCAATGTTTTTATTCCCCATTTTACAACTTCTAATATTATAATCAGATTATAATTTGATTTCAGAATCCAATATACCAATGGATTCGTGATCATCGTCTGCACCATAAATTCAGCGACACAAACGCGGACCCACATAATGCAAACCGCGGACTATTTTTCTCCCACATTGGCTGGCTTATGACAGCTAAGAACGAAGAAGTGATAAAAGAAGGCAAGAAGATTAATATGAGTGACATTGAAAACGACAAGTACATAATGTTTTTTAGTAGGTGAGTTTGAGGATTAAACTTTTTGAATTTTTTATTATCTTATTGTAATTGTTATTGCCTACTAATTTTAGGATCTACCAATAGCATGTTATTAACTATTTTAACTCCCACTTCAGTTATATGATAAACGGCAATACCTACCTATGTGGATTGCGAAGACAAACAATCCTTCTTGTAATTTTTAATAAAAGAATATGCCTAAAATTTATTACTGTGGGCCTGTGGACTTAGCTTACTTCCCATTGAAAGATTTATGAAATTTGGCAGGAAGTAAGGTCTCACAGCACAAAAGGAAAAAAAAAGAAAAATTCGAAAGTCGTTAATTTGTTGTTATACCTAGGACTTTAAGCATGTTTTTGCTATTACAAACTTATAATTTGTATATAATATATGGATAAAGTTACGTGTATTGATGTATTGGAGAGTATTATTAAAAAAGGCAAAGTTAAGTTTATCACTACAAAAACGGGCAGTAATGTTCGAGAATCGATATCCGAGCTTAATGAACTCTGTACATGTTACATATTTATAGTATAATATAATGGTACCAAATAAAAGCTTTAACAAAATGTTGCAATTAATTTTACTAATACAGTAATGCTTTTGGTACAATAGCTGGTAGGCGAGTGACTTTTGTATATTATGTAGGTTAGTTGAATAAAAAAATAATGGAACGCCTGCGCTACAAGTGATACCTATTTTATAAATCGTCGTGATATTTTGTGTATGTTAATACATATTAATATATCAAGTGCAAAAACCTGAACAGTACACACAAGTGTCTAAGGAATCATCGGTGCTCGAGTCAGACTCGCACCGCTTTTAGAACCGCAAAGTTTAGTTTGTAATGTCGCAAAAGACGGGCGAAAATTATTGAGAATTGATTCCTACGTAGACAGTATGTAGGAATCAATTCTCAATAATTTTATATAAGTTTATTTACTTACGGAACTCGTACTTGTTTATTCTTTCTGACGATCTAAATCTAAGCTATTATCACTAACCTGACACTGTGGGACTACAGAAAAGTATTAAAATTGTAAAATCATTTTCTGAAGTTATATTTCAAACAACTTCAACGCATAATTTGATAAACTATCACTTGTCGATTAAAGCTAATTTTTTTTTGTTGAACAGGAATTCGATAATACTCAACATAATATTTTGTTTCGTGATTCCAACTTTAACCGGCATACTGCTTTGGGGAGAAGACTGGAGATGTGCAGTGGCCTGGCAGTGTTTCATAAGATTTCTTTTGATACTTCATAATGAACTTACGGTGAACAGTCTTGCCCATTCTTACGGATATACTCCTTATAACACGTAAGATATTTCTTACTAATATTATAAAGGTGAAAGTTTATGAGTATGGATGGATGGATGGATGTTTGTTACTCTTTCACGCAAAAACTACAGAACCGATTGGGATGAAACTTGATATGTAGATAGCTGGAGATCTGGATTAACACATAGGCTACTTTTTATCTCGATATTCCCACGGGATCGGGACTTACGTTGGTGAAACCGCGGGGCGCAGCTAGTATATCATATTGTCATTTTGTTGGGGATGAAGAATTTACACACATCATTTAAAACTTGACAAATGAACAGTTAAGCTAATAAAGGCATATTTCTTTCCAGGAAAATTCTATCTAAACAAAATAAATTTGTAGCCACAACTACCTTCGGTGAGGGCTGGCACAATTATCACCACATGTTCCCTTTTGACTACAAAGCAGCTGAATTTTGTGATTCCTTCAACTTTTCGGCTTCTATGATCAAGTGGTGGGAGAAAAAGGGATGGGCATACGATCTTAAGGAGTCGAGCCCTGAAATGGTGATTTCAGTAATCAATAGACTAGGCGATGGAATTCTAAGGTCGGAGAATTAATTTTATTTAAGATATTTTTAAAATCGATTTGTCAAAATTTAACTTTATAGAACATTGACTTACAGAAATTATATTTGTACTTATTTAGAATAGCAAATTCTGAACTAGGTAAGTTTGAATTGTATTAAGATAAACTAGTAAATAAGGGTGGAGGTGTAATACCTACGTATCTATACATTTATTATTTGAGTCGCCTACGTAATGTATCGACAACCGTCCCTCTCTCTCAGTCAATAAATGTGTACAATGAAAACTACGTGTTTCACAATGGCGGCGAGGATGAATAAATTCGGTGAATTTGATACGAAGACCGGGAGTTGGCAGTCTTACTGTGACAGGCTGGATATGCACTTTTTTAGTGAACGAGGTGAAAGAAGAAACGCATAAGTTCCACGGATTATCAAATACAATTAGTAGATAGCGCTCTGATACATAGGCATATCGATTAAGTAAGATTAAAAAATAAATAAACCACCTGTGTCAAATGACACCATAATCAGCAAAAAAGATGATTCACAAAACACTAAGCAGCGTTTAAGTAGTACATTGGTTTTTCCTACCGTTCCAAGTACGGATATACCTTTCGAGATGTGCCCAGGCTGTGGTGTGGAAGGTTCGGTGAGGAGTAGGGAGGAAACGCTTGGACAACAGGAAAGGATATCATCTACGCCAGTTTCGTCAAAACAGTTAGTGTGTCCATCCGGAACTGTAGCCTCGACTGCTGGTGATGGTCGCCCTGTTAGGATTAAAAAACAACTACAAAGATACCGGTTCAGCTAAGTTATACGCTGATAGGTACAGTATTGTATTCTAATTATAATGTAAAATAATTAATGTATTTAAATGTCGTTATGTACCAATCTAAAATATGTATCTTATTATATTAAATTATAATCCTTTATGTCTATTTAGGTATACTCTTATATGATATTATAATATAGATTATTGACTTACAGAAATTATATTTGTACTTATTTAAAATAGCAAGTTCTGAATTGGGTTCCTAAATTTGTGACTGTATTAAGATAAGCTGGTAAATAAGGGTGGAGGTGTAATGTACATTATATATTTAATATTTGAGTTGCATATATAATGTATCGCCAACCGTCACATATAGATATAATATTCTTTATTGTACAATAATAGCGATCTCTACCAAACAACCTTTAGATGGAGATAATAACAGAAGTATTAAATAAAAACATTCTAGTTGATGGCGTACCATTGAAAATACCGACAAGTATATATATATTTATACATACATACTAGTATATATATCCATTCAGTAGAGATGTCATAGTATATTCGAAAGTAATTTTGATTTTAGTTATGTAATAGCATAAAAAATAAGTAATAGATAGTGTTGCTTGACCATATTTTTAGCTAGCTGTAAATAACCTTGCCGTATTTGTACTGGTAATGCATTCCACAAACGAACAGCCAGAACCATAAAAAACATCTCAAAAAAAGTTGTTGAATGCACCGGCATTTTTAATATCAGATTTTCTGATGATCATAAGCATTTCGTGTGGGTACCACGAAGGATCACAAATTGTCCTTTTAAATAGGAGGGTGTATGAGGGTTAAACAGTATGCTGTACAGCAAAGAGAGAATTTGAGCATTCCGGCGAAGACGAATGTGTAACCACTCGAGCCACCACTTTTTTCGGAATTCAGAAACATGGTCATATTTAGGCAGTCCAAATATGAATCGGATACAAAACTTTTGAAGTTACTTTAGTTTATCTAATTGATTCTCGGTGAGATCTGAATAGCTGGCGTCCGCATAGTCAAAAATTGGAAGAAGAATTTTGGTAGGTAATTGTTGATAAAATTGTCAAAATATTTAGAAAACTGTATAAATTCTAAAATCAATTTTTATTTGCAAGAAACATATTATATAACATATACAGGTTGTTAGTACTATTGCATAAATTACAGCATGTTCCACCGCAGTCGATGTGCAACATCTATCTATATATATACAATCCTTTGTCCTGACTGACGGATCAAGTCACAGCCTAAACCGTAGGTCGTAGAGGCATGAAATTTGGAGGACGTGCTCCTTATAATTATGATGTAGGCATCCAATAAGAAAGGATTTTTTAAAATTCTACCTCCAAGTGGTTGAAAAGGGTGGCAAAGTTTGTATGGAAACACGTGATTGCTTGGCCTGAGCAATGGGAGGCAATGTTGAGTGTCAAATTGACAATAAAAGTCAAGACGTCAATCATGCCACAATAAAAAGAAAATTTAACATTTGTATACAGGTGATGATAATAATAGATCACGTTCTAACGAACTAAACGTATTATAAAAATATAAATTTCACGAGTCTGTACAATTCAGAATTTTGTGAAAAAAATAAATAAAGATAATAGATAGATGTACTCTTTATTGTACACAGATTACAATATTTTCTTAAATCTAAATACTTGCTAGCTAATACCATGTAAAATTGGCGACCTTATCGCAGTTTGTGATCTCTTAGAGGCAATCATATGATGTATAGAGAAACAGGCATAAAAAGAGGGGTTGCAGTGTACATGGAGCCTATGTAATAATTAATAAATAATATATAAGTACTAATTAGAGATACTAACTATAAATATTAATAGTTTGCAAATAAATATGATATACATAAACACGCATATATGCATACTCATAAACAGACATAAACAATGCATAACGAATACGGAGGTACATAATAAATACATAACAGTACCAAGTATGTCACAAGTCACAGAGAAGTATAGTGATCCTTCACTTGTTTTTTAAAATTTATCAACGTTTGTGCACGTCTGATGGCCAGTGACAATTCATTTCTATTTGTCTATAAATTTTGTGGTATGTGTTGGCATTTTTAACCTAAGATTTTGAGACGACCTCAGAAACCTTGAATGCGTTTGGAAACCTTGAATTGTGCAAAAATTGGAAACGTTTTTTGAGATAGGGAGGAGCGCTAGGATTAAACAATATTGTACAGTAGTAAAAGGATATGAGTATTCCGGTGAAGGCGTATGGGTAACCATTTCAGCTTAATCCGATATTCAGAGACGTGGTCATATTTGCGTAATCCAAAGATGAACCTGATGCAGAAATTTTGAAGTCGCTCAAACTTATCAAGTTGGTCCTCGGTGAGATCTGGATAACTGTAATTAAGGATAGGAAGGAGGCGTGATTCTGCAAGCGAAATCTCAGTGGCAACCGGAAGAAAGGAAGAAAGTTACGTAGTCTTCTGAGGGACCCCGCAGATGCAAAAATCATTAATCTGCCAAAGCTGTGTAAGTGTACCAGGTTGTGTGTGAAAACCTTACATAAAAACGTGGTAGAGACTACTATATTTACCGCCTGTGTTCAAGGTGAGTCAGTGGATATACCACGGATACCACTCATTCCATCAGAGTATCCATTCGAGTTTAAAAGACGGCAGTTCCCCTTTAAGGTGTGTTTCGCAATGACAATTAATTAAGCGCTTCGCGCGACTGCTTCTCGCAAAGCCAGTTTTACGTGGCCTGCTTGAGAGTGAGTTCACCTACCGACCTGGTTTTGTACTGTAGTACCTTTCGGGATAACCTCTAATGTCGTATATAAATAGATACTTTAATTTTTTTTTTGTTATTATAAATCGTGGGAGAGCCATGCTTCTGCATGCCTTATGAACCACGTTCACATTAAACAATTGAAATACCTACTAAATTATGTTTATTAAAAAAAAAGTATGACGAACAATAATATTATAAATACAAAAAAAAATCTAATTCATTACACATTATTTAAAATTTAACAGAAACCTATTTTTCAATTGTTTGTTTGTTACAAACAACAATTCATAATATGTAAAAATAAGTAAATGTTAAATTTTAAATAATTGATGACTTTTAAATTTTAAAACTTTTTAGGGTTCCCTAGTAAAAAGAGAAAAACTGTACAAATTATGCGACTGATGGCGTTAGCATCAAATTAGATCGATCATGCATGATCATAATAAATCAGTTATGCGTGATTCAATCTCGCACACGAAGGGTTCCGTAGCATCAAACAAAAAGTTGTCATTAAAGTATATACATTATTTATTATGTATTATTCTCACTGTCCTTACTTTAAGAAACTACTAACAACATATCGTCCGCATATGAACGAAGATTTATTTTGTATGTTCACAAACCATATTCCTGACGTAAATACTGGTATAAAAACGTGAAAAAATTGAGTTTTTGAGTTTAATGCGTGGGAAACATTGGTATGACTTGTGGTCATTGTCTTCTCCAACAAAAAATATTTTTATTAATTAACATTATAGAAGGTCATGACGCACAATTCACAAATGGTCACGGTCATAATAACACATTAATATTAATATAAAACATGAACTTTTTATTACAAAGGTAAAAGTTATGGTAGGTGGTTTTAATTAATTACAAATTTAAATATTTATATATATATATCTTAAAGATGCGCCGAATATTTGTTTGGTATTCGGTATTCGGCGAATTCGGCATCTTTTCCACTATTTGTATTCGGCCGAATTATTCGGTTTTATTGCCGAATATATTCGGTTCAAGCTTTTCTATTTTCTTGGCTCATGTAGCCAAGGTGTAAGACTAAAAGACAAGACTTCTTATGTAAGATTTATGTTATACTAGCAGCACTCCGCGGTTTCACCCGCGTGAGTCCCGATCCCGGGGGAATATCGGGATAAAAAGTAGCCTATGCGTTAATCCAGGTCTCCAGCTATCTACATACCGAGTTTCATCGCAATCGGTTCTGTGGTTTTTGCGTGAAAGAGTAACAAACATCCATCCATCCATCCATCCAAACTTTCACATTTATAATATTAGTAGGATTATAAGTCAAAGAAAATATGTTTATTTCTTAACCTATAGTTAATATAGTCAACATTTATTTTAAACCTTAAATGAACATTTAATTTAAACCTCAAAACAATATTTATTTTTAAACTTTAAATCAACATTTATACGCGGCAAAACAATGTAATGATAAACCGAATAATTCGGCCGAATATCCGGTTCGGTAAAGGTTAAACCGAATAATATTCGGTATTCGGTTATTCGGTGAAACCACTATTCGGCGCATCTCTAATATATCTTATTAACTTAGTTTCATTGCGTATTTTTCGCGAAACGTGTGATCTGACCGCACTTTTCAAATATTTTAAAAACTTTGGATATGGGCACAGTATAATATATATAGAGTATGGTATCTTCATACAAACGGTCGGATCGCGAGACATACCTACACGCCTTGCGTTCGGTATACACTCGGTACACAAATAGTCGCGACTGCTCCGCAATGACGTACGAATGTAGTGATCGTTTTTTAAGCAGTAAGCGTTGCGATTTGTGTATTTAATTGAAATAAATACAAATACTGAAGTACTTAATATGACAAATAGAAATTATAGACTATATTGTGCTGTTTTTGTTTGCTTGAATTCTTCAAAAACGCACCCAGCGGTAACATTTTTTAAATTACCTGAAAACTCCGAAAGGTAAGACTATAAAATATTTTTTATGTACCTACTAGTACGTAATTTGTTTCTTTTTTAATAGGTAGGTATTTCGCTTTTTCCACCGAGTAAAATACTTGGATTAGTAAATAAATAAGTAGATAGGGTGACAAAAGTGACACACGAGTGACTTGCCCACGCTCGCGTTAAAAAAAACTAGTAGGTAGTTTTCTAGGCTAAGCTATTTATTTACTTATGTATTTAGCTACTTACATATATTATTGAATTAGACAAAATATCATTATGAAATGATTATGAAAGTAAAAAATGGTAGGTACCTATTTACTACTCATTTCTTCAACTACGAATTTTCATATTTTTTCATAAAAAATAAATTATAATATTTACAATCACAAAACTAGAAAGAAACTTAAGTAGGTAGATGAAATTATGTGGGGCAGCCCTATCGCGTGTTTACGTACCGTCCGGCTGTAGGTAATAATTTCAAGGAAAGGGCCGAGTCACAATACTGTAAATACATATACTGTGCTAAAAAAAATCGGTGTAGTTTGAATATTCTATAAGGCTGCAAAGGGAGAAAATATTTATAGAAAGAGGGAAGAATATGTTAGAATATTGAAAAGGACTTACCTAATCATTTACAAAAATAAAATTTTAAGGCCACAAGTAATTAACAAAAAGCCGGCATTAGAAAGCTCCTTTTAGTTAATTTTATTAGATTTAGAACGAGTACATAAAGTATAGTACTCTTCCTCACTGTAGTAATTGTAAAGAGTTTGAAAATCTCGAATCTCTGTTCAATCAAAAGTATGAAATAAAGCAGCGATGTTCATCAACTGTCACTCCCACCGACGCGGCGACGCTATGCTTTGCGTAAAATAGCTGTCGAGTTACTTAACATAAGGGTTCCTTTTAATAACGCTTATCGTTGTCAACGCTCAAGTATTGTTTAAGAATTGAAATTGCGGACTCTATGTGTCCGGGCTCACTGTGAGACCTCATATCAATGTTTGTGTATACGAGTGTAACACCCGTATTTATATGTACAATTCTTTTTTGTACAATCATGTAGTACCAGTTGTTTATTAGTTACAACTAACATACATTTTAATACAAATAATTCAAGTACATTTGGTACCTATGTATCAAAAATTCAGTAAACAATTAAAATTTAGAACTAAGTAGGTTCTGTGGTGCATTTATCTAACTAAAAATTTAAGCTATAAAAGTACATAAAACAGTTATAAATAGACAAATAAATAGTTATTTTGAAAAAAAAAACTGGATAGGTACATAGTAAATACCTACAGAATATACCTAAAATGTGAATTTTATCAGAATCCTATATATTTTGTTTCGACTCTAGTGTCAAGCGGATACATTGAATTACCCATAGAACACTTGAGTATTTCACGGGTAACTCATAGAACACCTGGGTAGACCATGGATACACTGAATTACCATGAGAACACCTAGGTGTTCTACGGGTACATTGAATTACCCAGAGAACACCTAGGTGTTCTACGGGTAAATTGAATTACCCATACAACACCCGGGTGGACCACTGGTACAAAATGTTAACCGTGGAACAGTACAGTACAGGATAAACTACAGAAATGCATATAAGTCCTTTTGTTTTTGTGCAACATCATACCTCAATATCAAAAATTACAAGAAAAAAAATTATATTCCAGATACTTACGAGTTATAACGCGTGTATCGATAAATATGAGCAAGACTGTTCATCGTAAGCTCATTATGAAATACATAGAGAAACCTAATGAAGCACTCACAAGGTTTCTCCCCATAAAAAGACGCCAGTAGCAGTTCGCAGTAGAAAGCAGAAAACCGTATTCAATAAAAATGAATATCTGTGAAACGAACAAAAAGGTGTAAAGGTTAAATTGATACACAACACTAATAACTAATAACAAAAATTTGAGCTTCAATTGACTGACTCGAGTCTAACGCAAATAGGATTAGAGGCGAATAGGTAGACTAGTGGTCAATAAGTATTCTAAAAGCAAAACCAAAACAGGGAAAGCAAAGAGATGGAGCTTTTAAATTAGGTAAACATACATTTTATAGGATTTGATAAATCAATTCCATGATTTTAATGTTGAATTCCATGTTAGGGCCTCCGGTAACCTCACTCACTCAGTGAAAAGCAATGCAGGCATTGCCTCACTGCCAGTTTCCTGTGAGCCTGTGGTATCACTCCGGTCGACTCGTCATTCGGGCGTTACCAAGTATATTTCTATTTCCTACAAATGTCGACCAATTTGGTTTTATACCTATCTCAGGCACCAGCGATCCACAACCGAAAGTGTCAATTGTTATAAGTTATACTTGATCATATGTTTATTGTATTTCGGTTTTGGTCAAAAATAAACGAAATTATTATTATTATTATTCTCTTTCTTCATCTTCTACCACATAAATTACATTTTTAAATATGTACATAAATATATATATTTAAAAATATAAAAAATAGTACACCACCGACATCGGGTACAGGGACCAAGATACCGGTGGTTAGGGCTCCAAAGACAGGAATCTCCTCACTATACGGGCCGTGTCGAGAAGAACTGCCTTCTGCATCAGTCCCTTGATCCAACCGTCTAACGCGAGCCTCTTAAGATGTTGATCGAGGCTCTTATTATTATTATTCTCTTTATTCATCTTCTACCATATAAATTACATTTTTAAATATGTACATAAAAATATATATTTAAAAATATAAAAAATAGTACACCACCTACATCGGGTACAGGGACCAAGATACCGGTGGTTAGGGCTCCAAAGACAGGAACCTCCTCACTATACGGGCCGTGTCGAGAAGAACTGCCTTCTGCATCAGTCCCTTGATCCAACCGTCTAACGCGAGCCTCTTAAGGTGTTGATCGAGGCTCTTGGCTATTAATCCATGAGCCGATATGACAATCGGAACAATGATCGCCGATTCGACATTCCACATATCGACAATCTCGTGAGACAAATCCAAATATTTGATTTGTTTATCTTTTTCGACTTTCACGAGATTCTCGTCATGAGGAACAGCGATATCGATGATCATTGCACGGCGCTCTAATCGGTCTATCACCACTATATCAGGTTTATTTGCAACAATAGTTCTGTCAGTGATGATAGATCGATCCCAATACAATGTGGCTCGACCATTTTCGAGAACTGGGTCGGGCACATACCTGTAATATGGCACTTCTGAATTCACAAGGTTGTATTTAAGGGCTAGATGTTGATGTACAATCCTGGCCACTAGATTGTGTCTGTGCAAATATTCACCATTGGCAAGACAAGAACAACCAGAAATAATATGCCTGATAGATTCACCGGGACGGTGGCATGCCCGACAGATGTCAACCGTACCATCTTTCAGGATATATTTCCGATAGTTATTTGTCATAACAACTTCGTCCATAATTGCAAAGACAAAACCTTCGGTTTCTTCGAAGAGATCACCGAACCGTAGCCAAGATGTGGACGCTTTTAAGTCTATATCAGGCCCATTTAGGGCCCGATAAAAACGACCATGAAGTGCTTTGCCCTTCCATACCTCCCTGCGCTCATTAGTACTAAGAACTACAGGTTTGCGCCAGTTCTCTTTAGCCAGAGCGAGCGGAGTGAGTCCGTTGTCCACTGCAACCACATTACAATGCACTCCCACATCAGTATGAAAAAAAATTTTCTCTAAGGTTGTATATCTCACGATTGTGTAAGGTCTTAATGTTTAAAAGTCCACGACCTCCAAACTTTCGTGGGATATACAACCTCATTACCGATGAACGTGGGTGGTGCATTCGAAATGCAGTAAGCAGTGTACGGACTCTTCTGTCAAGGGCATCTAGTTCCGTCTGAGTCCATCTAAGTATACCAAAGGAATACATCAGAACCGGCATGACCCAACCGTTGCAGGCACGCATTTTGTTACCCCCTGATAAAAGACTTTTTAGCACTTTTTTCAGGCGGCCAAAAAAGCGTTCCTGCAGCGCTTGTTTCATATTAGGTTCAGGTATTCCCAATGATTGTGATATACCTAGATACTTGTTGGTTTCGGTGGCAGACAGAGATCTGAGTTTTGTTGAATCGGAAAGTTCGACTCCTTCAGATTCCACTATCACGCCTTTCTTTACATGCATGACTGCACACTTGTCCACACCAAATTCCATCTTGATAGAGTTACTAAAGTTTTCAGTTACCTTCAGTAACGTTATCAATTGTAAATTAGTGGGGGCTAGTAGGTTTAAATCATCCATGTATAGAAGGTGAGATATGACTAGATCATCTTTCTGCAACCTATAGCCTAGTCCTGAACCCTCTAACAGAGTACTGAGAGGGTTCAAAGCCAGGCAAAACCACAAGGGACTCAGACTATCACCTTGAAATATGCCCCGCTCGATCTTTATTGGTACATCGCTTGCGGCAATCTGCCGACATCCTGGATAGCGAAGTACCGTCCTCCATTGCCTCATACATGACTTCAAGAAAGTGCAAAGAGTTGTATCAATTTTATACAACTCTAGCACTCTCAAAAGCCACGTATGTGGGACCGAGTCATAGGCCTTCTTATAGTCTATCCAACATGTCGACAGATTCTTACGGTTACGACGCACCTGTAGGCTAATGGCCATATCCATGATAAGGAGCTCTTTAGTGCCACGGGTCCCGCTTCTACATCCATTCTGAGAAATAGAAATGATCGAATTTTGATTTAAATGTGTGGTAATTTTGAGTCTCAGAATAGATGTTAGAAGCTTATATACGGTTGGTAAGCACGTAATAGGTCTATAGTTTTTGGGATCCATGGCACTACCGGATTTGTAGAGTAAGTGGGTAATGCCAGTGGTCATAAAATGAGGTAATAACCCTGAATCCAAAGCTGATTGGAATTGAGATGCCAAACGGGCATGTGAGCTTCGGAACCACTTAAGCCAAAAGTTGTGCAGTCCGTCTGGTCCAGCTGATTTCCAATTTGGTAATGAACGGACTGCACTACTTACGTCCTCTGTGGCTATGGCAATAGGTTCCATTTTTTGTATACTCTCACATGACCGCTTAACATCTCGCATCCAATCACCTTCTGTATGAGTGACAGGCACCGACCAGATGTTACGCCAAAATGTATTTGTAACATTTTCATCCGGTAAGTGCTCATCACTCACACATAGATCCGCTTTTTCCCATTTTCGGTAAACCCACCTCTCATTTCTTTGGAACATACGATTCTGATTATACCTATCAATTCGTTTTTTGTAACGTCGTATCCTATTTGCCCACGCATAAACTTTTTGCTTTAGAAAGTCTATGCGCTCTGTGACACATGACATGTATTGTTGAGGACTGATGTCAGTCCCCAGAAATGCCTGTTTCACAAAGCGCATCACCTTTGGCCTCGTATTGCCCAATCGAAAACTAATTAGCTTACTGATGAGTGTCCTAGCCTCAGCAATACGACGCTCAATTCTACACTGCCAGGCTGGCACAGCAGGCTTGGATCGAGTAGTAGTGGTATTTACAAAAAATGAACTCCCGCTACTCGACATACTGCGACAGCCGCACAGTAGAGAATAGAGTGTGTATCACTGAGATCTTCACTATTGTCTAAATAGTCAGACAATAGCGAATCCAGGGCACACACCAGCGCTATATTTCTTTTATGCATAGGCAAACGGGATAAACGTGGTCTAATTTGATAATTTACAAACCTGTATTCCAGAATCGCATCCTGCAAAGCACTCCTTAGTCTTCTTCATTGGATTGGGTACTCACGGATATAGCTTCATTCTCCACAACTTCATCAAGAGGTAGTAACTGTGGCATCTCGTTAGTCACCAAACTCACAGTTTGCGATGAAGAAGGGATAACAAAGCTATTCCGTACGTCAGAGCGTATCCTGTCAAGTACGGTATCATTCAGCAGGTGGCAGCGCTGTATAGCCCGTACCTGATCCGAGAGTCGTTGTGCTGACACGTTGACGGCTGGTTCAAGCTCCTGAAACAGAGACACCAAACGAACACGGTACGCAGTAAGATTAGTTCCCAACTTTGTAGCCCGATAATATGCCCGCATGACGTTTCCATTAATTGAATTAGTCCATTTTATGCGGCGCACATCACCACCGGCAGCGGGGGCCCTATTCGAGGTCAGTGGTCCTCGGGGTCCCAAGCAGGTCGGCGGCCGGGTTCTCCCCTGCCGACGCACAGGTGTTGGCGACGTCGGCGGGGAAAAATACTCGTCGCTGGAGCTTGAGCTCGACGTCTCATTGCTTGCCGCTGTCCTCGAAGGGTGTAGTGGCGACTGTGAGGCGGAGCTGTGTGACGAGTCCGGGGTTATCCGTTGTGCATTTCTGTTTCTGGCTTGATTTCTTGTTAGCATTTCTATTGTATTCCATGATATTGTATTCTATGACATCTGTCATTATCTTGTAAAATTTTTGGTTTGTATTTTTGCATATTGTTTATGTGGTTTTTCTTATATTTTTTAGTAAATCTGTTTCCAAAATATATATTTCATGTATTTATTTCCGATTTTGATAATTTCTTTTAAATTAAAAATATAAAATATGTTTTGTAAGAAAGTGTGACGCTAACAGTTAAGTGTTGCCAGGTTATTATTATTATTATTAATTCACTAGCGGAACCAGGACGCTATGAAAATAGTTCTGTTTAGCTGCGATCTGTTGAAGCTCGTACTTGTCGAGCTAGTTGTACTGTCATAGTACTGTCAATATCAGCGTTCCTTTCTCTTTGGCAACAATGCTACTAGCCTTTAACCTTTTTTTTTAGGTTTATAGTCCCGTTTTTAAAATAAAGCGAGCCCAGTGTTTGGTTCCAATGCAGTTTAAGGGTGGTAGAAACTTGTTTACAAATTTAAAATTATGGCGCACCAGGTGCAACGGGCATCAACCAGCTGACCACGACGCATTCTGACTGATTTTCCAAAGTAATATTGGTCGACTGTGCTGGTATGACCATAGTTCAATAAAGCTACAATTAACGATTTCAACCTACTATTTTACTAAAAAGTAAATTTGAGAAGTTTATTACAATTTAAAAAATTACACGCAAAATCGCACAGAAATATGTAAATCATCCAATCAGCAGTAGCAATAGCATCAATAAATATGCAGAAAAAAATTACTTTAAAGTTTTACTTGCTGCAATTCGCGCTAAAATAAAAAATAAATATATACCTATTAATATTATAAATTAACCTGATTGCAATTATTTATCTAAATTCTAACGCTGCCATTCTGATTTTATAAAAATAAAACATCCCATAAACAATGATTTGCTTAGATAAAACAACAGATATGTCATTGAACTTCATTTATTTTTGAGATGTTTAAAAGCATTGGGATACACGTTGCATTCTATATTTTACGGTGAATGTTAATACATTTCAAGAGTTGATTTATTAAAATTATTGATACTTAAGTATAACGTTTGTTTATTAGCATATATAATGTTAGTGAAAATTTGGTAACTTGGTAACATTTTATCTTAATTTTTGTTCTTCCTAACTTCTTCAGACAGCGGTTTCAAAGTTTATAAGTAATTAGACTTTATTTGGTCTCTCAAATATTATTTCATTTTTAAGGAACTTAAACTCAAATTTGACAAAACACTAGAATAAGAAGTGTAGTTTTATTCAAATTTAAATCACTATTATACTTTTTAGGAGGATTTTTCTCGAAAGACTTTTTATGTAGAATGTAGTTCTCGTATCTTAACATGTCGCGTGTAAAACTGGTTTAATAAACAGCAATATATAGCTTCCTTTCACAGAAACAGTCGTGAAAACTCCCTTTGCTAAAGGTATTTATTGAGAAACAAAAAAGATTTATTTTTAATCAAGAGATCGAAATTAAGTGAAGACACAGAATAAATAATAGTGCAAGTAGATACAGAAGTCCCACTCCGCCAAATTATTTAAATAAATAGCTACTTTTGTTCCAAAGCAATAAAGTCGCAATTCAGCTTGCATAGCGCTGATTACCTACACTTATATTCTCCTAGAAGTTGCCTCTCTTTCTAATGCGTAACTCTTATCTGTTCCGAAGACGCTGCGACGTCAGAGTTGTCTATTTTTAAAGAACTAATTAATCTGAATACTTAACTACCAGTAACTTATAAGCCTATTACTCTATTTTTGTGAACAAATAAACCTAGGCCAGGTACTAATAACTCGATAGTCTAGATACGAACGAATGACGCGACGTAGCACGTAAGTGAGCATCGAGCTAAGGTGGGGTCCAGCGTGGCAGCCCACTGAAATTTGGCACGATTAGTCGACCCTGCTCACCCATAGCGAGATTAGATTAGCTCATTCGTCTCATCAGATTAAAACCATCCAGAACATAAAAAAATATTGTTATGAAATAACATTACACGGCTTAATAGAAAACTGCTAGCCCTCTTCGGGGCGTCTTTTAAGGCGCTAAGAATTACTAGGGACATAAATAAATGTCGCCCCGAGCTCCCGAGCATGTTATAGTGATCTCTTGTAAGTACTTCATCATCATCCATTATTATTATTTCAGCAACAGTACGTACACAGCTTTAGTAGTTTTGGGCACTTCCGAAGACTTTAATAATTGTACCTACTGTTAGAATAAAATTTGAAAAGAGTCGCAGTAAGATTAATAAAACAAACGTCCTCCTATTAAAGTTTTAGTATATACATAGAATAATCCCACTAACATTATAAATGTGAAAGTTTGGATGGATGGATGTTTGTTACTCTTTCAGGCAAAAACCACTGAACCGATTGCGATGAAACTTGATATGTAGATAGCTGGGGACCTGGATTAATGCATGCATACTTTTTATCTCGATATTCGCACGGGATCGGGACTTACGCGGGGGAAACCGCGGGGCACTGCTAGTATTGATATGTTAAAAGTAATTGAAAGACTAAAAAGCCACAAAACAATTTCACTCATAGTATTTTTCCTGTTGTTTAGTTTAGTTTAGTCTCAACTGGTTGCTTTGTGTTGTTGTGTGTGACTTAAGAAAATATAATAGCCTTCCTAATACGTCATCCAAAGGCCAATATGGTGTAAACTGGTAGCGATGTAACTAGTCCACGTTCTGCTCAGAATAATTAGTACACATATTCGTATCATAACACAAGGATAATATATTATTTATTGTTTCAAATTCCGTTGCGTTGAAAAACGATCTCTATCACATGGAACGAAATGTTATTTTCATGTGGAGAGTGATGTGTGTGAGATTCTCGTTAGAGGCTTTATGGTGTGGAGTACGCGTTTATATTTGTCTATATCTCCACGTGGATTTCAAGTTTATAGTAAACTATTTTTATAGTTTTCTATATTCAAGAAACGATTCTTTTAGCTTATGGGCGGTAAAATTTCGTTGAATTTTCAAAGAAAATTTTACCGTCCGTAAGCAAAACCGGGCATTATTCTCGTAAGCACTTCACATCAGACGGCATTTACATATATAAAAATAGACGTCAACTTATCAGCTATTCTATTTTTGTCAGTCATTACACACTTTTTAAAGGTAAGGTAGGTTAAATGCAATAATATTATATAACGTTATCTGATAACGTATCATGTTATAACCACAGGAAACAGTTTTTTGCAGTGACCTTCACTACAAATGAAAGATAAATACAATGATTTGTTTGGACTATTTTTAAATGAGTATGAAATAGAGCTCTATTTCGAAGTTTAGTCACCGGCCTCGGTGGCGCAGTAGGCAGCGCGTAAGTCTCATAATCTTAAGGTCGTGAGTTCGATCCTCACCCGGGGCAATTTTTTTTGCTTATGTTATTCAAAATAATGTTAACCAAAAATATATATTTTTTTTTATATTACAGGGGGCAAACGAGCAGACGGGTCACCTAAGTAAGTGACTACCGTCGCCTAGGGACACCTGCAACTCAAGAGTCACAAGTGCGTTGCCGGCCTTTGAGATCGGAGTACGCTCTTATCTCTTATTAAAGGTTTGAAGGTCTTTATTAATGGTGCGGATACTAAAATTTTCATTACAATATTTCAACGGTAAAATGATTATTACAATTTCTCAAACGTCAAATTGTTGTATTATTATTTGAACGTTTTCATGATTTTATTAAATGTCATTATGACATTTTGTAAGTCAGGTCTGTTGGTTTAGTGGTTAATGGTTAGCGATCCTGACTGCTGAGCTAGAGGTCGTGGGTTAGATTCTCTCCCGGGACAATTAATTGTGGGACGAGCATGATTATTTTTGTTCTGTGTCTGGATCTAATTTATCTATAATATGTATATATTTAGTAAAATATTACTAAATATATACATATAGATACTTAAGTATAAGTATCTTTATCAGCACTCAGCAGTCTGGTTACCATAGTGCAGGCTCTGCCTAGTTTGGGATCAGACGGCCGTTTGTGAGATGTGTGGAGTTATTAGTGTTATATGTAGTTATATTTATACACATTAAGACTAACTTGACGATTGAACTTCAATAATATTGCTTGATAGATTTTTTTGAATTTTTTTTTTAATAAAAATAAACATTATGATATATTTATTCATCAATTTGAACATGACTGTTCCGTGTTATACTGACTATTAACTAAAATTATTTACGAATATTTCCAAAAGGGCCAGATGAAAAGGTTTACAGCATATGAAAGGCTAAGCTTTTTGAATTGTCCGGGTGTGGATCTTTCACATTCAACATTTCATTTGAATGACCCACAGACAGTTAGTTCAGTATTTAAGTAACAAGTCATCAATTTTTCGCTAGTCAGTTTGGGATTGGCAGATTAAATATTCCTATAATAATAATAATAACATGAAACACATCAAGGTGTGACTATATTTTAGGGTCGTAAAGATCACTGATTATTAAAACAATTTTAGGAAAATTCATGATCAAAACATAAAAGAATCAAGATCAAAAAGTTAGTGCTCAGGGCGATAATGCCACTGCTGCGCCGCCACCGCGACTGTACGCTATGTTTACGGAACTTTGACAGCCCACTGTCAAAGTTAGGCTGTCGCCGCAATCACACCGCCAGGATTTCGCCGACCACCACCTCGGAAAGTGCACGGGCTTTGCTAAGGATTTGAAGAGTTTATAAAAGGTTAGTAGAGGACGAATAAATTTTATCATGAATTCTCGGTATCGTTTAAAGACAAGCGTAAAACTTTAAAACTATATTCATCATAATACAAATATAATTTATAAATATATATGCGTATAGTATATTGATCGATAAAGTTAATATTTCGTAAGGCAATTGAAATGCGGTATTGTTATAACCTTCTAAAAATGTAAAGTTAAATCTAATTTTAACATCTGGTATTTTTGAATTTGAATGAATCTGAAGTATTCAGTTGCACTGGAAAAAAGAACCAGAAGAGTTTTGTATGATGTTATTTGCATATAGTGAAAATATAAACACCTCTCCATACAACAGAACACCGTACGTTTGTAATTTGTCCTGCGGTTTCAGTCGCACTGTCTAATTTTCAACACGTATGAGGGACATTTTGGACTTTACCTATTTCGCATAGTGTCTGCGACGTACGTAATTGTGTTTCAACGTTTATGATGTATAGCGCGTTTGTGAGTTGTTACATAATTTATTTGTTTTAGTTGGACCACTATATTATATCCCCATAATTTATTTGGTTAGTTGGTTTTAGTTAGTTTACCTTTGGTTTTTGATAAATCTAATTTTATTGCTTATGATGAATGTTATGATTGAAAGCAACAAATAAATGAAAGAAGGAATGAAATGACTGAGAGTTCAGTTCAGTGGTACAAGACCACTGTAGATGAAGATTCATATAACACTGGTATCAGTACTTCTTTTGGACAAACGTTTGATACAAAATCTTAATTCTTTTAGACTTTTTTTCCACTTATAACATTCAAAATGATGTGTATATATATAAATTCACAAGGTTTTTACATAGAAATTGATTACATAATTAACTAGAATAGATGTACCTACCTGCTGTCATAATTTCATACTTAGATTTTTAGTATCACCTTGTTCCGACATTTCAGAATAAGAATTCTACTCATAAAACATTAGTATTTTATTCGTTCAAAGCAATATTAAAAATAAAGTAACTGTTTATTCAAATTTTAAGCAATCAAATTGAAAAGAGGAAATCATGCCAAAAGTAAAATTCAAACTGATTGCTGAATTAAAACATTTTCTTATGTCTGCGAAGCAAAGTATAATATTTACATAGATAGTAGAACAGTGGAACTGTTTGACATAATGTCCACGGTCGCAATCTACCACCAAACCACTCACCACCGACAGGGCGTTTATCCTCACATCTTGGGATCTAAATGGTCGCCCATGGTTAAGGTTCTAGAGAAATTTCCTCCCGCGGACACTCCGGCTATGGCGTGGACTCCCTGCCAAGGTTTTCCTAAGAGACTACAGTATTGTTCAAAAAAGGAATGTATAGGCTATTGACTTGGCAACGCGCCTGCGAGTTCTCTGGAACTGCAAGCGTCCATAGGCTGCGGTAACCGCTCACGATCAGGCCGGCCGTATGCTTGTTTGCCACCGAAAGTGGCAAAATTAAAAAAAATATGATTGTACGGTTTACGTACACTTAGGTATAATATTGTTTAGCTGATTACGCAAATCGATCGATTCTTGTCCGTAGTAATAATTAATTTGTCTCAGTGTGCACTTTAACTCAGTAACTGAAGTACCTATGCAAGAATCGCTTTATATTATACTGTGTTTACACAACTAGATAATAAACTTTGCCATACTACGAGAAGAGTTTTCTCTCACAAGTACACTCACAAACTAACAGTAGTGTACAGTTCACTACACTGTACAATGATAAAAAAGCTTATGGTACCAGATACCTCATAAAGCTTGAATGCTGAAATGTGATTATCCATCTACATTTCAGCAAATTAAAAAATGGTCTTTACAAACTAACGTCATGATAAGCTTCAAAAGAACAAATAATTCCGATAAGAGCTGATAAAAAACCCCTGTGTATCATAAAATTCAACTCATACTCCAATCCATAATATTGTAACAACTACGAGCGAGGGATAAAACTAAACATGAAAGAATCTTATTTTTTTTTTCTCACTTCATTGAAGATTTTCGTCATGTTCTATCGAAAATTTCTCGAAGGATACCAATAAATGTGATCTTTTTATAGACTAACTTCATCAATTTTTTTTTTAACTTTGCTTGTAGAAGCTCTAACATCGAGACGGTTTAAAGGTCTATCTTCTAGTAACATCCAATTTTCCAACTCTGATTTGTCATCATTTCAAATTTGTTTGTATCTTTTAATTTCTATATTTCTCCAACCTAATTAAATGATTATATAATAACAAAAACATGTAGTAACAAAAAAGTGTATGTGCGCAATTCACACACGGCAGAAGTGAAACTTCAAATTAACACATATGTGTTATATATAATTAACATAAATTAATTAACCAACGAACTTAATTTTAATACGCAAATGCACAAAAATGATACACGTGAATGACACACCACGTTGACTATGACGCAGTTTCTGAAGGTTTCGCATTACGCAGGCGCAAAGACTGTATACTTGTATTCTAGCGCAGGCTAAATCCTATTTATGGATATGTTTACCTCTTTTTAGCGTGATTTTTTCGTGCCATTGAAATTTTCAAATCACAACGTTTCTAAAAAAGTTTCACATCAAAAACCATTTTCTCATTCTACATCATCTTCAGCTGTATGGATCTGAGTGACTTCATTTCATCCATCTTCTAATCGTCATATCTCATCTTTTACTACACGTTGACTCTCTTAGATCGTGATCAAGTTTATTTTTGATACTTTGAGTAAATCCTATATAAATAAAATAAACTAAGGCGTAGTCTACCTATCAACAAAATGAAGAAAATTACCTCCTTTTATGTGATTCTCTCGGAGTCAGGTTCCAAGTAATGACTATTTTATTGGAGATCATAAACTCAAAATGAGTGTTTTAATGAAAGATTATTGTTTTATAGAATACTTAGTTATCTTAGGTCGATGATCAGAGACGAGTGGTATTCTGTGATGTATGATTTCAGATATGTTTGTAGTTTTTGTATAAGTTGGTGGGTAATTTTCAGCAAACCTTTTGCCTTTTACGTGTTTTCCTAAGTTAATATGTTGCCTAACAAAACATTGCCATGAAAATGAGATGTGAATATTTGTTGCAGTAAAAATACTGCTAATAGAATAACTGAATATGTTTTAAAGGGAAATATTTAGGAAGTGTGGGATTTATGAGGTGCGAACGTCTCGTTTTGGGCTAACCTAACATGGTATAGAACGAATTAAAATTATAAATATTTACTCTTACCTCAAACGTTATAAAATTGAATGGCCAAAAAGCACTAGGTGTAATAATCATAAAAAAGTATTTTCACTAAGGACGCGTTTCCACTATGTTGTAACGATATATAGGATAGGCTTCTATTTAGATGGAGTTGTTCACACATATTACGGTACTATTATCTGTCGTCCACGTCTTTTTTACTGTATAGCTAGACTGTCAAGACAATGGAACCATCTAAACAACAGTGTGGAACGATAAATAAAACGTCGATAATGCGACAAATAGTAGTCGCGACTATCTGTCGTAGTTACGATAAAAATGTCCTAAAACCGTCTTTACTTCACTTGCTTTTTTTAAGTCATTTAAATATCATCATCATCCATTGTATAGTTAGTGTGTGTTAACCGGCTAACATAACTTTTAAAAGCACGTAGAGGTGACTGGGCGAAAGCTGTGCAAACGACTGCTGTGAAACAGTAAATTGACGTCACGTTCCAGTGGGAACAGCCTAGACATGACAATCGTTCAATGATAAAATTTCAATGACGCAGTGACAGCGCCGTAAAAATGGCAGCCTTCCAATGGTAAAAAAAAGTTATGACACAATGGGAACATGGCCTTAGAATTTGAATTTGATTTTGCATTGTGATATTAAAAACTGTTGGCGTTTTTAGCCTTAAGCAACATTTCAAAAGTATTTTTGAAAATTGAAAATATGCTTTTGGATAAAATGAGGTATGGCTCTAAAATATAATTATAGATACATATTTTTACTTTACAGAGTTCTACTGTGGCGAAGTAAGGATGTATGCATATATTTGCTACTCCAGATGGGAAATATGCGAATTAAATCAAATCAAAACCATTTATTCCAATTAAACCGATTACAGGAATTTTTGAATTGTCAGGAGTCAGTTAGAATAACTCAGTCGTAAAGCCAGTTGCCTGTAATGTTTCAATACGTAGATCCTATGGAGAAGAAAGGCAAGAAACTCAAAGGACACTCTTTTTCAACATGTTTTCGATTTTCTGAACACATTGCCAAAATAATTTGAAATTTCAATTGCTTAAATATAAGCGGAAATGATATGCGAGAACAATGTAACATATTGTTATAATATTCAAACAGACGCGCAAATTACTACAATATTTAAGTACTATGAGTCCGGCCAACGTCATCTGTTCATGAGCATGACGCACACGTCAACCTTTTGCTTATAAGACTTTTGTCTCTTAGTTTTATCTAAAATTTAAGCACTATACAGAAATGGAGATCCAAACTTAATAAATTTGAATTTGCTAGTCTTTCATAAAATAAAATAAATTTTATTCCATCGTAAAACGTTATCTGCAGAAAGCTTAAAATATTACGCCGGCAATCACTCACCAACTAAAGTAGACAACGCTATTTAATTTTGAGCCTTGTCTTCGAATACTTAAGTCACCAGTTCGTTGAAGGAAAATTATATTCTGTTTTGAACAGATAAGTTTAAAATCAGGTGGGTGTTTCATTAAACATAATTAGCCAAGTTTTTGTATTAAAAGACTAAATATTAGGTATGCGACACATCCCGAGATACTTTGAATTTTAGGTGTGTCGTCAAAATGATCTACCGGAGGATAGATGATCTCAGTGGAAATTCTACCTTTATCGATCCATGATAATATAACGCTTCACAGAAAACCGGCAGTAAAGCAATGTTGCATTGCTTTACGCCGAGTGAGTCAGTTACCGGAGGCCCTAACCCTTCCCTTCCCCCTCTCCTCCCCCTCTTTCACCGTTCCCCTACTCCCACCTTAAAGGCTGGCAACGCACTTGTGACTCTTGAATTGCAGGTACCCACAACGCCGCCAGCTATATCATAAAAAAAGCACTATATCTTTTTAACTTCGTTTCTCGCCTACCTGAATTTTGTTGGTTTGCTGTACGCACAACCATACCTGAACCATGACCTACACGAATTCCATTATGGAGAGAAACACGGCCATGATCAAATTCTGTGTACCAACGCTTTACGGTGCTCAAATGAGGTGCTTCCTTCCCAAAAGCATTTTGAAGACGAGCAGTGCAGTCTTGCGGAGTCAGTTAACTCTTAAAATCATAAAAAAATGTCTCTAAAATCTTTACTCTAACTTATGATAAAAACAATTGACACGCGATTTCCCGCCAATTTTTTGTTATCAATGATTGAGTTTCTTATATTTAAAAAAATATAACATTCGAAATTTAAACATTTATGAGCGGCCAGGAGCACAGAACTTTCAGTGTGCCCTATGTATACATACATATACTTGTACATATATACTATACATATCACTACATTACTTACATGGCAACATGTAAATAATAGAATTACTTATAGATGTCAATTTTGATGATTTAGAACATCATGTAGAAGGCTACATTTAATAAATTATTTTCTCTTCTCTTGTCACTATGACTTAGGCAATTCATTTTGAAACCATGTATTTCAAACAGCTCATCATCGATCATCGTCAGCCTATCGCCGTCCACTACTGGTCGAAGCCCTCCCCCAAAGAGCGCCAACCATTCCGGTCTTGGGCACTCCGCATCCATCCGCTGCCAGCTACCTTTTTTTTTTTTTTTTTTTTTTTTTCGTGTGGAAACCCCCACGGGTCATCACCTCACCATGGCTATTGGTGAGGTGGTATGTCGGAATCGAACCGACTAAAACCACACGGTGTTCCGTAACAAGTGAGTCTATCGCAAGGGACTCGGGTATACCCTAGGAAGGAAGTCCCCGAGAACCCTAGCAGACTTTGGCCGCCCTCAAATAGAAGGCAGCCACACCAATGGTAGCGGAGGGCCTTGCCCTCCTTCCAATTTAGAGAGGCGCACGCGGAACACGTCGCGTCATCATCAGCTAGAGTAACGGGCAGCCTCACCCGTTACCCCCAGGCCAGCGCTCATGGAGGCCGGAGATCATTCTGCGCTCTCCGGCGCCTGGTGCCTCTTCTTCGGGACGGGAGATTACTAGTCCTCTCCCGTTCCCTTTCCGCGGCCTCTTTAGTGGACATCACTTCCTCACAAAAAGAAGCGGCGGATTCCCAAGCACTCTCACTTTGGACCATGGACAGAACCATGGTCTCCAGCGAGAGGCTTCCCACACTGATAGCCGCCGCGAGGTCGTGGCGCTGTTGCATCCACGCTGAGCACTCCACAAGAGTGTGGAGTGCAGTATCCTCGCGACAGCCTCCGCAGTGATGGCACGCAGACGTTGGCTCCCGGCCTATGCGACACAGGTACTTTCCGAAACAGCCGTGGCCGGTCAGCACCTGCGTCAGCCGGTAGGAAAGGCTGCCGTGCTGCCTCTCCAGCCAATCCTCCATGATGGGTCTTACCGCCACAATTGTGGCGTGCCCTGCGCTCGGTCGCTCAAGTCGCTCTTTCCACTCTGCCATTAGGACCTGACGGAGCTGAGACCGTTGCACCTCAATTTCCTGAGGAGTGGGCCCCAGCTCTCGCTCCTTGCGCCATTGATACAACGACGCAAGTGTCTTCGCCTCGAGGTCCCATGGTGCAGTTCCGGCTAGGAGACTCGCCGCTTCGAAGGAAACCGTGCGGTATCCCCTTATGACTCTGACGGCCATCGCTCGCTGTGGTCGCCGCAATATGGCAGCATTGCGGGCCGTCAGGTTCTCCGCCCAAATAGGGGCCCCATATAGGGCCATGGACCGCACGATACCATTGTAGAGCCTCCTACAGGAGGTGTCGGGCCAGCTACCTTAGATAGGGCTTAGATGGTAAGCGGCCTGCATACACTCCTGGCCCTGCATACACCCCATTATATATAGCGTACCTTTTAAAACCAATGCCTAGATGAAGTCTTCGACATATATAGAAAGTATACCAACACAACCCCGACATCACGTTTTCCTACTACAAGTAAATCACTGTGTCATAAAACAAATCTTCGTTACATGGCTCAGTAATCCCGACACAGTGCTATACAATATAACCCAGCACATCTATGGTAACACGTTCTAACTCTTCAACAGTGTGAAAATAAATTCAGCGACGAAGCACATAAATTGTTGGTGTCATCCATCAATTAGAGGTAGCTAAGTATGCATTATATTGGCATGTGTAGCATATGGAAAACGACAGAACTGACAAAGAGACGTTATTAAGTTACTTACGTTATGTTTTGATGTAAATATTACATATACAATATCAGTCGTTACACCGAAATATTTGATTCTATATTTTTAGCAACAGTGATAAATATTTTGTTATAAATACAAGTGAAATTAGGTAATCATCTTATTAATCTGTTTTATATAGGAACTCCTTCTGATATAAAACAGACATTTACTTTTATACTATTACATTATTGAAAAGCCTCACATTCCATTAACGCACTAAGTCATAATTGAAAAATTGACGTGCAGATAAAATATTTGTTGCATAATTATTATCTCCTATCATATTAAATAATGGATCAACAGGATCTAAAACGAGAAATCGGTGTATTTTATTCTTAAATGCTCTCAATCCTGACATTTTATATTTCCAAAAAAAACAGTGAAATAACAGTCAAATTACATAATAATATGTTACGCTATACGCTGTCAAAGTTCGAGCGTCCCTATTTAAAAACTCTTTGCATACATATAGTCCATTGAAATGTTAATTTTTTTTGGGCTTCGCGTGCATTTGTCAGAGGACGCAATTTTATTTTTTAGATATCAAGGAGGGGTTAGTGTAAAGTTAAATCCAAGTTTATGTGGTTGCAACCCTTGTCCCATGGCCGCCACTTGGAAAAAGGGATACAAATGATTTTTATGGTTTATCTGACAAACTATAGGTCTCACAAAACAATTATTAAAAAAAATTTGTTGCAAATAAATTTCTCTACACCGTACAACCAAAAATAATATTTGAGATGACAATTAGAAGAAGTTTAAAATTGACTCCCAAGTTAAACATGGTTATAAGTAAAACGAATGGAAGCGTGTTAAAATTATTTCTGACTTATAGTGTCTTCTTCAACTAGAAACAAAGTAAAATGTTTAACTGCAAATCGTCCATAGCTTTATCAACCTGTCTGCACAACTGTAAAGTTGGCAAGCCTTTCTACACTTTGTGGATCCACAGCTTCTTAAAGTTTAAAGTGATAAAGTTTCAAAGAGTTGTAAGTATATTAGGATTTTGTTTTACAGTTTTTCATTTCTGAGAATTTTACTGGACGTGTATTCGATAAATATTTAGTTTTGTTGAAAAATATTTACGTTGAACATTAAACTTAACTGGGTAGGTATCTGAGTCGTATGTTATGGGTACTTTTTTTTGTGGTTTGGATATTGTGCTGATAACCTGATCTTAACTCTTTTAAAAACATCTCCTTTCAGGAGAGCTATTAGAAATTACATAAGTAGTTTAAGACAAGACTAGACAAGAAGAAATTCTCCATTTAGTAAGTAAAGTAAATATTCTTAAAATTTTATATAAAAAAATATATATTAATCTTGATGAGGTGTACGTCGCACAAACTTTACCAAACTTTTTGAAGGTCAATCATTACTACACCATAGTCATCGTTAATTTTCTAAATAACTATATAGTATTATGTACAAAAATGCTATAGCCTAACAGAATAGAAGAGGCCTATCTTTTGAATCCAGGGTAATGACATAAATTTCAAATAACTTAGACATTATCTATCATACTTGACTATTAGTAGTGTTCCATATTCGTGAGCCCGTTAGCCCAACCCCAAATAACCAACTTGCCCGGTCTATCGGTTCTGAACACACAAAATGTAGTGGCGATGACATAAATTGTCCTGTTATCGCTTTCCGGCCCACTTGACGTCGTGTGCGATCGTTACGCGAACAATTGCGGTCGAGCCGAAACGTTAGTGGCCATTTTATTGTAGCATCACTATAGTCTATGTAGTTGAGGATTTGATATGTGTTTAAAGGATGCAAGCTATTGAAAGTGACTATTTACTTTGGCCTTTTCTTATTGAAATTCGGGTAGGTGTTTGAATTTAGAATTTATTATACTTTTGTGTTGGCTACACCAACAAAGTTGGATAAAAAAATATTGTCTAACTTTTATAATTCAGATCAGATTGTTATATACAGTCGACTTGCTAACGTGAACTTTTTGAAAATTGTATATTATATCGTCGACTTAACCACAGAATAAAGAAAATTAAAAATTAAAATGTAAAGAATTTGACGTGTATGTTTTTATAATGTTATTTGACTGCATTAATCCTATTTTATATTCTGAAGCATTGTAGTGGTTATAAAAAGTACACAAATACCTATTCTTTTTATATGAACTTACTTTACACTTAAATAAACAATAAAGAGTATTTATTATTATTAACTTACTTCTATACTCTCTATGATTTTTTTTAGGATACGACTTAAAAATTTGGTGTTTATTTTTACATTAGTAACAGTTAAACCCAAAATGAGTCATCATTAGAACGATATTATATTCTGTGATGTTAAGATCAAAGTGAAAAGAGTTTAGTAAAGACTTGAGTTATATGCAGAAGAAGTGATAGCCTGCGGTAGCACAGCTAGGGTTGGAGATATCCGGTTGAGGGACGAGTGTGTGAGTGCGCAGTCATTCCTATTTTATGGTTTTTGACAGAGAAAGCGCAATTGAACCTATGGAAAGTGTACAAACATATTACTAATGTTTTGAAGGATCTTAGAGGGCGCACAGACGACGGGTGGCCCCCACCCATTTAGTGCACATGACGAGCGTTTCACGGGCGTTAAACGCGCGTTGTAGCAGTTCAATTTGAATTCCGTATTCGTTAAAGATGGACGTAAAAACAGCCTTGTGTTTGGTGATTTTATATCGACGTCAGAATCAGCAACGCAAGAAGAGACGGCAATATTGGGTTCATCCAATTTTAACATCTAAACTTACTGAAAGCCTCTCCCTCTCCCTCTCCCTCTCCCTCTCCCTCTCCCGCTCTCCCTCTCCCTCTCCCTCTCCCTCTCCCTCTCCCTCTTACTCTCCCTCTCCCTCTACCTCTCCCTCTCCCTCTACCTCTCCCTCTCCCTCTCGCTCTCCCCCTCCCTCTCCCTCTCCCCGATCAGGTTACGTGTTCGAAGCTGAATAAAGGTTTTTTATATGTACATATAGATTGATTGATGTAGAATAAAAATAAAACTATGTTGTAGTATGCTTTTGGCATTTGTTGTATCTCATATTTTTATTTTACTGAACTGCTTAAAATTAAGAGTCACCAAAATCATGCTTTGTGCAAAATGATACGTACTTTTATTTAAATGTCCGAATCCTTTTATTACAATCACGTGTCGACGCGTTGAAAACGCGCGCTCATGTGAACGAATGTACCAGAAAATCAATGATCTCAAAGCGAGCGTCAACTCCATGGGCGTTGACGTCGCGTCAAGCAAGCGTCGGAACAAAACGCGCGGTGGCATGTGAACGACTTGAACAAAATGCGTGTTCTTGTTGACGGGCGTTAGTAAAACGTGCGTCCAACGCCCGTCATCTGAACTTAGATAACCGACGCCACCATTTCCCACTTATTGTATATAGCAACCTCTACAAAATCCTAATATGACGGGTATAGTTACGCGTTGATTACAGTCTTACAAAAACTGATGGCTCCCTGAGAGGATAATAAAAAAGCCGCCTTCTACATTTTAAATTTTTTTGCAATCTACATCCTTTCATCTTTCATCCACACGTCCTTTTAGCTCTAAGTAACTAAAGCCAGTACCAGTATTGCAGTCTGATTTTCTACAGTCGTGAGAAGTTTTCATTTAGTGTTATTCGGTCTGAGTAAAATTTTTGAGTTTCAAATGCTGACATCGGCGATTTATTAGTACTAGCTACAATATCATCTAATCGCTTAACATTATAAATGTAATAAACATTTTAACGTTATCTTGACGCGTGAGTTCTTTCACGATAGAATCTAATGTAATTTTGTACGTGAACAGAATTTTTTCGTGCTGGAATCGATTCCAGCAATCTAATAATCCAGACGCCTACTTACAGATGACATTTAAGAACAAATTAGATTTTTCTCACCTATTTATATGACTTGGCAAAAAGGAAGTGTTACGTAAAATTGTGCTGTCATATGGGAATTATTAAAAGAGTATCCATTGGGGTACGGAAAAAAATTACTAAATCTGAAAAGTTTTGGGAAAATCATGGAAATAGAAACTAAGATTCTAGAATTTTATTTTATTAGTTTTTAGATTTTACTTAATTAGTTATCTGGTTTAAAATAACTGTCGTCATCCCTGTAGATTACATGGGGTATCCCAAAATTTACGCAAGATGTGAATTAAATAATTATTTGAAGTCAAAGGTGTCTAAATGCGGCACTTTTGATGATTAACAAAGCCATCAAGATGAAAATGTGCTTCATCGCTTAAGAAATTTTCCTTGAAAAATCTTGTTAATGTTCAATAATCCATTCAATGAACTCTCCTCGCTGTGCATGGTCATTAGGCTTCAATTGTTGTGTTAACTGCATTTTGTAAGCAAGGAGACCCAGATCTTTAGTGAGTATACACTGTAGAGAGCTTTTTGAAATTTGCAATTCTGGTCCACGACGCCGAATTGATGTTCCTGGATTTTCAACAACACTCTCACACACTGCTTCGATATTGACATTTGAACGTCTTGTTTTGTGACGACCCGTGTGTTTAGTATCTCTAACTGATCCAGTCTTCCTAAATTCTTCAATTAATCTCTTCATAGTTAATGAGGTCAAAACACACACACAAACAACAGACACAACGTACGCCCAAATTCGGAACAACTATTTGTGGATCACACAAAGTTTTGTCACAACACTCAGCGCGGCGTAGTGGCAAGGCACTCGAACTATTGCGCCGCCCGTGCAATCATGAGTTGAAAAAAAAAAACCGTAATTCGTCCTCCTGATTATGCTCTAAGTGCACTGAATAATTTAGTGTCAATAATTGGATACAACCAACAAGCAAGTGTGCCGGTCAAACGGAAGTCCGTTTCTGAACTTAATTTCGAATTCTGTTTGATGGTTTACAAAATCCTTTAAAAACCTCTATAAATTAATAGATTATTAAAATGGTGTCTTATAAATGGTACAATTAAAATTATAAATTTCGTTGTTAAAATAATAAAAAAGATTAGTGATAATACATATGATAAATAGTAGTAGTAGATCTACAACACAATGGGTTTATTTAATGAACCCATACTAACAACTACCAGAATTTTACGTTTACATACAGATTCACTAAGATTTAGTGTTTTTTAAAACCGATCTTCAGTACATTATGACAATATTAGTCAACCCACAGTTACTTCAGCTTAAAAATGTTCCGAAGTTTTTCACCATAATCCCAAATTCAAGTTTTCCATTTTCCCTATAAAAATATTGAAACGGAGCGGGGACCGAATATTTACATTTCATCCGGTGATTATGTAAATATGAGTTGCAAGAGTTAGTTGAAATCTTATTTGCATACACGAAGTTGTAGGTTAGCAGCTACTGGGATGAAATTTTACTATGGATTATCTTTACCCTTAATATTGCCATATTGCCACATATTGGAATCTACTTCAAATTGAAATAGTTTTGCCTGAATATGCAGTTTTTTTAGATTTTTTTTTTATGTATTTGGTATATAGTATATGGTATGGTATGTATGGTAAATGACTACTGCCGCCCCCGGGCACCAGCAACTCAAGAGTCAGAAGTGCGTTGCCGGCCTTTAAGGTGGGAGTAGGGGAAGGGTGGAAAACGGGGAGAGGGAGGAGGGAAGGTTTGGAGGCAACCTCACTCACTCGGCACTCACTCACATTAATTCACAGCCCATATGTATCGAAGCATGGCTCGCCCACGATAATCTGACGAACCCTTATAAACTAATATTATGTAAGGTAATGCTACCGTAAATTTCTCGATTTAGAAATATCTAAATGGGGTGCGTCTACGTCTACTATGCTAAGAAACTACTAGCAGGCACTGTTTTTTTATGATCGGTAGAGCCCAAGAGTGTGGATAAGGTTGTCGACGCATGTGATAAGAATGATGACGTAACTGGTTATTAGCACCTGTAACCGCTTAGCAGCAGACGGGCCTTTGTTCGGAAAGCTATGGTTGGTATGTTCAACAATTGGGAACTACAGCTTTAAGCACTCTCAGTAGGAACTATAGAGAGAGAGAGGACCTTTTGTATTTAGCCACTCATTCTGAGGCTCTATGAGCCAGTTTCTTAAACACGAGAATCACTGGTCACGATCACAAACGCTTTTGTATTAAAGATTATGTTACATATACTTAATTTAGAATCAGAAAAATTATTACATTTACTCTCTTCCTTTGATAATAAACTTTACAGTCCTATATGTACTACACGAAGACAGGAACTAATTCTGTCGAAAAATATTTATTACAATACAGTCAGGATCAAAAATATCTGTTCACCATAAGCGTCCAAAAATATGTTAGATTATTAATATTCCAAAACTATCTAGACTATTACATACCCAATATATCTAGGTGTCCGAGACAGAAATTATAATATCTAGTCAATCTTAGTTTACGTTAAAATGTGTACATGAATCAACAAGTTGACAATGTAATTAGTCTGGTATTCTTGTCTGTTTCGGTACGAAACAACTAAAACATATTTATTAACATGAAATGTCTGGAAGGAGTTTTTGAAGTAAATTGGTTATGACGTCAAATTATTGCTGTTTTACTCAACTGTCATGAGGTAGTAAATTGCATTCCTGAACATTGCATAAGAAAATAAGTAAATAATTAACTACTAAAATTAAGTAGTTGGTAAATTAATTAAATGTAAAACATTTTTGGTGGGACAGCAGTTCGTGAGCGAACCTTATTCAATGTGATACACCAATTTATACATATATGCAGCTTCTTGTCGTAATCTCTGTTCCACCAGTGGGTTGTCATGGTTGTCGTGGTGGGGTACAGTGATGGGATAATAGTTCCAGACTTTATAATCATTGACAATTACAAGATGTCTACCTACAATTCCTTTAGGATAGGATAGAACAGGAGGAATAGTATTATGACAACAGAAGAAAGCAGTAAGCAGCGTCCACCTAGAAAAACAGCGTACATCTAATTTTTCAGACTGGAAATGTGAAAGTATTATTCCAGCCTACTCAAACATTACATAAAGATTAACTGCAGCTGGCTAATAATGTTTTTGGCATTTTTGTGGGCCAGGAATTGGGTAATATTTCATTGTGAGTGCGAAATACTCAATTCTAACACAATGCATAATGCAATGATGAGTATGCGCGTCTATACGTCTGTAGTTAAAACAGTTAACGCTGATATTTGTCTATGTGTAAGCAGATAATGAGACTTTCTACTTCCATCTTTATCATATGATACGTGGAATTCACACTCACTTTTCTATTCCTGTAATAATCATAAAATTAAAATTTAAAACACCCCCGACTCGACAATCCCTTCAACGATTAGAAAAGAGCTGATGATCTTTGAACAGCTGAACAGATTTTCTTGAATTATATCTAAGAACACTCTCGATGAAGTCACCTTTCAAACAAAAAACGTACTTGAATCGGTCCATTCGTTTGGGAGCTACGATGCCACGGACACACACATCAAACTTATGGTGTAACAGATATTACCTTTTTGGTTTTTACATAAATGATTGACAATATTTCCGACTCTTTCCAAATATATTTCAAAACACCAAAATATTTATTTTAATTACGCCAACTACAGGTATTTTGCATTGTCAGGAGAAGAAGTCAATCATAATTAGTCGGTGGTGAAGCTAGTTGCCTGTGTCAATATATAGATCCTATGGAAAAGAGCAGGAAACTCCAAGAATAGTCTTTATCAACATGGTACCTGTATTTCATAACAACTTTGATTCACAACAGCCACCTGTATTTTACAAACTGTAAAAGTAGCTAGTAGTAGTTTTAGCGACATTTATTCTTGTACCAACAAGACCCGTCTCTTCAACATGTCGCCTTCATTTTCCAATCTTTTATTTCTTCTTTTTAACAGTTCAGCACACTTAGTTCAGAAAAATGGTTTAACAAAATATATGTGCCTCTTTCACCCTCGAACGTGGTGTGAAGATAATTTATAGCAAAAAAATATGGTTTTAACAGCGATTTTTTAGAGTATTTCTGTTGAAATGACCACTAGTAGTGCTAATGTGATTTCCGTGTTTGGGGTCACATAGTATTTCAAAATTTAAGAATTACGGCAGTTTATAATATCGCTTAAGACGTTTTGGTATTGCTAAAAATGATTGTTTAATTGATATGTAAGTACGAGTCATAGTATATTATATTCATAGTACCATCACAGTCATGTTTCATCTAATCTAATAAAATAATTTTGTTGCATAAGTAGGTAGCTAGTGTTGTTTTATGCCAGTTGAGCTTTCATCTCCGTAAAAATATTTTGCTTACTTACTTGGGGCCTAACGCCATAGTTCGACGGATTCTCGGTGGGAAATGCAAAAAAACAAACATTTACATTATTTTGATAAAAGGGAGAGAGAGAGAAAGAGAGAGAGAACAGCACATTTCTGATCAAATTAGAACCGCTTACTGCGAAAGTAGTTTCATCGTACAGACTATTGTAATAAAAATGCTATCAGTGTAGTAAAACATCTAATGGATGGTGTCTCATTCTCGTGTGAGGAATGAGATTATTCTTCTAGAACAATTTAATTAAGCGCCTAGTAGGATTAAGCGGAATTGTTCTCTATGAATAAATTTATGCTTTTTAATTGTAGTGTATTGTGTTTATATTAAATGATAATGATATAGTGTAGTACAAGTAAAACCAATTTATCTTTTGTTTTTTTCATTGGCAATTTCAACATTAAAAAAAAGCTCCACCTAATGAGAATCGCTAAGGATTTGTTGATTAAAATTTCTAGATTGGTTAATAAACACATTGATCCATCCTAAGGTTGCCTGGAAGAGATTGCATTTTGCAATAAGGCCGCCCTTTGTACATAATCTGTATGACAAATGTATGTATGATAATTTTACTGTAAGACTGGTGTACAAATAAAGTGTAATCTATCTATCTATCTATCTAAATCTTAATGCATTCACAATCTTTATGTTGCGTAGTATCCTCTTTAACCGCTGGCGCTGAGAGGATCATTGTAGGCAAAACGTCGCATTACCGACGGCCCATTCATTATAAGTGCTACAAAGGCACATCATGTGGTTTTCAAAACAAACTTTTTTGTGCGCTCGCCAATACAGTATAAAAAAATCCTGCCTGAAGGATTCCCCTCTTTCAGGAAGAGGTGTAACGCCTATTATGAGCGATATATTGCTGTATTCCAACATAAACTTGAAAAGTCGCGGGCACAGCTAGTATATAATATATCAAGTACTTTACACTATTCAGGGTTCAAGCATTTATTTATTTTAGTCAAATTGATAAATTAATCATTTATTCCTCCTTATTGGCACTTTTTATCTGGACTGTAACCTGGACTGTATCGTGTAACCTTAATTTATTTATTTTTTATTTATTTATTAAAACTACATGCACATATTGTACAAAGGCGAACTTAATGCCTTAGGCATTCTTTGCCAGTCAACCTTGGGGTGAAGCAGAAATAGAAAGTGGTAGGTGCAAAGATATGATAAATAGTACGAATTTTTAAGTTCATAGAATAATAAGATTTATCAAGTTATTAACTAAATATACACATTACATTACATACAATTTCTCCCACTGTTTAACGCAGAGACAATAAGACCTTCCTTCTTTTCTGTCCTTAGATACTTTTCTAGTTTCGTCAATCGTCACAAAACTTTTCACACAGACATGCCTGTCTGTTCAACCATTTAAACTCTATCATGGAACAAATCTGTTTCCAAATATTGAACTTCGTCGCTAGACAGCGCAGTGTGCGTCAGTGGCACTCTAACTTTAGCTGAGATTGTTTACACTGAGTATTTGCTGGGTGTAGCTTTGACATCTCTAGTAGTTTGAATCAACTACCGGGAGACTTTGTGAGGAGTATTTCAGTTGCGTGCAAAAGAATCTTTATATAAAAACCGGACAAGTGCGAGTCTGACTCGCACACCGGGTTCCGTAAGCAAACAAACTTGTATCTAGATAGTACGTCTTTATTAGTACGTCTTAATTCTCGAAAATTTTTGCCCGTCTTTCCCGAAAGACACACTTAGTTTTGCGGTTCCGATGTACAACAGAGGCAACTTTCCAACTGCAAAAATAAGTTTGTAATCACAAAAACTATTATTATATATAACAACATTAAATTCGAATTTTTACCTTTCTTACCAAATTTCTTGATACTAGGTCTGGGGGCGTATATTTAGATTTTGATTTACCTGCGAAAAGTTCAAATTTGTTAAAATCTAAGGCTTAATGGCCGTATCTTTTGATTGCGTTTACTTACAAGAAGAAACCTTTAGGGTAGCTTCCATTGACCTAGGTTAATAGTAGTAATTAATCATAAAATTCGTCTAAACGCAAGGTCTCAAAGCAAAAGTAAGGGAAATAATTTAAACGTCGTTAACTTGTTGTTATATCAAACAAAAAAAAATTTGCGATTAAAAACTCATATTTAGCGTTTGGAAAATTCACTGTGACTTATTTCGATGTATGGGGGAATATTTTTAGAACGGCACATGCGATTGTCTTTCAATGCAAATTCAATCTTCGAGAATCAATTCCTAAGATGGGTGAATTATCTACATATTTGTACAAGTATGTACGAACCCTCGGTGCGCGAGTCAGGCTTGCACTTGTTGTTGATGTAATATCAAATTGTGAGAGCACCTATGACAATGACCGGTTGCATTCGATCGAATTGTCGGGTTAGCACAAACGTAACGTACCTTATTTAACTCTGATTTACACATCTAATATCAGAATGCTACTCTTCAAATAGATGGCAAAAAGGTTTAAACCCTTTGAGTTTGCAGTGAATAAATTCGGTTTCACGAAATAATTAAGTCTCTTGTGAGCGTAAATACACTTGGTTTGCAAACTTTGGATCCATCTCACAGCTCTGTCAGGTCGTCTATTTCAAACAACATATGACCTTCCCTGACCTTTGAACAAATGTTCATACATAAACCATGATTTAGCAGAACGCCTTAAAGTTTATATCGAAATAATTTGCAATATATTGTGAGCCGTTGTCATATGCTGTAGTCCCATTGAAAGCGGTGCGAGTTTTATCGCTTTCACAGCGATAAAATTACATAAATAAGTAAATTTGTTAAGACTAATGTTTGTTACTTTTTTCACGATTAAACCTTTAAACCGATTATAATGAATTTAATGTGTTGGCAATATTGTAAATTGAACAAAACGATGTCTAGCGCGTTTAAAAAAAAATATTAATTAAACTCTTAAAAATCTTATTTAAGAGTATATTTTTTTTTTCATTTGAGGTCCTCCTTAAATGATTAATATTTATTGTTCCCAGTCAAAAAATAGTTATGAATTAAAGAACTAGTATTTTCGGATTCATAAAAAAAATATTTGAGGTAAACGCCGGCTAACGCTGTAATCCGTAAACGGTGTGCCTCCACGCTCAGACGTCTGCATCTGCGCGACAGCCCCAACGGTATTCTGAATTTTACTGTATAAATATTCGATAACTAATAGGTGGAACAGTTACGGAAACTGTTCCAGCCTGTAGCAGTGCCTCTGTATTGGGCTGTTTTACTTCTCTGGTCACCCAAGTTTTATAACGAGAATACTAACACTAGTCTTAACGAACATTTTTAGTAATAAAAGGAACCTAAAGGTCATCACACACTATATCGTTACGGTAACGGCACGGCTCCCTCAGCAATTAAGTTGTCATTCAAATCTGAGCATTAATACGTTGTGGTAGAATATATTTCAAAATGTCAATATGAAAAAGCCAACGGCGGAAAATGTGTTTAAAGCACCTTCACTCTCTATTTCACAAAACCTAACAGAGCAAACGTTCCTTTTAATTGAAGACAGACCTACATAGATACAGACAATATAATCTTTTCCTATCATTTTACTTACAAAGACCCGTATTATCTTAATGGTACTCCGTTACAAAGTCTATTAACTAAGAGCACTCTCTAATCTAAAGTATTATTTGTTTAAGCTTTACACCCGAACATTTTCATTCACGATAACCTAACTTTATAATTTAGGTTCTACACTTAGGTACGGCAACAAACACAGTTAAATTTTCTCTATGTTTGAGGTAATATGTGTTTAAGTTGTCGACCGTCTGGCTAAGGGCACCAAATTTTGCGTTTGTTATGTAAGGACATGTATTGTTTTGAGGAAAATACTTGAATATTAGTCACATCGGTGGATGATACAAATATTTTTAGGTATAATCACATCTTGCCATAAGCTGAAAAGTGTGTATGTTGGTTAACTTTGTTGTATAAAAAAATCTGTAATGTATCGTTGAAGTGAATAGGTTTCTCCTTGATGGGCGTGTACCATCTTCGTCTTTATCGTCACTTTCTATCAGGTGAGTTGGCAGACAAACGCCTATGCTATTTTTAAATTAAAAAAAAACTGTCAGTCGTAGGACTGCACGTCAGAAGTGAAAACACATTTTTTAAAGATTAATTAATAAGGAGCTGACAAAACTCAATGTTTAGATTAGTGCCCTCTAGTGGATCTATAGCATATAATACATAAGTATATATTAAACTACAGTAGTATCGCGCAGAATCCACAGATGGCGTAATTTTTTTTTATTAAATATAAGAAACTCGGCTCCGTCTTACGAATTTTCGATCAGGTCACGTGTCCTGATGCGAGTTTAACATTTTTTACCTATCCCAAAAAGTGCACAACGCCGCTAAAGAAGATTTCACTTCAAAAATAAATAAAAGTAATCGTCATCGAATATAGTCAACTCGGAAACTCAACGGTCGTAAGCACAGAGGAAAGTAATACTACGGGAAGTCGTAAGTGTAATGTGTCGATGTACCAACACTGCAAATATAAACAATGAAGATCAAGTGGGTGTAATTCGGTAACTAAGTTTTAGTAAACTCGCAACTGACGGAGGCGTCCCTGAGTTGTTCTGTCCACTGTTAACCGCGATCGGTGAAATTTGATCGAAACATAAATATTTCCGCGTCACGATTTACACATCTAATGAGTAGTAATATTCTGCAATAATATTCTGGAACATGTACGTTAAGCTTAATTATTGTTGATTTACTGAGTCGTAAAGTGTCCGAGCGTAATATCTTCATGTTCAAATAAATAAACAGAAGCTTAAAAAAAAATTATATTTAATAAAACGTGGTCAGCCTACATCATCTCTCAGTAAAATTAACGAAACGACAATACTAATATTTGCTTCCAGTGAGTTATATGGGTACAGCGAGTCATTTCTCTAATGAGACCTATGTCTCGTTAGAGAAATGAGTAATTCTACGGATTTAATGTTCCAATTAGGTATTCTCGTTTTAGTAGAACGTTGACCGTCGCTTGTATTCTCACAGGTGCTTTTAGTATATTAATATAGTAAAGCTGAAGAGAAAATTTAGTTTTGACTACCAGACCGATGGATTTGAAAAATTCGCCAATTCTTAAAGACCGTTATTGACTATTTCAGTGAACATAAACGCGGATGAAACTGCGGAGAACTGTATAGAGACTGCGCTTAGAATGAAAGAGTACGACCCTTCAACAGCAGTTTTTGAACTATCGCCTGGCTATAATCTGTTACAACTACATATCTACAATCTGCCTGAAATGGTAAATGACCAACATTAGCCATAATCACAATACATTAAGCTGATTTCATGCTAATTGATGGTACATTTCTCAACGCACGCATTAAGGTAATTTATTGTACCGTACGTTACGATATTGACCACTACATCTTATGACAGACGCTTATTCTTTGTCATGTTTGTTTTGGGCTTCCACTTATATTCATTGTCTCAGTTCTGACTTAATTATAAAAAGGCGTAAGTTTCGTTAAAGTATCTTTCTCTAAAATTTCAAATTTACTTCGTTCCACAGATAAGCGATTTGACAAATTCAAATTTAGATTATAAAGACTCAGATCATTTTATATTTACGAGATATTTGGGAATTCAGACAAAAAATAAAAAAGTAAATATACAATAGTTTTAGCTTTTTGTTCTTTACTTGTTCTCCGTCTGCAATAGTAATAACTTTAAGAATTAATTAACTTAAATGAATGCTCAGTCCTAACTGCACCTGTTTAAATTGTTTGTTTCTTTACCAAGCAGATTGGGGCAGTGGTAGCGTCATATGTTTAAAGCGGATGCTCCAAGGGTTAAAGAGCGACTTCAATTTAGATCCTGTGGAAATGATAGCGTTCGAGTTGGAAGTTAGAGGTGCTTTTGGTGTAACACATTCTCGAGTCATGTTTAGGTAGCGCTGAGCTCGCTATAAAGTAAAACGTTATTAACCACAGACCGAGCTGCTGAGCTTTCGATAATCAAAGGAAAGGCTTAACTCGCATTGCCATTTGCTAATGTATAAATAATTTTGATCCTCTTTTGACAATATTAAAAATAAATCGAACACCAGCCACAATCAATTTCCCCCCCCCCCCCCCCCGGATCTGAGGGCGGCAACACATACTCTTTTTGCACTCGCATATAAACAATTGAAATTAGTGTAAAAAGTTTAATTTTCGTATCTCACCTTATACTGTTGTGTAGCTTATTGCACGGGCTTCACGGTGAACTAAACAGTTTGTAAACCCATCACTAAACAACGAAGACATCACGGAATTATTCAACTACAAAAGCAACGGCCACAAGCATATTTGAATTCAACACTGCGGCGCATGAGTCATCGGCAACCGAAACGGCGAAGTCGAGTAACGTAGTGGGGTCAACGACCGGCCGGCTCGGCAAACATCGTGTCTCAAGGACACAACCCCGGCGCCCGATCGGCTACGCTCGGTAGTGCTTCTACTTAACGAGTTATAAGTTAGTGTACTCCTGCGCACCAAAGTAACATCGATTTAAACATCGCTGCATGAGTATAACTGTTTGTTTTCCGTTGCAACATAAACCGCTTAGCACTTACACTGCTGGAGTTTGACTGCTGTAGGGATTATTACCACATCATCTACTGAATAGTACTATGAATATTTCTATTACGCGAACCCCACCCAATAGGCCAGCGACTAGCCTTTACGCGTCTGAAACTAACTTGTCAGCGAATACTAATGATAATAATATAAATATTACCCAAAGAAAACGAAAGCGTGGTGAGGATGACTGGGAGCGGATGGAACAAATGATGAACGAGATGAAGGGCATGTTCTCTCAGTTAGTAACTAAACAAAACCAGCAAAACGAGAAAATGGACTCCTTGCACTTTGCTCTTGATGAAATAAGATCTTAAAATTCTGTTTTACGAAAACAAAACTGTTACATTTTTGTCAGAAAAGTACGATGATGCCCTTCTGGAAATAAATAACTTAAAAGAGGAATGTAATAGTAATAAAAAAACAATAAAAGCATTAGAATCGAAGGTGGATTTCTTGGAAAAACACATTAAAGCGGCCTCCATAGAAATAACAAACCTGCCGTCGACAAAACCTGAAACCCTTGAAACACTCACTGAGTCAGTTAAAAAATTAGGCAATATCATCAACCACCCGGTAACTGAAGCTAACATAGAGAACATCTTTCGTTTGAAGGGCAAGATGGGTTCACCAGGTACAGTTATAGTGGAATTCTCGACCGCAAAGCTTAAGGAACACTTTCTGAGTTCGGCCAAGTACTATAACACACAAAACAAAGATAATCGACTTAACTCTTACCACCTGTCTGGTATAGGGCCTACACAACCACTATATGTACCCTTTACTACCTCGCGCGAGAATTTATTAAAAGCAGTGAATATGAACAGTGTTGGACCGCCAACGGTAAAGTATACGTACGAGAGAAGGAGGGTAAGCCTAAGCATCTTTTAAAGACTGAGGAAGATTTTGTTAAATTACGAAGAAGAATGTGACTAGTTTTGTACTCATTAGCTATATTATTTTACTTTCAACTATTTTTTTTGATTACTTTTATTCCGATTATTTTAATTTGCTGTAATGTTCAACTAACCTACACATATACACAAAAAAATTACACTGATAAAAATATACACTCCATATTACAAGTTACAATCACAAAACTAAACACACACTATACTCACTTAAATACATTACTGGCAATCTACTCTGAAAACATACTTATCACACTTTGTGCGGTCAGAACGAACTGTCACCTATTATTTGCACCGTATTGCCCAATTTCAAATTCCTATAATTGGTTTTTAAATGTAATATTGAAATTTCGTAAAAGACTAAAATCTAAGTGTAATATTTTGAAAACAATAAATTTTAAAATTCGATAGTGTTCAAAATACAATAAACAACATAGACTCTGTCTCAGTGTCTGAGTCAGCAACCTGCGATCTGGACCACTGCATCCCGTCTAACTTCATACCGCACCAATGTCTTAAAATACTCAATCAAAATATAAGAAGTATTACGAAGAATATGTCGGGCTTTATGACCACACTTGCTAGAACCAATATTGACTGGGACATTCTAACTTTGACTGAGTGTTGGCTTCCCAATACACATAACATCCCTGACCTACCGGGCTATAACTGCTTTGTTACTGCCAACAACCTTACACAGAATGAAGATGTAGTTGTTTACGTTCACAAGAAACTACATGTTACGGTGGTCGAACCCTCATTTTTAGACGCAAACTGTCTCCAAGTAACAATTGATCCTAACACTATTCTACTTGCCCTATATCGACCTCCAGGATACAAAGATACTACAAATTTTTTGGCCTCCCTAAACGACATATTAACTAAGATAGCTAATTTTAGCAATATAATTGTTACAGGAGACATTAACATTAACATTCATGAGCAATGCCGAGACCCGGTCAAACATAGTTATCTGAACTTACTTGCATCACACGGCCTATTACCTGCGCATTCCTTACCCACCCGACAAAATGCTTGTCTTGATCATTTTATATTAAAAACACGTAAACCTGCTTCAACTTTAGTCGCGAACTCATCTCTTACCGATCACGACACTGTTTTATTATATTTAACACAAAAAATATCAAAAGTTAAAACAAAAAAGTTTGTAAATCGAATCAATTATGAGCAATTAGATGCAGACTTCAAACATCTAGACTTTAGCGAGGTATACAAGACGCTAGATCCTAACGATGCAGCACAGATAATTAAACATATTATTGACTCAAACTCCAAAATTATCAAAATTCCAAGTCGCAAACAAACTATAAAACCATGGATTACCCCAGGTTTACTACGGTGTATTAGGCACAGAGACAACTTACATTAAAAAAATAAATTGGCGCCTAATAACGACGTCTTAAAACTCACGTTCACAGGGTATAAAAACTATTGCAATAAACTTTAAAAAAATGTTAAAATGGAGTACGAAAAGAAAGAGGTTGAGAAAGCAGGCAATGACACTAAGCAGGTATGGTCAGTCATAAATAATATGTCAGGTAGATTTAAAAATAAAGAAAATGTTTCGTCCCTGTTGTTGACTACCCTAACCTCACCAGAGTGCTCTGTAAACTTTGTAAACGACTTTTTCATAAATATTGGCAAACATCTTGCGGAAAAAAACATGAGTACAAAGAGTAAGCCCGCTAAGCCAATTATTGCTAATAACAGTCCGCATTCTATGGTAATGTTGCCTACCGATGAGGGTGAAGTTGCTTGGATCTTGAGGCCACTTCGTGATGGCTGTTCGACTGGGTGGGATGGAATATCGAATGGTATTTTGAAAAAACATGAAATTGCAGTGGTACCACCTCTAACGTACATTTGTAATCTTGTACTCTCTACAGGAAAATTTCCTAATGCGTTTGAGAAAGCCATCATACATCCAATCTTCAAGGGTGGGGACGGAAGCCTTGTCAACAACTATAGACCGATAGCAGTACTACCAGCCCTTTCAAAAATTATTGAGCGTATAATGAACAACCAACTTATTGCTTATTTAGAAGGAAACAAGCTTCTCTCGCCCACACAGTTTGGTTTTCGAGCTGGAAAATCTACCTCAGATGCGGTACATGAACTCACCGACTATATAGTCACAAAAATGGATGGTGGGCAGAAGGTTTTAGGTATATTTTTAGATATTGCTAAAGCATTTGACACGGTTTCCGTACCCAACCTTATGTCAAAGCTGGAAAGCTTGGGAATCAGAGGTGTGCCACTGGATCTCTTTAAAGATTACTTAACTGGGCGTACACAGAGAATTAGGATAGGCGATTATCTTAGTGATGAACGTATACTCACTTATGGCACGCCCCAAGGGACTGTGATTGGCCCTACACTCTTCCTTATTTAGGTCAATGATTTGGGTATGCTTCCTCTTCCTAAGGGCAAAGTGGTAATGTTTGCTGACGACACTGCTCTTTTGTTTAGTGGCAATACGTGGGATGAAGTCAGCGAGCATGCTCAATCGGGGTTCAATATTGTATCTAAGTGGCTAAGAAGTAACTTATTAACTTTAAACAATGATAAAACTCACTACATCACATTCTCAATGAAAGGTAATCCTCCAATCCCACCAATAGATTCACCTTGTGCAATACTGGCCCACTGCACTGCACCCCCTTACATAAAGCACGTACCGTCAAATACTTGGGAGTAGTGATAGATAATACTTTAGGATTTCATGAACATATAGACGCGCTCAATAGTAGGTTGCGTAAATTAATATTTACATTTAAAACGATTAGATGTGTCTTAGACACTCAACGGTTGAAAGTAGTTTATTTTGCCGTTGTTCAGTCAGTTCTTACCTATTGTATCACCATCTGGGGTGGGGTGCCAAAAACTACCTTAATTGACCTTGAGAGAGCACAAAGGGCTATCTTGAAGGTGTCATTCTGTAAGCCATATCGCTTTCCTACGGCATTACTGTACAAGGAGACTGAAGTTTTAACGGTGCGCCAGCTATTCATACTATACACCCTGCTAAAACAACATTCTTTACTTACCTATAGCCGATCTCTCTCCAGTGGTAAAAGACGATTCAATCCTGTGCAACGCATTAAGTTTTTAACAAGATACTCCAAGCGATTCTTTTGTCACATTGGCGGCTTCCTGTACAATAAGGTCAACAGAATTACACCGATATTCCACCTTACAAAGGCCACGTGTAAAAGAACGCTGACTGATTATTTAAAGGGGCTGAACTACGACGATACTGAAGCGATGCTTTCCGTACTGGTTTAGAGTTTAGCAAAATGACACGAATGCACATACAGAAACCCATGCGCACAAGCTCATGCATCCACATATACACGTTCATGCACACGCATACACACAGTCAGGTATACACAGACACACAATAACAATGTATGTAGCTATTATATTATGCTACTAGAAATAAGATAATATAAAATAATAAAATAGAAATAAATATTAATGCTATGCTACTAGAAATAAGTTTTAAATATAGTAAAACATTCAATTATGTAGTGCCCATTTCTCATAGTTAATTGAAATGTAAATTTACAACGGGGCGGAGACCTGGTGTCCTGAAACACAGACTTCGAGCCTAGCTTAGGCACCAGTCTCCCATAATATTATTGTAAATAATTCTATGTTTGTGTTTTTAATATGTAATGTCTACTATATTGTGGTGAGAAATAAATCATTAAATCATAAATCAATTAAGTTTTTAATTATTACATCGGTTTTTTAAACACCAACAAAGTGATGTTTTTCTAGAAATACACTAAAATACAGCATCATAGAAGTTTATCGAAATTTGCTAGGTATTTAATTTTTATTTACATTGCTTGTACACAGATCCTTAACAGATGGACAGAGATGTAATTAATTCAATTACACACCAAAATGCTGTAGATAAAAATTTCCAAACAGCAAAACCCGACTAGATTGATCCGGTAATTGGACTCGGTACTTCACGATATTTCTGCTAAGAGGGCGAAAAATCAAATAATCAAAATCAGAATCGCGCAATGAATAGGTATACATAACCCAATTTGTAAGCATAAACCGCGCTTGCGATAGCAGTAGTAGTTCTAAGTATTTGAACCATAAACTTAATATACTACTAAGTTTATGATTTGAACGAAAAAAGAGCATTAGAGTTTTGCATTCCTTCATATTTCCGAAACACTTGAAATTTCAAACCAAACCGCAATAAAACAAGACAAACATTCTGACACTGCATATTATTTTCACAAACATATACATAACATACACATTTGTTATATACATAACAAATATTTTACATATTTTACCCATATGCGGTGTACAGATTTCCGAAGGTTTACTTATTATTATATACATAGATAAAGAGAAGACGATAGATAAGTATGTATTCCCCCAAAGATCAAGTACTTACGCCATTCCATATTTAAATTATGTTTGTTCTTCCCCCGAGTCTTGGACTGTCTCCAGTTGTAACGAGTCAAGTTTTTAGTTGGCTAATTAATTCCGAAGCACGCTGTTATCTTCGCCAGTTCTAGGATGGTATTATGCACAAGTTAGGAAGGAATGTAATATTTCCTACTCATGAGTAACAAAATAAGACCTGTGTTACATATTAAACAGTTTTATTTAGCTTGCCCTGTTTGATTTTTGGGTCAAATTTAGTAAATGAAATTTTACCCTATTCCTGTTCAATTGGATGAGCCGGAGATCAATCGGATTCGAAATTTGGGACTCACCTTTATTTCTGAAGAAAAATACAATTATGTGTACTCAGTATTATTGTAAATCCAAGATGGCCGACGCCACAAAATTTTAGATTACATATTTTTTACAATCCCTCAATATGGATATCAAATAAATTACTAATTTATTATTACGAATTGAAATTTAAAAAAGTGTTACTGAAGATACTGTTTACGTTACAATTTTATTTTAACAATATTAATATTAGAATCAAATGTAACCACGTCATATCAAATATCATTACTACTCATAATACATGGTACTGCGATGCAATGAACAATGGGTATCCTTAACCGCCTTTAGCTTTTATGTTATAGCATCTTATTGCTGCAACACTGGCTACTGCGTTATAAACGAAATATCTGTTCATAAATTTAAAATACCCCCGACACGAAAGTCCGGATTTTTTTGATTTCTAATCAGAAAAGAGCTGATGAACTTCGAAAGGCTGAACATATTTTCTTGAATTAAATCCAAGAACACTCTAGATTAAATCACCTTTCAAACCAAAACAAACGCACTTGAATCGGTCCTTTCGTTTGGAAGCTACGATGACACAGATAGACACACAGATACGCAGACACGTCAAACTTATAAAACCCCTATTTTTGCGTAGAGGTTTAAAAAGCAAAAATTGTCACACTGCAGCGTTGATGAAATTATAAAATTATCAATTAATCAAATAAAAAAAAATCCGATCACCTTCCCTTCTCTGCTTACTGTTTAAATTTTAAACGGGTCTGCAGTAATGCGATAGTTAACATCAAGACTACCAATCATGTGCGATCAATATCCATAGCTGTTTTAAATGTTAATGTATATAAATTGAACATTATTTTAAAATGTTAAAAATGGCTGACTCACTCTCTCTATGTCCGGAACTTTCAAAGTATCTAAGCATAAATATATACACGGAAAATGGAGTTAGGTGTTCCGCAAACGTGCTTTATCGCGAACTAGTAATTAGCGCTGCATGCATGTTTATGTTCAGTGTACAGGAGGTCGGTAATTTGATTTAGCTTGATCTTGGGTTTACACGCGCTTACGATTTTTACTAAGACTTATATTTTAGGACTTGGATTTCGCGCCAGGGAAATAACACAGTATTTAAACGAGGGTTAGCTTGAATCACCAGTGTAAAGAAGGATTTAAGATAACAAGGACCAAGATATATATTTAACCTTTGAGTGAATCGAGAGACTCGAGCTCCCGTCAGACGAATATACCTTTATATTCGACGAAGACACTATGACCTCGTATCTTAAAGAAAAATTAGGTTCCAAAAAATGGTTTTTGTTGCAAACGCAAAACTACAAGAACAAATATATAATATAGGAAATAGTAAAAACAGGAAACGGGTAAATAGTCCGTTACCACGTAGTCGTTCGATAGAATATAATAGTGTTGGGAATCAGTAGTGAAACAACTTAAAATAATAAATAATCTTTTCTGCCTCAAAACTAATTCGTAATAATTATAAAAACAGCATTGAAAACAATATAGAATCTAAGTAGAAATTACACAAACCCAAAAGAAAATGAATAATTACTACAAAAATATGAAACCCGTAACAACCACACGGCAATAGTCAGGCAACAAGTACGTTCTGCGCGCTGTTCAAGCAAAAAGAGTGCTAGCTGCACCTCAGTATGACTATTTATAGACTCGATATCGGATGATGTGTTACATCACTTGTTTTTTCGACTACCGTCACCTAACACGGCCTCTCACGTTCTCGTCAGATCTCGAAGACAGCCCCACCTGATTTTCGGCTTTACCCTCTGATAAAGTTCTGGAATCTTCATCGTCTCCTGTAAACGCACAATTGTATTACAACGACAGGACAGGAAAGCAATAAAATCGTAGATCTATGTGGTAATGCGTATTGCAGTTAAGATGTACCCTTTCAAAATTTTTGCCAAGAACGAAGGATCAAATAAATTACTTGGTCTCACTGCGACACGGAAGCCATCTCTCACTAGCTGTCAGCATATACAAAGCGTACCACACCTAATTCAACACAGATCGTATAAGCTCAATGTTAACACCACATTGGCTGCTGGCACAGGCCCGATGTTAGCAAACCACACAGACTTCAATACAGCTGGCATAGGCTCAATGTTCGCATACATCACTCTTTGCTGGCATAGGCCCGATGCTAGCCCCACGATGGACGCCAGCTGTAACGTGGGGGGTCACCTCGTGGTCTGCACGTGGTCCCCCGTAGGTTAATTTAAGTAAGGAGTGGAAAACGCTTTTATAGTTTATAATGGTACTTGTGGTACAAATATTTAAAGTAATTTAGACATCAGATATACTAGGCTCAGGGTGGAGGTCTTTAGAGGCTTTGGGCGTAATTCCGGCGATGGTAGATGCAGAGTACTTAACTTCGTAACCGTGGTGAAGTGGTAAGAGGCAGAGCCCTCGCGCGGTGTGGTATATATAGGCCCCAGAGGCGTGGTGCGGCGCGGGGGAGCATCTCAGGGCTTGGTGGGGAGTGCTGGCGTAAGGTTTCAGTACGAGGGCGCATGATGACGCGTAACACACAGACTTCAATGCAGCTGGCATAGGCTCAATGTTCGCATATTACACTGGCTGCTGGCATAGGCCCGATGTTAGCAAACCACACAGACTTCAATACAGCTGGCATAGGCTCAATGTTCGCATACATCACTCTTTGCTGGCATAGGCCCGATGCTAGCCCCACGTTGGACGCAAGCTGTAACGTGGGGGGTCGCCTCGTGGTCTGCACGTGGTCCCCCGTAGGTTAATTTAAGTAAGGAGTGGAAAACGCTTTTATAGTTTATAATGGTACTTGTGGTACAAATATTTAAAGTAATTTAGACATCAGATATACTAGGCTCAGGGTGGAGGTCTTCAGAGGCTTTGGGCGCAATTCCGGCGATGGTAGATGCAAAGTACTTAACTTCGTAACCGTGGTGAAGTGGTAAGAGGCAGAGCCCTCGCGCGGTGTGGTATATACAGGCCCCAGGGGTGTGGTGCGGCGCGGGGGAGCATCTCAGGGCTTGGTGGGGAGTGCTGGCGTAAGGTTTCAGTACGAGGGCGCATGATGACGCGTAACACACAGACTTCAATACAGCTGGCATAGGCTCAATGTTCGCATACTACACTGGCTGCTGGCATAGGCCCGATGTTAGCAAACCACACTGAATCCGCACGAAGCTCACGGTGAATTGCGGCAGCCCTGCCGGCAACCACAGCGCCACAGCGCAGTTGCGCGCACAGCACGCAGCAAGACGCTCGCAGCACCGTGCGTACAGCACGCAGCAAGGCACAGGTAGCAGGTGCACGCGGCTGAGCACACCACCGTGCGCACAACATGCAGCAGTAGCATGCTGGCGAGCGCACCACCGTGCACGAAGCTCGCAGCACCGCAAACGCTGTAGGTGCACGCTGGTGAGCGCACCTCTGCGCGCACAGCACGCAGCAGTAGCAGTAGCACGCTGCAAGGTACACGCAGCAGGTGCACGCTGGTGAGCACACCACCGCGTGCACAGCATTCAGAAGTAGCAGTAGCGTGCTGGCGAGCGCACCACCGCGCGCACAGCACGTAGCAAGGCGCACGCAGCAAGGCGCACGCAGCAAGGCGCACGTAGCAAGGTGCACGCAGCAAGACACATGCAGCAAGGCGTACGCAGCAAGGTGCACGCAGCAAGGCGCACGCAGCAAGGCGCAGGCAGCAAGGCGCACGCAGCAAGGTGCACGCAGCAAGACGTACGCAGCAAGGCGCACGCAGCAAGGTGCACGCAGCAAGGCGCACGCAGCAAGGCGCACGCAGCATGGCACACAGTAAGGCGCACGCAGGAGTAGCATAGTGAGGAGCGAACCACCGCGCGCACAGCACCCAGGGGCGCACTCTGGTTGGTGAGTGTGCCAGCAACCAAGCATCGCCGCGCAGATGGCAACCAGCAGCTGCACGCCGGGAAGGGAGCCAGCAGCCACGCGTTACCGCGCACTGACGGCAACCAGTACCTGCACGCCGGTGAGGGCGCCAGCATCTAGGCGTTGCCGCGCAGATGGGAACTATTAGCTGCATACCGGTAAGGGCGCCAGCATTCATACGATGCTGCGCATAGTTGTACGGTGACAAGTGCAGCAGCATCAAGCCCAGCCGCGACCACTTCACGCGGTGAGCACGCAGCAACTGCACTAACGAACAAAAATTAATGAGATAACTATAAAAGTACGAGCTTCCTAGCTCAATTAACTTATGACAATGCCATAACGTCTTGAAAAGCTACGTCTCTTATAAGACCTCGAATAAGAGGTGTCGCCGCGTCAATCCAATACAAGCAGGTTCAAAGGAAAGTATTAAGCACCAGTTGAAGTTTCCATCTCACATACGTTTACCCAACTCTCTCCTCACCCATGATTACGCTCGATGAGAATCATGTTGAGTAACGTCAGACAATTTCGAGTGTAATTAAGTGTACCATCGGTCAAATATATCTTCTACCACCCTACGGTTGAAGAACATTTGACATCATAAAACAAAGAGGTTGATTTTCCCGTGCAATGATATTCCGATAGTTCAGTATTGTATAGGTTCAACCTTATCGCCATTGTGATTATACAAAAACTTGCCAAAACTCGTAGACCATTTTCTTTGTTGACTGTACTTCACATCCTAAACTACGGACCCAACTAAGCTATTTTGTACTTTGAAACATACTACATTTTAAACGCGATTTTCAAATGCATTCGGTTTTACATACTGAGGAAACTCTACTAAGTCATTCAGGAAGAGTTTGGAGTTTGATACTCTTTATTGAGGATCATAATTCCGCGATTTATACTGGCTCATCAACTAGTGAGAGATACAGAATCGAAGAAGCAAATGACAAGCACAGTTCACATAATTAGGGTAGTTGTTAGAGTTGGTACTCATTCATTACGTTGCAGATAACATTTGCAATATAGGGGGTCCTTTGGACACAAAGGTCCAAACTCCCTATAAAAAATTGTAGAAGTGTGATAGCTTATCACCCACTAATTGAACAAAAACGTACGTCTACGCGATCCCTATTCACGATAGACATTCGTAAACATTCAAGTTTCAACGTTGTACACATTATAATCGGAGTTAGACATATAAAAAAATGTTGGGTAGATCTTACCGTACTGTTGAGTCACTGTAAAACAACGACAACACGACCTGTGGCTGTCGAATACAGAGACACCAGTGAGCAATCAGCCACAACCGACAAGCCCCAATCAAGGCTCCAGCAGGAGCGCGCCAGCGGCACCAAGCAGCGATGCTCGCGCTGGTGGCAAAGGCACTCAGCGTTGGCGACTCACCTCCCAGGTGAATGCGATACGAAGCATCCAGAACGCGCCGGTGTAACTCGACTCGCCTTTACATAAATCGATAAAGGAATATTAGACTGTTAGGCAGTAAATTTGCATTAGTAGCAGTTACACGAATCAAGGGGTCAGTGGTACCTCTTAATTACCGCTGCTGTTAACTTTTCACTAATCATAACAATGCATAACCGTAATCAATAGCGTCTAACATTCTGTTTATGTAGGGTAGTAGGGTATGTAGTTAGTCTGTTTTCATAAGCCTGTAACAAATATCTGTTTGAGACGGTAACAACATTTTATTCCTTCTTTAACTATAACCAACTACGATCGTTACTAACCAATTCGTTAATCCACAACTGTGATTCACCGTTAAGGGTATCTCCTATATGCATCAAACAGTCATGATAGAGCGTTTGATTAGAGTGTCTTTACGTAATCACCCGAATGATCTGTAAACGTAGTAAACATCTGCGTGCATATTCAGAGTAAGTCGGGTAACTTTCCGAATCGGAGCTCGTATTACTTCTTACAAGATATTTCGCTACGTAAATTTTCTTTACACAAAGCGATAGAAAGTTTTTTTATTTAATTACTTCATGAGTAGTCATTTGTAAGTCATTCACTGAACCACGTCTTAGCATCTCTCTTTAGACACTATCCAACATGTGACAGGCACTCATTGTTCTGACAATGAGTCATTTTGATCGCAGATTTTGAATAAGTGGTCTGCCACTGATTAATAAATATTACACAGGTATCAAAGTAGAACATAAAAATGTTGGGCGTTTACCGACTTCAATGACTATTGCCTTCCATTATTTTCACCGTGGCACCGGTAGAAAAGTCTGTAATAATACCTGTATTTTCCGGCGTAGTTATTACCCACAAACATTCTCCTTAAACTTTTAACCACGAGACATTCGTTTCAAGCGACCGTTAGCAAGATGATGTCGAATGGCTTCGCGTCCTCAGGCGGCCCCGATGACGAGTATCTCATTCGCGACTGGAACGACGATCGCAACCCCAAAACGTGCTACGTGACTACCTACCGCGACTGCTTGTTACTGCTAGGTACAAGAACGCGAACGACTTAATCTCTTCATTGCTATTTACCCACTTATTTTAATTTAGAATAAAAAACCTGAGAACTTATTTTAACTTGTGATTGAATCTTTATCCCACTTCTGATATTGGGCATCAGTAGTGAAACAACTTAAAATAATAAATAATCTTTTATGCCTCAAAACTAATTCGTAATAATTATAAAAACAGCATTGAACATCTAAATAGGAATTACACAAACCCAAAAGAAAATTAACAATTACTACAAAAAATATGAAACCCGTAACAACCATACGGCAATAGTTAGGCAACAAGTCCGTTCTGCGCGCTATTCAAGCAAAAAGAGTGCTAGCTGCACCTCAGAACGACTATTTATAGACTCGATATCGGATGATATGTGACATCACTTGTTTTTTCGACTACCGTCACCTAAAAATAGTTTTATTTACGTTTAAACAGGGTTACAAATGAAGGTCTTTTAAACTATATAATAGTTCAACCAACCATAACAGGCATGTTCTACCATAGTAATGGTAAGCAAATATTAATTTATTTTATTTTATACATATATATTTATATTTTTTTAAGAAGATAAATCACTGTGGTTGCCTGTATGGTTAACAATCTTTCTAGATTATGCATAGCAGTTTAAATTTGTTGAAATGCTCTTAAGTAGTTTGATAACATGAGAAAAAAAAATGTATATTCATCCCAAAATCAAATCTTTATAGATAATTCTGTGTACTTTCGAAACACAGATACCGTCCGAGAACATGAATAATTAAATAAACAATCTTTAATCAACGGCCATTTTCTTTGACGCACACCACCCATTATATTTTAATCAATCAGCCGTAATCCAGACTGCCGTAAAGTTAAGTTTAAAAAGAGGAGCAAATATTGACCTTGTTAACATTATTCACTTGTTAAGCAACTTGTTTCTTAATCTTGTAAGTAACAGAGTTTCGTGTAGGCACGCGTAGGACACGGATGTGGGAAAATGAGATGTGGTATTTGCTTTTGCATTTGTGATACCCATTTTATATTATTTTAAACTAGTAACTGGCCCCGTCTTCGCACGGGTACAAATTATACACCAAAACCTTCCTCATGAACCACTCTGTCTATTAGTGAAAACCGCATGAAAATTCGTTCAGTAGTTTTTCAGTTTATCGCGAACAGACAGACAGACGTAGCGGGGGACTTTGTTTTATAATATGTAGTGATGACTAGTAACGTGGGGCACTCATTACTATTATTCTTGTTAACCCCATCCAGCTAAGCTAAGTGCTTGTGTTAGAGCCATGCTTCGGCACGTATGGGCCGGCTCGACTCCGTTCGACACCACGGCCTCACAGAAAACCGGCAGTGAAGCAATACTTGCATTGCATTTCGCCGCGTGAGGAGGTTACCGGAGGCCCTAACCCTTCCCTCTCCCCTATTCCGTCCTTCCCTCTCCCCTCTTCCCAGTCTTCCCCCCCTCCTCTTCTTCTCCTACTCCCACCTTTAAGGGGCGGCAACGCACGCACTTGTGACTCTCGAGTTACAGGTGCCCATGGGCGGCGGTAGTCATTTACCATCAGGTGGCCCGTGTACTCGTTTGCCCCCTATACCATAAAAAAAATAAAAAAAATTTTTGTTCCAAAGCTGCAAGTTAAGTAATTTACCAGATGAATAAAATTGTTTGGTATAGACGTTAAATTCTTCAAACAAACACAGTCAAATATAAAAAAATGAAACGGTGTAATAACATTTACATAACCCTTTCGGCCGCTATGGCAACTAAGTTTCGCAACCAGTTGTGAAAGAGGAAATGATTTTATAACATTGTTTATTCAACAATTTTTTCCAAAAATGAAATTAATTTGAAACCGAATCGTTCCTGAAGATGCCTCATGTAGAAGCGCAATACGTGTCGAAGTATCATTTCGTGATACTGGAATATTACGCTTTACCGCTTACCTCTAAACTTTATTGAAAAAGTTCGGTTTACCTTCCTTGTGTATGAGCCAATTGTTGATTTTTAACCTCAGCAGTTGCGATTGTGGATCGAATTACAAACCCAGGGTAAGAGGGTTTTAGCTCGTTAATACTAATTTGGAATAACTAGCGACATTAAAACTTTTAAAGTATTTTTATTTATTCTTAGGTACTCACTATATCATATTTAATTATTGATCTAATTACTGACATTTGAATATCTATTTAATTTGTTGACATTTTATATACCATTTCATTTTTTGAATGACAATTGTTATTTACTGACGTTTTTTGATTTTGTATTAAATTGTGGTTAGTAATTTATTTAATAAATATTATATTTCAATAATGTACCCGCTTTGCATGCTGAAGAGTGAAATATGGTGATTCAATCCATCAATGTAACATTATGTACCCATGTTTATGCAAATAAATTATTTATGACTTATGGCATAAATTTAAGAACAAGCTTTTGTATGGGAAATACAGAAAAATTTTAAATGTTACATTTAAAAGTTTTTTTTTTTTTTTTTCGTGTGGAAGCCCCCTGGTCATCACCTCACCATGGCTATTGATGAGGTGGTATGTCGGAATCGAACAGACTAAAACCACACGGTGTTCCGTAACAAGTGAGTCTATCGCAAGGGACTCGGGTATACCCTAGGAAGGAAGTCCCCGAGAACCCTAGCAGACTTCGGCCGCCCTCAAATAGAAGGCAGCCACACCATTGGTAGCGGAGGGCCTTGCCCTCCTTCCAATTAAACATTTAAAAGTATAACAAAAGTAAAAAAAAACGAAAACGTGAAACCATCCGAGAGTAATTTAATAATAACGTTTTTATTACTATCTATCATTGGCTCAGCTTTTTGTATCACTGTATCGTTAAACGATGATTAAGTTATAGGCTTGAGTGCACGTTCTGTGAATAAAAACAAACTAAATAAACACATCCAATCAACGCAACTCTGCCGCGCCAAGTGTATTACAGCGCCGGACCGCAAACAATCTGTGTATTAAGTAACAAAGTTACCGAAGATCCCCAACTTTAGCCGAACTTGCTAAACCATTTGCCAAGTTCCGCACCACGAGACCAAAGCGATACTGTGTTAATATTTTATTTTTTACCGCATTTTTTGGACCTACAGTAAAGTACTTGTAACATTTCAAATTGTTATTTCGGTGTAATACAGAGGAACTTAGTATTTAAGTTGTTATTACCATGTTTGTGTGAAAACACGATATGATAAATGTCGAGGTTGTCAAATTTCTGAGCCCATGTCCCATATAGGTAGAACGTTTAAGGTATAAATTTGATAAACAGGTACACAGTCCTTATATAGCTCCAATGCCTGTAATAATTAGCATCAACGACCTTGGCCAGCCCCGGGTGACGCTACTGATCAGCGAAAATATGTACATCATGCCACGCTACGGTGATTACAAAAGTTGTATAACGTGTTAAATCTTTATATAGATAGATAGATAAGGATGACGTACTATAGTTGATTTTTGTTCTTTTCGCAACGTTGTTGTTAGGTAGGTAAACCAAACATCAAACCAGCAAGATTTGGCGCCTGCACCATTCAATAAATAAATAAAAAATACATGAATGATTTTTCGAAATTCTTGTATCTGAGAGTATCTTGGGAATATCTACTCATGATATCGCCAATAGTTTTAATGCCTTTTTCTGAAGCGGTTAAGTTCAGATGGAAAATAGTACAATTGCAAACTATTCGCGCAGTTCTTTGGCTCCGGTATTTAGGCTTTTTAAAATTGTATTTTATATTTGACAAAGCAAACTATTGTTACTGTGACTTTGTGTGTGTCGATCTATAATTTTAAATTATAATAATTGACGATTTCGAATAATTGACTCAAAAAGAAAAAAAAGAAATCTCGCACACAAAATCACTCTCTCGGGAAGCAAAGTTCACCATATTCTAGTATAGGTGTCTAGATTACATAAATTTGATATATAGATATGCCACATACCGAGACGGTAACTTGTTTCCTTCCCGGAGTAAATTCATAGATGCGACACTTGCACAAGAGTGGAATTAATGGCCGCAATGGCGAATTAATAATAATAATAACTTTATTTTCCAAAAAAATATGCTCACAGTATGTTTAAAACTTAACTAGATTTAATTAAACGAAACAGACATGAATTAGCATTAGAATTGTTTGAGTCAGTAATGTTTATTTAGTTTTTACCAACTTGAAATTAAAGTTTCTACTTTAAATATCTCGCTTAAGGAAACGGATATGTACTGTCATGCTACAGGTACTTGATTTTTTTATAGGCAATTAGTGTTGTTAATATCTTAACTAACTTATTCATAAACATTTTATAGTAGTGTTCTAATTAAAAGAAGTTTAATCTTCATGCGAGTTCCTTTAATATATAAAATCAGATTTGGTTAAGCTACCTTAATTAATTATGAGAGAAGGGGAGGGAGTGGTACATTTAAATGTTTTTTTCAATTGTTATTTAATTGATTCAATCTGTGTAACTGGCCTTCTAAACTTAAATATTAGTATTTTAAGAAGTTACATTCATTAGGGGAGTAAATATATTTTGTTTCCCTAAACTCAGTCTATTTTTCTTAATCTCTTTGTTACTTTTGACTATTATTATATTAATCTACCCGTTGCAGTAAAAACCATTGGTGCAGTAATCCGTCAAGTCAATTCCCCTTAAAAAATAACATTTATCAACATACCTTTGGATATTTTTACACAAATTCGCCTATTCCGATATCAAAAAAAAAAACGTCGAATGCGCTAACAACACTGACAGTGACTACGAACACAATTTGATTGTTCCAGTAAACCCATTGCTGCGTGAAGCATGCGTATAACTGATGCCATGTTATTTCTGTTCTATTTTTAAATTTGTTTTTTTTTATTAGAAACGAAGTTGAAATACGTTAATATTTTTTATTTTAACTTATTTCTACTTCGTTTATACGACAGCGATGTGATTTGTGTCACCAAAATTATTATTGTGTAACATTTCAAAAGTATTTTCATTAAAATTGCTTAATTTTATATATATATATTGTTATAACTCACACGTAAAAATGACTTAAAAAATAAGAACAACACTTTTACACAAATATTAAGACATAGTAAAAAAAATCAAGAATACGATACTGCTCACATTAAGCCTCGCTCCTTGCCGGCCGATGCAAAAGTGGTAGTACTACACCTTAGTGTGGCTTTTTATGCCCGATATCGAATGAGTTTTTTTTCGCCTACCGTCACATAACACGGCCTCTCCTGACACCCTAACGTCCTCGTCAGACCTGGAAGATGGTCCCGCCAGATCCCGTCGCAACTTAACAACTAACAACAGTCTTCGTCGTTACTTACTTACAGAATAAGTGTACCACATAGAGTTCAACACAGTTGGCGTTGGTTCAATATCTGCGTACCACACTGGCTGTCGATGTTTCAATAGAATTAATAAGGACCGCGACAAGAGGAGATCAAAACTTTCAAATTGTGCGATCAAATTTTCCCACTTCCATTCCATCGTACATTTAAACACGGTTTACAAGTCACTAATCACCTCAACAATTTATTGCCGTACGGGGTACTGTGTCCCGATCTTCCGTGTAAGTTACGGACATGATGGCTACTATGCCTTCAATAAAGCTAACTGTGTTCGAGCTCAAACACTACATCAGCTACTACGACGCTACTACGAAAGAGATGTTTTAGCACACATACGAGACCCTGTAGCCAGATACATAATATATATCTCAAGCCATAGGTAGCTACTAAAAGCAAGCGCACGTAAACCGGCACACGCCACAGGTAGCTGCCCGGAGGCAAGCGCGCATGTCATGACTTTGTCTGCTCATGATTTTGCCACAACGCCTTGAAAAGCTACGTCTCTTACAAGACCTCGAATAAGAGGTGTCACCCCGTCAACCCAACACAACCAGGTTCAAAGGAAAGTATTAAGCACCAGTTGAAGCTTCCACTTTACATACGTCTACCCAACTCTCTCACCGTTGATTACGCTCGATGAGAATCATGTTAAGTAACGTCCAACAATAACATTCTACCTGTCCACAAGACAGGTGCATTTCGAGTGTAATTAAGAGCCCAATTAATAAATTACTTACTTCGAACCATGCGATACTTTAAACGCACCTTTTAAACGCATTTGGTTAGTTAAAAAAACTCGATTGAGTCATTTGAGAAGAGCTTGAAGTTTGTGACTGATATTCTTTATTGAGGAAAGCGAACGATAAGCACCGGACAAATAGGGTAGTCGTCAGAGCTAGTACTCTGAAACACAAAAAAGCATTTGCAATATCGAGGGTCTTTCAGCACAAAGGTCCAAACTCCCCTTAAAACTTTGTCGAAGTGTGATCGCTCATCAAGCAATTATTCAACAAACACCTACATATACGCAATTCCTATACACGATAAGTACTCTTAAGCATTCAAGTTTTAATACTGTGGACATTGTTATCAAAGTACAAAAAATGTTGGGTAGATCTCTCCGCACGGTTGATTAACCGCATAGCATCGACAACAACGTTCACCCATCACTGGCAAGCCCCGAACAAGGCTCCAATACACCAATTTGTGATGCTCGCCATGGCACCCCTGGTTGGCGATTTGAACCTCGCGAGTGAATACGATCCGAAGTGTTCAGAACACAGAACAGAAAACATTTTTACGTAGTTGGGCACTAAATTCGCCCATGTAGCAGCTGAGCGAATTTAGGGGTACTTCATAACTACCGCTGCCGTTAACTCAATACTCATTGAAAGAACAATGTGTAACCGTAATACAAAACGTCTAGCATATTCTGCTTATGGAGGGTAGTTGTCGGAACCTAATTTCATTACGTTGAAAAAAATATTCGCAATATCTGTTGAAGACGGTCAACATTTTGAATTTCCACTTGAAATATGCGAATTACTAAGCCATTCGTTAGGCCACAACTACGCGTTCTAACATTTGATTTAAACTATACGTGATCAACACCACACGTTATAATAATTCAATGAAAGATCAAAATTCAATTAAAAGAATGTGATTCGACCTGGACTGGATGGTACCGTACAGTGTACATGGCACGAATACGACGATACTTGTAGCTCATTCTCAGTCATCGGCATGATCACACTCCAAGGCGCCGATACGAGCTATAAATATTTTTCTGTCTCTGACCTTGTTACGATTTTTATTAAAAGTGCGTATATGCATATACAGGTTGTATTTCAGAATAGAACACTTACTTAAATCACTAAAAGGGTTATGACTTATGACTCTACCATGCAGTTACAATAAAAAAATAGAAAAAAAAAATTATCCGTTTACAAGTTATGAGCGTTTAAATTTCCAGGAATTTTTGCCTCTGTTTTTCATAAAAGTAGGTGGAATGTGTAAAGTTTAAGTGTTTAAATCGTATGTATTTTTTTATTTTGAAATTATTCCCTCAGTTTTAGAGAAAATTCATAAAAACTAACTTAAAAACATTTCGAAGTTAGTTTTTATGGATTTTCTTAGTAACGAAAAAATACCATTAATGATGGAGTAGTAATGTCGATGTCGGACATAAAAAATGTTTGTTTAGAAAAATGCGCTGAGAAATTCTACGATTCAGGCATAACGGCAAGTGTGAATACATAGACATATTGATGAGTTAAAAATAACCACAAACTAAATTTATTCAAATTAAAATAAGACAAACGTCTGCCTGGTCAACTAGATTAAAAATTGAAAAAATCTCTCAACTTCATCATATCTGCAGTTTTGAAATTTTGAATATTAAAATACAATTCAGGCGATGGGTAGTTCCAAATTCAAATCGTCCAGTGCATTTGCATAAACGCAGCTGTCGCACATTTACATTTCGAAGCGGTTATCTGTGAACGGACGGCGCTTGACAGTTGATAATTCCTCGATAGCCAACGGGTTAGAATATCCTGATTCCGTATTTCTTTTGAATTTAAATCGAGCTTTTCTAGATTATTCTTAGCTTCCTTGCATTAAAGAATTTTGCAACGTGGAAAGTTCTCGATACATGTTAATTTAATACTTATGTCAAACAAATTTAGAACGTACGGTGGTAGAATTCGTTTGGGCGATTATTGTTTTAATTTTATGTCATAAATATATTCGTATCAAGCGTTTTATATCTGAATATTCTAATCGACACAAACAGATTTTTAAGAATTTTTTAAAGTTTTTTCCTCAATACATCGTTTCATTATGTTTCCTTCTTCCGTCAACAGGACGCAAGATCAGAGCAAAACAGACGGACGATACATATTTTTTACTTACTTTCTCTTATTTACCTACAGTTAATGTAACAAACATAATTATTATTATTATATGAATTACGAGTATCATAACCACCTTTAGATTACATAATGATGTGCCCATAAAAATGTCTTAGGTGTTAACTAGTTTTTTTTATAATTATAATAATTTATATCTATGTTATTCTTAACCCTGTTTTACAGATTAATGTGATATATCATAAATTATTTTTGATATGTATAATGTATATATAATTATTTACTAAATTTCTCTTATATTCATATAAGTTGCTACTTAGCTAAAGTCATACACCTGTTAACTGCCCTGTCACAAATCCTTTGCTGTCCATCTAAAGGTTGTCTGTAAGAAATCGCAACTAGCGATAAGACCGTCGTTTGTACCATTTTTTTGTCTTTGTAAATGTTTTAAACCGTTCCTCATGGTGTACAATAAAGAGTATTGTATTGTATTGTATTATTTGTAAGTTATAGGTTTTATATCTTTATTACGCCACTTTGAAAAACTCTATAACGCATTCTTTGCATTCCAAAAACTATTTTCATTGGATCATAACTATTTACGAAAATGTCCATTTGGGTACTTTCTAAAACAAGAAAGAAAGAATTATATTAACTCATCAATTATCAAAATAGTTTAAAGAAAAAGCAACAATTTTTAAAGTGTCACCCACACACACGTTTCTGTCTTTATTCGGTGTCTAGAATCCTCCACAGGTCATTACTTTACCGTGGCTAAAATGATGAAGGAGTATGTCGGAACCGAACCGACTAAAACCACACAATCCTCCGTCATAGGTGGACCTACGGCAGGGCCTCGGGTATAATCTTAGAAAGAAGTCACAGGGAAATACTTTTCTTCCTAAGTAGTTACATTTTTCAACATGGGATTAAATAACATTAACGAAATAGGATTCAATGTTTGTACCTGAAAATGGTAAGTATTTACAAGTGGAACTTAATGGAAAACCACGGCCTCACAGAAAACCGGTAGTAAAGCAATGCTTGCATTGCATTTTGCCGCGTGAGTGAAGTTACCAGAGGCCCTAACCCTTCCTTCTTCCTTATTCCAGTCCCTCCCCTTAAATTAAACGACTGTTATAATAGCTCTTTCTCACATATAAATTTCGAATATTATGATACTAGAAATGGCAGTGCCAGTTTCACAGTCTATATTATCGTATTGGCGAGTAATCGAATTGAAATAGAATCGATTAAAGGTAATATATTCTTGAATGGCTCAGTAATCCTCTGTCAATTAAACCAATTTATCGATGTATTCAAGATTATCTGAGGATGAAATAATTGTTTTCATAATATTGCTTATTGTTAACTTATTTAATTAGCATCAGTATTCCTTTGATTTTAAATTATTTTATATTGCATGCTCTATGTCGATATAGATAAGCTTTAGATAAAAATATAAGCAATTTCTATCCTTACTTAAATAGTATTTTTATCCGACTTCAAAAAGGAGAAGGTCCTATGTTTGGCTATATGTATTTTTCATGTATATTCATCGATAGTTCTGACATCTACGGATCTCAAGAGTTCCATTGTCACCAAGTCTGGATCTGATTATGGTATCTGAGGAAAACGAGGGAGGATAAACGATGAAACATAAATTATACTATTGTGTTGGAAGAAGTTCATGGAGGACATTGAAACTCTCTTTTCCTATATCACTAAGTTAAAATCTTAGTTAAAAGTATGCAGAAGCGTGAGTTTCAGTTTTTCAACAAGCGTTTTGACATATGATGGTAAGGTGTTACCGTTGCCTATAAACGCTATCAATGATGTTACTTCTGCTTTGAAACCCCTATAACAAATAGACAAAGTACAACACAACACTAACGTAATAAAGTTATATGGGGGTTGGCCCCATGAAACTTTGTTACTCACGAGCAGAAGAAACAGTACTAACTTTAAAACTTTCGCGTTGAAATTGATCTACTTATGTTGATGGGAATTAACGTGTATTTAATAGGCATTACATAACTTTGATTTGCTTGATGTTTAGAAGAGGTTGCACTGGCCGTGGTGAAAGGCTCTGGCTGAGACAGCACTACATCAGTTAGTGCTACCTAAGAACCACTGAACTTCAAAACTACACATTATTGACGACGGGTCTATGTGTAGTTTTGAGATTCATTGGTTCTGGAACCATCGGGTGGGTTCAATTTGCACCTGCTGTGCCCTATTTTCGTGTAATGGTAATCATCTATGTGTAGTTTTAAGGTTCAGTAGCTCTGGAACCATCGCGCGGTTTCAATTTACGCCTGCCGTGCCTATTTTTAACCGACGAAAAAATTAAGGAGGTGTTCAAGTCGACCCCCATATATTTTTATTTTTTATGTATGACCACGCATAACTTTTTATAGGGTAGTCCGATTTCAATAGTTCTTTTTTTATTGGATAGAGCTTACTTTGAAGTTGGTCCAAAATTTTTAGGAGGTAGAGTAAAAGTAACCTATTTACTTCTGCTTGGGACCATCTTACATATCTTACATACTTATTCCTTATTTTTTTGATCCATTCACTCAGGTATTCTAAACAAACTTACGTTGTACATACTAATATGAAATGTAATTTCATTTTATTTTAGTTATTAGCATATGAAATGTACTAATAACTAAAATGAAATGTTAAACTAATCAATACAGAATCGAAACCTTGCGACACCACTTCAATTTGGCCGGCTATCTGTACAAACCACAAACGTGCTTTCCGCTCCATCGATACATTGTTAGGGTGACCAAAAATTTAACCAAAAATTGTTGCTTTTATATCTGGGACGTATTACTTACCATATCTAAACCCAGATTAAGCACGGTTTGTATTATGGGTATCTAGAACATGCATGAACATTCTTAGATACTTTTTTTAAAATAATTATTTGCAAAAATTTCCATAGAAAACACGAGGGACGTTTTCACACTCATGAATTTAAAAAAAAGTTATGAGGTAACGGCTCAAAATTGGTGAGCTTATTTATTACCACTGTATGTTATAAAAAATATCATCTGATCCTGCTGGGCAGTTTCTGGGAAGCAACCCTTCAAAGTCGGCCAAATATGCCAACAAAAATTGTTAAAATTGTTTAAATCCGATGGCATTCGAAATTTAAGCTCTAAGTACAACGAATTGTGTGTATCAAAGCAGGATGGTATTGACCTGCTACGCTATACCATGCTTTAACTACTACTATTGAAAAAAAAACAGAAAACCAAAGCTATAATAATATATACAAAATATTTAATTTAAATATAATTAAAAAGTCGACAATTCATATAACTTCGAAGTTGCATACCCATTACAATCATTGTCTGGGTGCTATATTTTATTAATCTTTTCATCAATCATTTTTGTTTATTCATTTAATTTCATTCAATACATATACCATTTGATTCAGTAAATAACTATTTATCTGATAAAAACTAGTCAAGGCTGCTTTCTTAAGGTTACTCAAATTCCTTTCATATATCGTTGATAAGTGAGTTAATTTTAATGAAGTTTCGGATATCTCAACCAATTACGATGAATTTACATTACAATATTATTTATGTTTACGTGTATGTGTGTGTGTAAAGAACAATAAACACGACGGTGAGCTTCTGAACATATTGTAGACTAGCATCGCCCCGCGGTTTCACCCGCATAAGTCCCGATTCCTTGGGACTATCGGGATAAAAAGTAGCCTATGCGTTAATCCAGGTCTGCAGCTATCTACATACTAAGTTTCATCGCAATCGGTTCAGTGGTTTTTGCATGAAAGAGTAACAAACATCCATCCATCCATCCAAACTTTCACATTTATAATATTAGTGGGATGATATATTTAACTTCGAATTCTCTTCTCAGTAAATTTCCAGTTAGAAAAAGCTAGGTTTGTCCAATTTATTAGTTGAAGTATGGTAACCCTATCCATTAGAGAGAGTATCGATACAAGCAATTTGCTGCACTGGGAGTATATTCCTAGATTGCAAGCCGCACCGATTTGACGGTGCAGTTCCGTCTTGTAATTCGTGTCTCGTTACCTGTTGAAACTGAATTACCTGAGGATACTACTATTAGGTCTATAAAAATCTATTGAATGAAACTATGTCTTTGTGTAGAGGCATATATATAATAGATAAGAGCATATTAATAAACAAGAAATTCTTATAATTATTAAGCACATCATAATATGAGAAAGTTTAATTTAAATTAAATAAAAAAATTATATTTGCCTGAAAAAAAAACTTAACGCGCTTCTAAAATCTCAGACTACGTTAATTAAGAGTTGACTTGACCACAGCTGGTCTTTAGTTAAGAACCAAAAACCTGTGGTCTTGTGCCACCTTAGGGGTCCATACAAATCTTATAGCTTTACCAACTTTAAGTGTATGTATCTGTCATGTACTGCCTATACAGTTCAATATAAAGCTATTTTATAAAAAAAAAACATTTCGTATTAAATTTGAAATACAAACAGAAAACAATATAACACTCGTTTATTCACACTGCAGCTTTCACAAAACAATTTTTATAGACAGACCAATACAAAAGGCAGTCAATAAAATAATATGCCAAGAACAATACATATTTCTCTTTCTAGTTCGTTCCAGGGTCCTGTCAGTTCCACGTGTAAGTGCCCGCTGCAGTGGAACCTCCGCTTGCTTTACCAATGCATAAAATTCACTAGTGCGAAGTCAGTATTTTTGTTTTGTTATTAATATTATAAAGATTTTCTTTAATTTACTGACTTCATAATTGATCAAACGACATCGATATCGAACACCTCGAGCAACTTTGGGCCGTTATAACCATTTCTCAGTTCCCACTGATAACACACTGGTTTGTGGTGACTGTCACGTACAGCAAAAACATATTTCAACATCATCTAGCGAAGACGAGCTGAACTTTGTAGTAAAGATTGGTCTTGCATCGCGTAATGAAACTTATCGCTTCTGTTAGTATATATACAACTTCCCAAAATCAAGCGTTTCGCCGCGATCCGTCAGGCATGATCACCTAGCCCCGTCGGAGGATCCTACCTTTGTTTTGGAGGGACGTAACACTCGTTTCTCCACAGATTAATGACTTTCGTCTTTGTCTTTAACTCTAGTTCAAATGAAATGAAGAGATTGTGCGTAGTTACCCATCCGCGTTGAATCATATTTCCGGACCGATACGACCTTCAAACCTTCAAGAAAAGAGCGTACTCCTATCTCAAATGCCGGCAACGCACTTGTGACTCTTGAGTTGCAGGTGTCCATGGGCGACGGTAGACACTTACCATCAGGTGACCCGTCTGCTCGTTTGCCCCCTATAATATGAAAAAAAAAATCATTCAACTGTCTCGAGGTTGGTCCTACGGAATTAAACAATTTGTCCAAGAGTCTCTTAATGGTGCGCGCTGGGCAACGTGGGTGATGATGATGCATTTCTTTCTCCTCCCTAGACATAAGAAGGCGTCGCCATCTATGGCTAATAACCTAGAGAAAGGATGCTATCACTGGTAATTTCTTAATTTATTTAATGGTACAAAAAAAAAGATTTTGTGAAGTATATATCTAAATTGGGGACAAAAATTAAAATGTCAAACGGAAAAACTTCTGAAATAGCTTTAAATTTTTTTTATTGCAAATTGGACCTACAAAACACGTTTGCGGGACCGGTGAAGAAAACTTATCCCATTTCGGATGAAACGCCCGATTTCTTAAGTTTAAATTTGATAATAATCACTTGGCAGCTTGAACTGAACTTAACTTCTTGTTATCTGAAAACATTGAATCTAATACGTTATGGGGGGTGGAAACCTTTTTGGTTTGGTTTTGTTGGAAAAAAATCTTAAACGAACGCATTTCGTTTTTTCAAATACAAGTTGGTTATGTTGATCTTTACTGCTTTAGTGGTAGTTACTTTAAAGCAATCCATTTTCATCATCCAGTAAAGATAATAACATACAGATGTTACAAATTAAACAACCTTGACAGTCAATAATTAATCGATGACTGTTGTGTCCCTACACTATGCAACTGGAACCATCTACACGCCATAACCACCTAGTAGTTCAAAGTTATCAATGACAGTTATGAGAGCATTGGGGTTGAATATTTATGTATTCATGCTCAACTGCTTTTGACTCGTTATACCTAATTTCACTGTGATAGCTATTGGCTATATAGTGGGCATTATTCCACAAAGCATGGAACTACATATTTACACGTAATGAAATTAAACGAAACGAATGAAGCGGGAACAAGGTAACAAAAGGTCTTATGTCATAAAGTAACAAGTTCATATTCCGCCTTGGTTAAGTCGTGCAAATATTAAAAATAACATATTTTTACTCGTACGCATGTACTACTACTACGTAGTAGTTTTTTACAATTTTGTGTACAATGAACGTGTTAAATTTTATCTATACTTAGATTATCATTATCCCTAGCCACTAGTACCCATAGATGATTCAGATTGACGATTATACTTGACTAGTATAACGTAAGTGCACCTAATAACGACTTCTAAAAATCTTTACCTAATACCGCCATGTTAAAATGAATATAATAATTTTAAAGTCTTATGTTAGAGTTAGACAAGTGGTTGCTTCCGAGAAAATAAAGATATGCTAATGCAAATATTTATCACTTCTTTTTACGTGAGTGAGTTTATCGTTGACAGTTTCCGCAAACAGTGCATATTCCATAGTGTTTCACTCCCAATTACGTAACTATGCTTACTTTTTTCTTAATAGAAAATAGACACATTAAATGGTATATTCGATCTTTAAATACTTCAAATGGCTTCTTAATACTTTCCCTAACATAAATAATAACTAGAGATCGGATAATCGGATGCATATTTACCTAAAGTAATTTTTTGGCTAACAAATTATGGAAACGACTTCTTAGAATATTGTTATGAAAATAAAATCCCGGGATTCCGGGATCGCATTACTAATCAGATGTATATTTACTTAAAGTTAAATTTAAATCTCCCATTCGAGTATGTGTGTATGTATGTAAGGTGTAAGAGAAATGGTGGTGTGGAAAATAAGAAAACATAAATGAATATAAATTTATTTATTCATTAAGGACATCTTATCTTACACAATATTTTTATGTTGTACACACAGAAAATACATAGAGGAGAAATGAAAGATAGAAAAGTTGTACATGAGCACTTTGGAAAATATACATAAATAATTGTCATACAAGAATTGTTTTTCTTATAAGTAGCCAGGACATGCACTTCTTACATGGCTAATATGAAGAAAATAAAAACTTAAATCATTTTGTGTTTTACCATTAAAGTGGCAGCGAGATAAATATGGAGAGATTTGGAAAAGATCTTTACTTTAACATTGGGTGGCTAAAGATTAAAGAAGAAAGATTACCCCAGTGACAATATCTTTAATCTCTATTTATAACTATGGTTCGGTCACTGAAATCTGTTATTTCTGTATCTGTTTGTGTTGAACATGATGGTGTTACATCTGGTTCTACTAACTGTTCAAAACTTCTTAATTCAGGATTATTCAGAGAATATAGTATAGAATAATAATTTTCTCGAGGTTATCATTTGTTAGTATATTTCTTTTCAAATTCAGAATCCACTTGTAGGTTGAAAAGAATCTTTCCTAGATAGATAGATATGGCTTCGTTGCTATCCAATAAAGCTACAACACTCGATATTTTGTCAAAATGTTTGGCATAGTCAAATTCCCCCTCTAGCCATGTTCCCACTTAGTGAAAACTGGCTCTGTAAGCCAAAGCAAATTTGGATGCAGTTCCTTTAAAATTCGTACTCTGTTGGGAGCTTTTAAAAATTTTTTTTTGACTTTATTAATTAGAGTGTCTACATCACCGCACCTTAAACATATTGTCTCTGTTAATCTATCTAAGGCGTGAGCTAAACACGATGTTTTTGTGATTTCAGATGCTGATTCAAAATGGTTTTCTTCGCTTTTAATGTCGTATCATATTTCGTACCGCTCATAGTTCCAGTTGATAGGTCGTAAAACATCTCTGGGTGATTTCGTAGCCATGACTGAGCTATGTCTTCTCTTTGAGTTAAATCCGCCATCATAATAGTGAATAATACCTACGAACTAAAAAAGATCATTCTTTGATGGTTTGAAAAGATGGATCATAATGCAGTATCACATCACAACACTACACAGCGCAATGTTTTAAAACTTCCTGAAATATTGCAAATGTTTAAACATTAGTCTATTAATGCAACAGCCGACCAATTAGAGAGCAGAACATGTTACTACCTGCCGAAAGTACCATTACTCAGGTACATTTGACTTTACTAGAGAGTTTTTTATTATATTATACAAATTTTCTCACTTTAATCCAAATCAGATTTGTAGCTATATACAAGTAGGTACAATGTTTTTAAATTGTAAAAAGAAATAATGCTTATCTTTTTAATAAAAGAAATAAGAGGTCCAAGCCGCAGAGCAGGTAAATCCAGGATTCGTGACACAAAGTCGTTGTTTCAAGCAAAACAAAAATCCAAATCACAATGCAAATCAGAAACCGTTGTTCAATAGCCAAGTAGGTAATTAAAGAAATTAAAAAACCTTGAGAAACACCCGAACGCATAGCAAGCACAACGACGAATGTAGTTGTATTGTCGCGTCGCTACTTGCGTACAAGCAAGTATTACCGTCTCACTCATACTTTTACAAAATGCTTACATTCCCTGAGGTTTAATAGGCCCGATTTGAGTAACGTAATAAGGTTGTTTTTGCTTAGTCAAAAATCACTGACAATAAAAGTAGGGAAAAGCAACCATATTCTGTTGTAACAGGGCAACAGTCGTTTGTGTCAAACTGGGTTTATTACATCTCACGGAGTATACACTTAAATTTGAATTTCCCGGAATCGCGGGATTTTGTCGATAAAAAAGTGCTTTCCATAATAGCCAACATCTCAACTTTAGGTAAATATGCATCCGAATATCCGATCTCTAATAATAACAAATTTTCATGAGTGTTAGCTTTAATTTCATTAAAATTTCAAATTAAAATTTGGCGGTAATAAGGCACAATATTCACTCGATAATTTAAGTGTTACACAAACGCTGAAATTGACTAATCACACGATCTAACTCCCATTATTGATTTCGTCGCTCTAAGATTCGATAAAAATATTGTAATGGACTCAGAATGATTTTTAAAACTTTATTTTTTAAACAACCATATATTTTTTATGATGATAAACAACTATACATCCAGTCTAATGCACGCCCGGTCCGATAAGTACTAAGTACCTATGATCACGGTGCCGTGTTGTTGCACGCTGTTGTGGCAATCTTGATCATCACACTGTAAAAAGAAAGAGCACTACATAATATTAGATGTAATAAACTGGGAACTCGGGTAGATTCCAGTCCATTCCAGTGGCTACGATCGGTGCTATTCGGTCGAAATGTCGGGTAACCGGGCAAAAGTTTAAAAACAATTGTTTAATTGTTTTTAAACTTTCACACGTTTTTATCTTTTTCTAAAAGCAGTTTTCTATGACATTGGTGAGAGGTTTTATCGATTTTAACAAAAATCACATCAGATCTCCTTGTACTCTTGTTTGTGGCGATAATGTTGTCACCAGAGCTCCTTGGAGAAGAGACAGGGTTGGGGCAAAACCATTGTCACCAATTATAAAAAGTTTGCAACATAGATAAGAAAAAAAATAGGTAGCTAAACGTCAATGACTTTGATGTTTAACTTCTTTTGCAATACAACCCGCAATATCTAATCTTATCTCACTAAGAAGAAGAGAAAATGCTAGTTTAAAACGTTAATGATATTTTTATTAGTTTTGCTCAAGCCATTTGATAAGCGCTCGCCTTCGCAAGTACGTTGAAGATGTAAAATAATGAAACTGAAAAATTATTTCTGTCTGGAAGAGATACAAAGTGATACAAAGTTTGATAAAATGTTATATTATATAAACCCAGCAGATTATTTAAACATGAATTGGCAGTCCTATTAGTAGGTAACCCAAAGCACGTTACATCTCTTTTTAAATATTATGTATCTGTGATCATAATATTGTAGCAGTCGATGGTTGGGGTTAATGGAAACTCGGAATGTTTGGCCGACGAAGTTTTTTCGGAAAAGTAGTGATGTAATAATATCAAAGCATCAACATATGGTGACACTTGTGTAATTATAGTAGGTGATTCAAATATTTACAAAACGAAATTAATAGAATGCGTATAATAACATAAATTCCATACGTAGGGCCGCGATCAAACTGTAAGTCGCTTGTGTTTTTTTAAGCACCAAGAATTTTTTAAGAATATTAAATTTCAAACCTAACTTCCGTTTACGAATTAGCTACCACTCACATGCAAGAAGTAAGCGCAAGCTGACTACATCGATACCAACGAGGTCGGTGTTCACACGGTCGTCATTTCTCTACTTACTCCTTTTCTAGTCATAACTCATATGTTCTTTCACGCAGTCGATCCATCTTTATGGTTCGTCCTCCAGCCGTACCGTATTACTATACCTGTATGGTACTTTTATTTTTATTTAGTAGGCAACGCTATTTCAGACATGAAAAAGAAGACAATGTATCGAAAACAAACACAAAACAATATTGTCCGGAGGTATCAAAAGCTTAATATAAAACATACCCAAAGTTTAACAGGTTGTGTAATGTCGTTAACTCATTCAGTTATGACAGCGGCTTACTCGAACAGATGGGATTTGACGTTATCGAAATATGAGCATGGAACGGATTTAATTTAACGTTCTTATTGAATGTCAGTGTTTTTTTGATATTTATATTTAAACTATAGTTTTATGTAAAATTTATCAAAAGGTAGTATTTATTTCTTGTTCAAGCGAAGCATGATGCTATTTTGCAAGATCTTGAATTGAAGGCAGGCCTGTAATTTCTTCTCTAATTTTTTTTATATAACCCTAACGGGTTCATTGATAAAGTTTAACCCTTATTTTAGCACAAAAGATTCTGATATACCTTTGAAATTTTGTTAAGTTATTTAAAAAAGAAAATACAGATCTTGAAGCCGAAAAGGATATAAAATTGTTTTTGAGATGATAAATTGTATTGATCTGAGTAACAGCGGATATGATATCAGATAGGATGGTCAAAATCATGAATATAGAAAAGATACTAATACTTACCATTATTTCTAAGCTAAGCGGTATTTCCATTAACAAAAACTACTTACACCGGTCTATTCTCATGGAAATAGTAAAGTAGGTACATGTCATATATGCTCATTGAACATTCAATACAAATATGGAATATTCTAGAACGGAACAACAAATTAAGACGTGATACAACTTATATCCCGCGACAGTTTGGAGACGTCCGTTTCATTTCATGAATTTTACGCAAAGTTAAATCAATTTTATATTTCAAACAATAAGGGTGATATCGATTTCTTAATATTTTGCTTGATATTTATGATTTATACGCAAGGACGCAGTGCGAAAAATTGGGATACAGAACTTGTTTATTGATCAAGTAATAATACTTCGGTTTAGTTAACTTAAACTTAAAAACTTACTTTATACTGGGTAGTCCGATTTCGATTATTCTTTTTTATTGTATAGGGTATTGGTGTATCCATGGGCGACTGTAGTCACTTACCATTAGGTGACCTGTCTGCTCGTTTGCCCCCTTTAGTATAAAAAAAAATACTTTGAAATTAGTCCAAATAGTTCCCATTAAAACAGAAAAATTAGGGACGAATTGTTGTTCACTCATTGACTTTACACCTGTGAACCGATTTTGTTGAATCTTAGCACATATATCTATGTAGGTCTAATGAAACTACAATATGACGAATACCGGACACGGATAGTTGATCTGATGATGGATGCGGAAACCAGTCATATTTAGTCACTAAGAGGTTTCTTTCAAAAGACTACGACTACTAAAGAATTACTCCTGTGTCACGGGGGACTTTACAAACATTGAAAATTGTAGAAGAAGGTGCAACATTTGAGGGAGAAGTTAAGGTTAATGCAGTCAGAAAATTTTATTTAGGTACGTATATTTACGACGTCGCAAACCAAATGTCTAATAGCATTCGGTTTTATTCCCCTTCGGCGTTCTGGTTTTTGTTTGGTTAACTGCTGCAATTAGTCAAATAAACATCTGCTTTTATTATTCGAGACTGTTCCGAGCCATTTCTTCACAAATATAATTTTTTCGACAATTATATAAAGACTTATTTAGTTAAGTGATCTACCTTGATAAAGTACCGTAATTCATGAACTGCCAAACTGTGAGTGCAGACTGAAAAGTAACAATTTAGACGTTGACAGACGAAAATATCAACGAAATAAAGATAACTACAATCTTCATCAGAGAGATGCAATTTATTTGCTCATAATCCACTATCTTGAGATTAAATTGTGTTTAAGCATGTAGATGTTATTGCTTAAAAGCGATTCAGAGCTTTATTGAATAGCAGATAAATCTTAGAGAGCTTTGTCATATTAACACTAATCAAGAGAATTTATAATCTGATTACTATATTTGATTAACATGAAATTGCTCAAACTCAACTAATTACATGAAATTCTAGTTTAGGTAGGTAAAGACGTGAATATTAAACAAAGCCTTGAAACGGAAAGTTCTTGTTTTCATATAACTAGTTACGAAACCAGTTTACCGGTCAATTGATATCCATACCAATCTTATCCTATCTTCCATGGATCTCTGGCGAACCAACCCACCAGCGGAAAAAAACAAGACTATAGTAGTCCCTAACCGCAGTGTTCTGAAGATTGGTGATACCTCCAGACGCTCGGTAGTTCTTGAGATATTCTAGTGTATTCAAGCACTCTTGAGTCAAGTTCAATTTGTTTTAGGCTCGGACAAAGCACAACCTCAGTGGTCATCATAGTGGCTGGTGATATTAGGGCGGTTATCGAAGCCACCGAAGTCACTAAGATGGCGTTGCTTCTTTTGAAGTGAAAACTTCTTTAGCGGCGTTGTGCACTTTTTAAGATGGGTAAAAAATGTTAACCTCCCGTCAGGATACGTGACCTGATCGAAAATTCGTAAGACGGAGCCAAGTTTCTTATATTTAAAAAAACATTTTTACGCCATCTGTGGATTCTGCGCGATACTACTGTAGTTTGATATATACTTATGTATTATATGGTATAGATCCACTACAGAGCGCTAATCTAAACATTGAGTTTTGTCAGCTCCTTATTAAATTATCTTTAAAAAAAGTGTTTTCACTTCTGACGTGCAGTCCTACGACTGACAGTTTTTTTTATAGGATAGGGGGCACGCGAGCATACGGGTCACCTAATGGTAAGTGACTACATGGGCACCTGCAACTCAAGGGTCACAAGTGCGTGCTTTAATATGGGAGTAAGGGATGAGGGGGAGTGGGGGAGAAGGGGGGAAGAGAGGGAGAGGGAAGGGTTAAGGCCTCCGGTAGCATTGCTTTACTACCAGTTTTCTGTGAGGCCGTGGCATCACTCCGGTCGAGCTCCAACTGTAAATGCCTTTTTAATGCCTTGGTAATCACAATAATCATTATTCGTTTGCGTTTATTAGCTCATGATCGCTCGAAATGCAATGAAATGGCCCTTGTCATTTTTTCGAGTCCGCTAACAGCTTTTACGTATTAACCTTAGTATTCTGATTCTAGTCACTCTCAAGATGTCGTGTTACAATTTTTTATAGCTACCAGTGACTGTTTACCATTCATATTAAATAAAAAATCATCAAATTAACATTTCTTAGAGGGCTCGGACTAGGGATGCAAGATTTATAAAAATATCGATATATATATATCGATTAAGTCGATATCGATATTGTTGATTCGTTAATATCGATAATTATTAATATTTTTCGACATATCGATATTTTTTTGGTTTTCTGATATATCGTTGCATCCCTACTTAGGATGCGCTCCGTGGCTCAGTCACCATACTCACCACAGATTAAAAACTTGAGAGCTTTAATCTATTACTTCCGATTTTATTTATTGCAATGTTGTTAATTTAAGTGAGTTTTTTCGATATCCATGTATGGAGGACGGTGTTTCTTCGATATCGATAATTATCGATATTTTAGACTTCGATATATCGATATTTATCTGTTTCCCGTTATATCGTTGCATCACTAGCTCGGACTTCCGGTATCAGCCAGTTCAAGTTACAGGTACGCGACCCTGACCGGCTCAAGATAATGCTGACACTCCCTAATACATCCGTATAAACAATATCCATTTCCTTCACTTCTTATCTTCCTTTCCCGTTCAATATACTCATAATTTTCAATATACAATTTTATTGATGGCAATACGCTTGTCTCCTATTACATCGGTGGGACGAAATTATAGTAGACAAAATGTGCCAATCTACACATTCAGGTATACAGGCATAAGTGTATGTATGTGGGTAAGTGGGTATCGTCAAATTCAACTTTATGAAGTTATTATTTAAGTTGCTATTTAAATTACTAAGCTATCTGTTGTATTATTAATGTAATCCGTGTCATTTCTATACAGGGTGTTACAGAAAGGTGTGTTAAAATTTTAGGTGCGTTATGTGTAGCCGACAAATAGTTGATTTAGCTTGAAAAGGAAAGGAATTTAGAAAAAAATATGTTTCGCTCGAAAACGCTTTTCCTTTATGAATTTTCATGTTGATTTTGATAATTTTGTATTTTTTTATGCAGAAATTTTTAGAAAAATCTGAATATACATATATGTATGTATTATGTACTTAAAATATTGTTAGCACATTCTAAAATTCCGAATAATTATTGTAACTGAATATTATTTCAGCTTCATAATACAAGGGATTAATTATTATGTATATTTTATATAACCCCAAACATTTAAAAAGCAATGCAGAATTTATTTAGCGTACCTATTTAATTAAAGCAATGTTATCCGCCTTTTAAATTAAGCAGTGCAAAAATATAAACCAAAACTTTGCTCAAACAAATATACCAGGCGCTTTTATTACGAAATTAAAAACACATTGCGTTTTATTTGATATGCTTTTAACTTTATTAAGCGTCCTTAGTATCTACAAGTATAAATATTACAGTTTCAGGATAAACTGAAATATGGGACGCACATCCTTACATAATGTTTTTAAAACCGCCACACAAAATATGTACGTTACGAAAAAGCATGTTGCTGAACAAAATACGTTCTGAAAGTTTGTAGTTATTGTAAAAATGATATTAGTATCAGTAGTAGTAGCGTATATAATCATAAATTTAAAACACCCCCGACTCGAAAATCAATTCAACGATTACAAAATGCCTTACATCATTTTGGAAAAGAGCTGATACTCTTACACTGCTGGACCGATATTAACCAAACATAGCTACGAACCACCGCAACGAAACTGGCTTTCATAAAAACCTCATCGAAATCAGTCCATCCGTTTGAGACCTACGATGCCACAGACAGACACACACACACACACACACACACAGTCATCGACGTCAAACTTATAACACCCCTCTTTTTGCGTCGGGGGTTAAAGATAGAAATCAATTCAAACATTGTTTTATACTGACGATGCCGCTCATAATACACGGTCAGCGTATAGACGTTTGCAACAACAACAGGGATGCGACTTGCGCGTTATTGACCTCGTAAAAATTAATTTTATGCCCTTTGATAATCCTATACTGTATACTTTCTAGGGCAAACCCCTACCACAGGGGTTCGGTCTTTCCACAATTTTATTTAAAAGTAGTACGAATTGTTTTGCTATAAAATAAAACCTGAAGGGAGCGAAATAGGGGTTCAAATTTGTATCCATGTTAACTAATCATTTTTAAACTTGGACTGGTCTGTTGGTCTAGTGGTTAGTGACCCTGACCGCTATGCTTATAGGTCGTGGGTTCGATTCCCACCTGAGTCTGGGTGTTCTTGTGTCCGTTGTTTGTATGTTTGTAAAGTCCCCCGCGACACAGGAGTAATTGCTAATGCGGGAGTTGTCTTATAAAAACAAAAAAACAAAACAACAAACTTTACTATTTTTGACTTTTAGTAAGAAATAGGAAATTGTCTGCGTTTTTTTGTTAAAACCCACTAGACAGATTTAGTAAAGAGATTGATGAAAGGTTGGAGAAAAAAATAGTAGGTCAGTCAAAATAAATAATAAAAAAGCTCAACATTGCACACATATTCATTAACAATAGTAGCTTTCTTTCTTTTATAAACTTTAAGTATTCCAAATATGATATTTCACGTATGATTCTTAAGAGATTCTACAAAAAAAATTTTATTGTTCAGTACAACATTAAAGGGTGAAAAACAGGCTATCAGATCCACATTTATCAACGTTTAGGAGGGCCAACAACAGTCAATTACTAATATACATAATCAGTTTCAACATCAGTCATAGAGTTTCCCATTCGTATCTACACATCGTTTGGTGGTTCAACATGATAAATGACTTCAGCTATCGCCGTGTTCAGCGCATTACACACATTTATTAGCAACGGGGTTTGTTTCCACACATTTTGGTATTTTTTTCTGGTTAATCTTCACACTGTTACGGGCATGGGGAAAATGAAGTCTCAGTTTAAAGTTGCAGTGAAGGTAATAATTTTAGGCGTGTTAGGATAACCCTTAAGGGTAGTCAATAAGGAAACTGGGAAATAAGATTTGAGCTCGAGATTATAAATACATACATGGTTTTATGCAAAAAATGCGTGACGATTTCGATTTTCCGTATAGTTTCCAATGTCATAAACTTTACGTGGCATCACGTTGTCGAACGTGATGCCATAATTAAGTAAGTTTTTCAAAAACGTCTTGTAATTAACTTAAATACAATAAAATAAAAAATAAAAAATTCACAACGCATTCGACGCTTTGGTGACATTTTTTAAGTGTTTGATTGCGTGTATTATTTTAAATGTAAACGGTTGCCTTGTGTGAGAATTACAATTCGAATTCCATTACCATTTCCATCAGCCAGTATGTTTATAGTGAATTTTACTGATCCTGCATCATAAGACTACTATTTAAAATAGGAACCTTTTTAAATGCTTTTTCCCGTAGATGGGATCCCATAACCTGATTAGAAGGTTCTCAGCGGGCGTTAAAGTAAAATAATATGTCGCTTTTCACGCTAGAATTAACAGTTAAATATATAATTCAGCTTTAGACCTCATACAATAAAAATATTAGTTAGGAACTTCAATTTCAACCTCCCAAAGTCAAAACCAAAAACCACAACTAAGGAGCCGGGAGCTTCTTTAGGAGTTGTTATGTTTTGTGTCCGATAGGCTGTTTGTTATATCGGTTGTTATTTTATTAATAAAAATGAGAGGTGTCAAGGGACATTCGGATGGAACGAAGTTCCTTTCGAATAATTAATGAAGGAATTGTAATAAAATTTTATTTCTTTTACTATAGCAAAAAGTGTCGTTACAACTTTTGGTCTTAATTTTTTCCCTTTCGCAACGCGCCATAAGGAACTTCGTTCCAAAAATCAATGAAGTCCAGCGAACCTTTGACAGAAGACCTTGGTTTGGAAATGTATAATAGGTCATCAACTGATCTATTTTCCTGACCTAACATAAATGAGGGTGTGAAATATTTGTCTGCCCTTGTTCAAGCAGGGGACGGTTATTTAAGTTTATAGTTTCAATCAGATAACTTGCAATTTAGGTTCTAAAAGGTTTTCGAGCCACAAAACAAACAAGCTATAACTTTCATACAATATTATCATTTAATTTCATCCACAAATAATTGGGAACACATTAGAATTACAGCGGCACGTGCGTAAATATAATTTTGTTTCATATCAGATTGCCTCGCAACGCAACGTACTCGTACCTACCTTTTGCGTTGGGATAAATCTTCGTAAAAGATTTATAGTGACTTTGGCTGTGTGTTTAAGCTGATGGAATACGATACTTAGAGTCCTACCCTTCTTCCTATTTCACCGCTTAAGGTGACTATTAAATCATCTGGTGACGTTACTTATCTCAGTAGTGCGGTAGTTCAAATTTGCGTTTATGTTTACGTATGATCGTTAAGTCGTAGGTTCGATTCCTAAGTGGATTACGGAGTTTTTCTATTAGGGAAATCATGTCAATGACAGCATCATTCTAGTTTCCTATTATTATTAAGATGCAACCAGCGATGTAACATGGGTGAGTAGTTGATGACAACAGTGTTTAAATAACATTATTGTAAACGGCTATCTCTTTATGTTCATCATTTGTCATCATTCAGTAGCTGCCCCGACAGACTTGTTCTGTCAAAAGTTATTGGCCTGTCGCAGTCCAATATAAAAAATAAAACGTATTTCAGAGTGATCAAGATCAAGAGTAACGACTGAACGTCAAGATTAAAATAAATTAAAAAACGACAAGATTCAAACAAGTCTCTCCGAATTGATTTTGTAACTTTCTAATATTCTTTAGAAAACCAAAATGTTGAACTCTTTTTTACAAAAAGACCCTAATGACTTAAATAGTCACTATAGCTTTTTTAAGTAAGCGTATCAAATACCCATTGTATTTGATACGTTTACTTAAAAAAGCTGCAACGTGTTAGGTACCTAACACAATAACTCTACAACTTTTAATGATAACAGAACGGATATTTCGCACGGATAGCGCAATAATGTAAGTGGTTGCCTAGCCACTATGTCGCGCCGACTGTTGTGGGTTGAAATCCCACAAGGGACGAAAATTTGTGTGATCCACAAACAGTTTTCCAGAGTCACAGGAATATTCCTAACGCGAGAGATGTCTTAAAAAAAAGTTTCGCAGACCAACTTCTTTTTATTTAATTTATATAGTGCTCAAAACTGCATTCACGTACTGGTAATTAGTTACCGCCAGTTTTAAATTCTGTGCTTCTACTTTTAATTACGTCATACCTTCATATAAAGAGTTATACAGAAAAAATTCACCTACTGCTCACGTAGCTATAGGTTTTGAACACGTCACTAATTTTACTTAATTCTTGACTTTCATTTTGAATGTTTTTCTATTTGAAAGTTATAGCAATATACATAATATCATCTTAAGTCGATTTAAATATGACATACAAAACACATTTCTGATACTACGACTCCAAAATTGTCCACCGGATCATTTTTTGTTGTAAGTCTTGTAAACTCATACTTCTATTAAAAAAGTAAGAATACTGGATTCCACCAAGTACCAAACAACTAAATTAAGCCTGACTCAAGACGTAATTTTGATGTGGGTTCCTCCTAAATTTTAGCTTTCAAGTTTCGAGTCGTGGTTTTACTTCAAAGCATTGAAATAAATCCTAACGAAGTCCTCTGGTTATAAATATAGAGATAGGTTAAACAGTAGACTTGAGGATCATTTTAAGGTGCCTCTGGGTTAATTGCCTGTCTTTCTTGATGAGTTTGATGACGGATGTTGAGGTTTGGCAATAAAATTTAAACTTTACGACGAGGTACGTAAAAGGGGGAATAAATGCCTGAAATAGACAGAAACTACTAATAATCCAAAGTTTTATTTAAGATTAAATATGTATAATTAAAACATTCTCTAGTTGTTGTGCTGCTATGGTAAAATATAATAATATTATTAGAATATTTAACTTGATATCCGACTGGGTGACATACAGTCCAATAGGTTAGTGCACAGTTATCATTCATTTAATATTTATCGTAAATCTTAATGAAAATCGAATTGTATTCAAAATACAAAACTTATAATAATCACATGTTCTTTGCTTCACTGACAATGTCTCACTGATTCATTATTTTACGTTTGCGATTTGAATTACCTTCGGATTTCTTTTTATCACACTTAACGACGACTCTGCTTTTTGAACGCGGACTTGAATCTGCTTTACATAAGACGTAAAGTGTCGTAAGAACCTCATTTTTGTTGCATGCAGTTTTTATTTAATTAAAAGATTTCATGATTCAAATACAAGAGTAGAACTGTCGCTATATTTCTAGTAATTTAAAAAAAAAAAAACTAGTTACACTTCGAGTGCATGACGAAAAAAGAATAATATTTTTTCTAAAAAAAACTGCACGTTTTATAAAACTTTTCTTCTACACCAGTATTGCCACGTTATATACAATTATATACATTTCCACAATTTTTGAAGAATCTACGTAGGAAGGATAAATAAACGATAGTATTTTTACATTTTCCGTTTTCTTTTTTTTCGGCAAAACAGCGTATTATGTAGAAACCTTCTTCCATAAACACCATTAATATATTTACCTCCTTTCGTTTTTTCTACAAGTTATTCATAATTTAATTTTATACCGGATTTTCAGGGCTTAGGGTTATCACTTTGTACGACGACGACGACGACGACATAAATATTTTGGATTCTAATTTTAACTTTTCGTCTGTCTATGAACTATGATTAATTAATAAGAATCTGATTATAGACTAAAACTTAAATAATTTCATGATGTTTATGTATATGTCGTAGTAATGTAGTTATAGCTGTGATATAATTATATCCCTAGGCATATGATTATCATTACATGCTATATGAAAGCGGTTTATAACTATCTTACTAGGATTATAATTATCTTACTAGAATAATTTAGTGGAATTATTGTAAAATTGATTGTTATTTTAATGATTGAAAACTGTTTACTTTGGTTGTGATATTTCCATAAAAAAGCTACAGATTACAGGAAGATAGAAGTAGTGTACTATTTGTTTTGATTGTTCTTTATTATGGAGGAGATTTTTATAAAGTAGTTATATGTTGACGCTATGCTTAAATGTGTTTCATTAATATTAATCTTATTTGAATTTGAGTTACAACTTTTATCATTATTTGTTTGGTTGTGAAAATTGATTAATAAAAAAAATATTTAGATAACTACCTTACTGCGACATATACTTCCTGAAGTTACAGGTTTATAATTTTTGTAAAATAATGAAAATAAATGTTAAGTAAATTTACGATGTTATGGGTTTAGAGACGATAGAACTACATTTAAATATAATATCAATAGTATGATAAAGATCTGATAGGTATTTGAATGAAAGCTAAAGTATGTCAAAACTTTTTATCTTTATTGTCCATAGTAAAAACAAATTATGAGAATGGTCAATGCAAGCAATGGTCTAAAAAACCTATTTATTTTGTATGAAAATCCAAAAATGTGTGACAACCCTATTCAAAAAAATCACTATTAACTTGAAGATAAAACGGAAGTAGGTAACGATATTAATAATGCTTACGGAGGACGGTGTGAGGAATTGTTCCGTATGCTATTTAACGCTATTATTATACTTAGAGCTCACACTTTTTCTGTGCATGTTTTTGTATGTTTATCCATTAAAGATGTAGTACGAACCATACTGTAAACATGTTAAACACTCCCTGGCTATTATTATTCAGTATCACGAAGCAGGCCGCGCTGTTGCGTGTAAGACACGTTCGGTGCGTGGTACCGCCCCGGTACATTGAGTTATATGCTTGTCTACTTCATTCCCTCCATACCTATATTACACATCATCGTCACACATATTTTATTTTTAAAAAATAGTTGACCTAAACAAAAATCCTTTAATTTTTTTAATAAACTCATCTGTACTAATAATATAATCTTATAACATTTAAAAAAATATGACATACTAGCAGTTCCCGCGCGGCATCATTCGCGTCTACATATTTATATATTTTACGCAGTACCCTAATACTTTTTCCAAATAAAAGTAACCTTAGTTGCTTTTTATAACACCAGCTATCTGCCAGAGAAAGTCCCGTGGAAATCGGTCCACCCGTTCCGGAGATTAGCCAAAACAAACAGACAGACAAAAATTGGGAAAAATGTTGTTTTGGTATATGTACCGTGTATACATCCAAATGCACTTAGTAAAAAGCGGTTATTTTAATATTACAAACAGACACTCCAATTTTATTTATTTGTATAGAGTACAGATTATACTCGTGGTACCTTTAATGCACTTTCTAGGCACTCCAGCTGAAGCTGAGTATACACACCTATATAGGGATGATACTTTTTCCGACACTCAAGTTTCACGACAAACACACCAAGACAATGTATGTCAATGATGTTCTTATACCTTTAACTACCCTTACAACCATGAAGATTAATTAATCTAACAAGAAATTAATCTGACATTAAATTGAAGCACAATTTACATCTCGTTATCAAGCATTAATAATGAACTTTTTCCTATAATTAAACTGTAGGGCGCAGTTTTTATTCTTAGTTTGATGAATGTGAATAATTCAATTACTACTATTTTACATTTCTATTGCCAAATCATAATATTATGTTTACAGCAGTGTAATAGTATTTAAGTATGAAATAAAAAACGGACACTTAAGCATGCCTAGCATTTCTACTAGCCCTTTATTGGTCGCGTGGGGTGCCAGACACCCCAGACCGTGTTTGAAAGTTTATGATTTTTTGAAATTTGAATTTACCGCTCTAGTTTTTTTAGTAGCTTCGTATAAGTGCGTGACCTTCGTAAAACAGTCGCGAACAGTGCCCGATTGTGTGCGGTTGTGCGTGGAGAGTACGTTTGGGGTGCGTAACACCCCACGTGACTGATTGATTCATGAAGAGATTCATGAAGTTGATGAGCATGATTCATCTTCTAGAGCTATCCAATCGCCTTCATACAAAAGATGTATACTATGTCCAAGAACCAAGGACAGAAAAACAAAGACAACCTGCTTTAAATGCCAAGGAAATGTGTGCACATGATTGTTGTCTGTCAAAATTGTGATACCAGAAACTAATGTTTTTAAAATAGGTATTACAAATATTATTATTACTTGGTTTACTTTATAAGAGTTTAAACGTTGTTTAATATGTATGTTCAAAGATACTAGTCAATAAAAGTTTGATTTTGCATGTATATATTGTTTTATTTCTATAAACTAAAACGGGGTGTTGGACACCCCACGCGACTACTTACGGAAGTTTTTAGGCGCGAGTAACTAAGGGCTAGTAGGATTTTGTTTCAAAATTGATTAACGCTGGGTAAAACAACGTGCGTCCAACTATGCTTTATGTAAATTAACAAAAATCAAACAAAATTCAGAATTCTCTCTATTCTAAAATAAACCAAATCCAATACCAACACATGTCGTATAAAACACATGAAATGCAACACCATAATAAAGAATCAAATATTCAGGGAAATATTTCGCTGCGCGCCACATATGGTACCAGTTGTAGTGATGTCGAAGTTCAATATCGATTAAAATATTTCTGTCCATAGTTTTAAGCACTTAAGTTTACACATATTTCTACTAACCATGCCTCATTTTTTTTTTTTAACGTGTGGAAACCCCCTCGGGTGCCACCGCACCGAGCTAATACTCGGCGAAGTGGGTATGTCGGAATCGAACCCACTAAAACCACACGGTGTTCCGTCACAGGTGTCTATGGCCGAGGGCCCAGGTATAACTTAGGAAGGAACTCCCTGGACTGGTCTCTTAAAGTGTAAGGAGGCCAAGTTTTCATCTGTGCAGTGTGTGCACCCCTCTATGTAAGAGAAATAAGAACCCCAGCACAGCCTAAAAATGGCGACTGCGTTATGATAAATATATGACGGTTAATTCTTCAACGGGAAATTAAAGTTTTTAATAAAAAAGAATGTTTGGGATACAATTAGATATTAAAAAAATTCAGTTTAACGGTTTCTCTTCAGTTTTACTGCAGTGCCCCCGCCAATTCAAGCAAACAAGAAACAAATGCACGGACATTCAGGGCCATTATCGACCCCTTGTGGATCCTTATGGACTTCCTCGTCGACTACTTCTCACAACAGTTTGCAGTAGAAGGATTACAGTGTTGCGAGTTCGTATTGAGGCGATTTTAATGTACATACATTAACTTGCAGTAGAGTTGAAAATTGGAACATTACAGGCATATTACTGCAAATGAAATTTAAAAAAAATTCACCGATCCTGTCCTTTAAAAAAACCTATAAGTTCAAAGATCAAAAGTATAGATTTTTTTTTTTGGATTTGTCTTGTACTAGCCCCAAGCAATCTACAAAGTTTTCAGGGATTTCTAATTTTTTTTTCTGAGTGTTTACTAATTTCGGTGCCTCTCTCATGAGTTTAATCTTTTTAATTAAAGTAATCAAAACAAGCTTGAACATTGTAATTTAATGTAGACATCAAACTTCCAAACACATGTAATAATATATGTAAACTATTTTTAGATAGTAGAATACATTAATTAATCAAACTTTTATCATTTAAAAGCATGACTGGTAACTTTGCTAGTTAGAGTTCTTTAATTTATAACATTTTATATATATTCAGTGTCTAAAATACGGTCTTAACGGTTTCTTATCGGAGGTTCAACCTCCGATAAGAAACCCTTTCGAAATTATTTTCAGTCAGGATAAATGTCTTTTGATGATAAGAAGTCGCAAAAGAAGAGTGCAATGGTACGATCCCAATGACCAAGGTTTACTGTGCTCTAAATGTATGTGATTACCAGTAACAAAAAATATCATGATCAGACATGTTTTTTTTTAAAGATGAAAATATTCACTATAATAGTATGAAAATATTCGCTTCTTTAAATTAAATGAGATCAGTAAGACGAATTGTTGGGTGTTAATATTCAATAAAACTATTCATTTTAAAATAATATCTGGTAAAATACACATTTACACAGACACACTTTGTAAATAAATGGCTTCAATGCAACTTGCTTTCTCTGAATGCTAAAAAGACAAGATACATATGTTTCCACAAAACTAAAGTAACAGCCCCAAATAATACTCTCAGCATTAAAATTCACGAGTGTCCAGATCAGTTAATGTCCTGTGACTGTGAGGAATTGTCGAAAACAAATACTGTAAATTACCTCGGCGTGATTATTGATGAAAAGCTCAACTTTAATCCACACATAACAAGTCTGTCTAGCAAAATCCGAAAAAAACGGCAAATATTTTAAAATTGCTTCGTTCATCAGTATCAATAAACATTTTAAAATCTGTATATATTGCCCTGTGCCAGTCGCTGATAACATATTGCACAACCTGCTGGGGAAGTGATTAGAAATCAATGATGATTCAAATAGAAAGAGCTCAGAGAGCAGTAATAAAAACATTGCTTAAAAAACCCTTTCGGTATCCAACAAGAACCCTGTATAATGAAAGCAAATTGTTAAATGTTCGTTTTTAATTATACATTTTAAAATCAGTTCTTAAAGTACATAAAAAAACCATAAATTCAAAATACTATACAACTCTCACTAAACAGCGTGTATACAAGTTACCGCTACCTAAAGTAAACACAAGCTTTGCCAGACGCTTTAGTCCATTTAAAGACACCTATATCTACAATAAAACAAATAATACTTGTGATATAAAACTGTGTTCGGTGAAAGAAGCAAAGTTTAAAGTGACAAGATGGCTCCTTTCACTATCCTACGACTTCACCGAGAATCTCTTTGTTCATTTGTCATAAGCAATGTTATAATTTGTAATTAGTGATCGTTAAGAAAATTAATATTATGTGCGTAATTTTAAATCAAATGTAAATAATAATGGTATGGTTTTAGTTTTAATGTGTTTTGCCGAAAAACTCTATGTCCTCCGAGCGAACTCTATGTCCTCCTGCCTAGTGTGGGGCCACAGTAAAACACAACATTGCTATAATATTTGGCAATAAACAAATTTTAATTTTAATTTTTATGCGCTTTTACCACGATTATTAAATACAATGTAATACTAAAAAGTTACAGATTAATTCTTTAAGATTCTTATTTGGCAAATAAATTCCTAATAATTTCCTGGTGTTTGACTACAAACCAAAGTAACTGCTTTTATTATATAGATCATCTTAAAAAAACTTAAATAACTAAAAGGAAGTATTATGAAATTACAACTAGCGACAAAGTTTATTACAAAATTTCACAAACGCCTTGTTACGTTAAAGTTATGGAACTGTGAAGTAATATTAAGTGATGAAATGCGATTGTAACAAAAATACCATTAATATACTATGTCATCCTTTTATTAGCAAAACTCCTTTTTGAACATTATTAAGTCCCCAATTAGTTCAGATTAAGAAGTATGTACAAAAATTCCAGTCTCAACTACTAAGCACTTGAATTCCTCCCCCATTGCTGCTGAGTTTTTATTAGTACAATCAGAGTTGACACTGATGTTTAATATATGTATTAATTGTGGCATATTTCCTGATCTAATGAAATGTAATGAGATAAAACTATTGCTTAAATCGGGTAGTACATCCGACCGATAAAGTATTTGAAAATCAAGTGAAAGAAAGATTCTTTCACTGTCATCACTGTTTTATGTCCGTGCGGTGACATTTTAGGTCCATTTTTGTTTCTGGTACATAAATAATTTACCACGGCTTATTAATTATGGTCTTAATATAATGTTTTTACAGGTGATACATCGCTTTTATTTAAAATTGAACAGCAGCAACCTATAAGAAACCCTGTAAATAACGCTCTCTCTAAAACAGTGCATTGGTTAAATGTTAACAATTTGATATTAAACGCGAAAAATACCAACACTAATGTGAAACAAATTGATAGCAGTATACCAGTAAATGATGCAGTGTTGGACCTTGTAGATAGCATGAAATTCTTGGCCATTACCTTTAATTCTAAGCTACAATGGGATAAATTTCGAATAGACTCAGCTCAGCAACATATGTAGTAAACATGATTACCCAGTTAAGCAACCCTTTTAGTGTTTTAGTTATTTCCATAGTGTTATTTCGTACGATATTTTGTTTTGGGGAAACAAAGTCATTCAAGCAATTTATAACTTACTCGTAAGGTCTAGAGATTCACAAAGGGAACATTTTTAAGAAATCGGTATAACGACGCCAGCATCCCAGTGTTTACATGAAAACTTAATTATAAAACATACTAAAGGATATTCAAAATTATACATAAAAAATTGTGACTTTTTGAAAGAATACTAGACATAAGGATAAGGTTGTGCTGCCCATGACTAGGCCAAAAAAAATAGTTAAATTTGATGCCAAAGTACAAAATCCCTAGCCTATACAAAACCTGAGTATGAACAAATTCAAAATTATAGTCAAACAGAAACGTTGTTGTTACCATATGCATGCAGTCGGGGGAAAAGTTTCTTCATATTTTATATACAAATTCAAGACTTTTTGTTTTCAAAGTTTAATTACATTTAATTATAATATATATTATTTTGTGCAATTTTGTTCGATAACTTTGTGCCATCTTGAAGGTAGTGATATAATCCCGTTGCTGTAGAAATTTTAGGATTTTTGATCAAAAAACTGCGACTAGTAGTTCTAACAATCTTATCTTGATGTTAACCTAACACTGCCCAAAAGATTCTAAAAAAACCGAAACAGGTGCTTGGTCAGGACTATATGGTGGATGCGATAACACTTTCCAATCAAGCTCTCTCAATTTTTGCTGAGTGGTCAAAGATCTGTGTGGTCTGGCGTTATCATGATGAAAGACCACTCCTTTTCTGTTCATCAATTCCGGCCGTTTTTTCCTAATATCCTGCTTGAGTCTCATTAGTTGTTGGCCGTAGAGATTCGAATCGATGGTTTTGCCCGGCGGTAAAAACTTATAATGAACGATGGCCTTCCAATCCCACCATACACACAGCATCACTTTATTGCGTGTTAATCCGGGTTTTGCTACAGTCTGTGGAGCTTGACCACCCTTTGACCATGACCTTTTTACACGTTCTTATCGTAGATGATCCACTTTTCATCACCAGTGATCAATCTTTTCGAAAATGGTTCAATGTTTCAATAGAGAATCGCAAATGAATACACGAATTTTCAAATTGGTCAAAACTATTTAGTGGTCAATCCCCAGTTCCTCGGCTATGTCGTAACTACTAATATGCCGATCTTGCTCCACTTTTTCAAAAATAGTAACTTTATCCGTATGAGGGCGACCAGACCGAGCTGCATCTTTGATATAAAAATTCCCGGACTGAAAACGCTTGAGCCAACTTTGTGCTACTTTACTGATACTGCATTCGGTCCATAAACTATAAACGTCACAAATTTTTTTCGCGGCTTGAGTCTCATTTTTCCCTTTTTGTAACAAAACTTCAGAATGTATCAAATTTCTTCGTTAGATTCACTCGTTTTGCGGACAATCGAAAAAGGGTGGGAAAGTATTTTAACTTTTTACTTTTCTATATTTATTGATATTAAAACTAGTCAGATACAAACAGTATAACCAAAGAGATTTTTCTTCAATTTTATAAATCCTCCTCCTCTGTCGTTCACTCTTGATAGAGTGGTCGTGGTTTCGTGATGATGCTCTGGTTTGGATAATGCATCCCTCGCGATGCGTCTCCATTTGTTGCGGTTTTCAGCTTTACGGGGACATTGGACTATGGAGGTTTATTTTATACATACAAAATACGAAAATACTTATTCCCCGACCTATTATGATAAAAATGCTTGGGATTAAGTTGCTCTAATTTCTTCTATTCTTCTTTTTGCATTTTTTTATACTTAATCTGTGTCATGCTATTTTCCAAATGCATATTTTCATAGTTTGTGAATGAAACGTCAGTCACAACAGTCTGGTAGTTAGTTTTCATTGGCCTACTAAATGTTACTTCGGTGTGGGACCAATTGGAGTCGTATAACTTCCTAAGAAGTGGTTGAGTTCCGTGATTGGCTAGGCTGGTCATAGGAAATGCCGGTACCATCTAGGTCTACCAGAACTAATCGACGGGTAAAAGTGTCTTAAATGATCTGTTTGTAAAATTAATTAATTTATCATTTCATGTAGAACATCATACTGTAAAAGTTGCAACAGCTTTTGTCCGTTTGCGTATAGTTACAGTTTTTTTTTCTAGACCCTAGGTCCCCTATATTCTATTCTGGGTCTCTGACAAGGTGTATGCAAAATTTCGTGAAAATCTATTGTCTAGTTAAGGCGTGAAATCGTAACAAAGAAACTCACTTTTATTAGTTGATAACTTAGGATGAACACTAACATTATAACTAAAACGATTGGTTATAAAATGTTCGACGGTGTATCTAACCTGACCTTGTATCATTGTCTGTGTAAGAGGGAAACAAGAATACTTTTTGGATAGTATCGATATAATTTTGTTCCGCACTAGTTAATACGATCTAAATGTAGGTTTTATTCAAATTCGATGTGTTACAACAGAGTGGACGCGAGTGGCAGAGTTTTTGCAAGTTGCCGACTACTGTGGGGAATTTTCATCAAATGCAAATGCAGTGAGGATGGATGCCTAAGTAAAGATAGACCTCCAGTAGATGAGAGTACTTGAGGATATTATAGTATCATCACAGACTTCGAATACGTCTGGGCTGAATAATCAATGCAAAAGTCTTTTGGTACTTCACTAAATCACGATGGTCGTCTGCGATTTATGAATTGTACAAATCTTTTAAAAGTCTACAATAAAGTATTGTATTGTCACAGGTTAAGTTTAGCCTGTGACTGTTCATCGACGGCGATATTTGGCAGATTATTGAAACTGTCTAAGAATATGTAACTTCACCATAATACCAACATATCAAGCATAGATCGGTTTAACAAACTCTGTGGCGCGCACCACATTTTGATTCCCGCTCAGTGCAAATATTTGTATTCGTGAGTATGTCTATTTGCATTGGTATACTAAGCATAGTACATACTATGCTTAGTATGGGTCTAGATAGCGATGTATAACGTTTCCTAAAATATTATTATTATAGAATGTCCACTGCTAAGCAAGTGCCTCTGTCAAAGGACACACTCTTACACAAAAATGCACACATGAGTGTGTATTCGCGTGTCCGTGTGTAATAGTGCGCCCGCGTGTATGTGTGTGTTTAGCCTAGTTGCGATGCAAGTTGCGGTCTGCCAAAAATCTCTTACACGTAATATATCCGCAAAAAAGATAAGGAAAGTTTGTTTAGAAGTGACTGAAGTTTAATGAAAACTACATGATTTTAAAATCAGTAATGTTATGATTACGTTTTGATTTAATATAGAAGTAAAGTTTACTATCACTTTACAGTTTCAAAGTATAACAAACTTTACTAATAATGAAATTAAATCTTGTAAGGTTCGCTTTCAAATCTCATTAGCGTGCAGTGGATGCCCGCCCGATATAACAATTCAAACACCTCCGGAATTCATTCTTCAATTCAAATTGCCGACGACTCAGCCTTTTAATTTATTTCCATATGAAAGTGTCTGAACGTACCTTGTCAAATTAAGGACGGAGTGTCATTGTAGTATGTCGTCGGATTATTGCAATGCCTTTTGATAGCAAAATGAGGAATTTTGGGGACTTACTTATTCCAGGCTATTGAAAAAATTTCTTCAACATGTACGAACGTTCATAACTTACGAATGACTCCCGTTATACAGGACCGGATCTGAATGTGGAAAAAAGTCAAATCATTTGGCCGAAGCCGATCAATAGACCATCGCCAAAACCTTCTACCAAAAAGCTGAAGCCGAAGGTATAATAACCCTAAAATATTTGGTTCATGATTGTTTAAATAAAGAAAAAGTTATGTTGACTGTATTAACTTAATGAGACGACAGAAATAACCTGCTACTGGCTAAAACATTGAAAATTTAACAATCACAATACGTAACAATAGTGCACCTGGCTTTGAAATTATGTCATTAATGCATTAACAACAGAATTTTGTAATAATTATAATTAACAATTTAAGTACTATTGAGAAGTAAGTAACCTAAGTATACTTACGTCACATTTAAATGCTTTTAATAATCTCAATCTTTTCTTCTTAATCAAATAATAATTTTCACAATCATATTATAAAACAAATACAAAACACCAAAGGAGATAATCAAAGCCCGTACGTACGTAACGTTGTTTTGTTTTGCTTTGCTAAACTGTCATTACCAGCCGCCGAGCTCTCGCATATTCGTAAATCGTAATAGATGGTTCAATTTCGGTACTTGTTAGAAACCTTTGGCTTCGGCCAAAACTTCGGCCCATTTTCGCCGAATCCGAAGGTTTGGCCGAAGGTGGTATTTTTCGGCCACTAGTATGAGTAGTAGTAGTTCGGTTGAACACTAGTATGAACTAATTTATGTTCAATGGGTCTTCTCTTGGCTTTTGAGAAATAAATGACTGTTGTCAGATTAGTAAAATCAATGACATGAACAAGAAAGTAGGCAACAGTAGGTATTATACAATAATATTTTATTTACTGCATTTTTTTAAATAATTTATTATATTCTTATAAAGACCAATAGTACATTTTTTAAATAGTAACGTGTGTCCTTTCATTTCCTTATTATTATAACACACAATATGCGTTCCCATCATCCCATCATCATTGTAAACAGCTGTTGTTGCTTACTGGCGCAGTAAAAACATGTTGAATAAACCATAATGAACCATGGAAATTAAAGCGTATTCTATGTTCTTATTTAAAATTAAAAATACCTTATCTTAACCCACAATTTCAAATTATTTCAGGCATTTTTTTACAGAGTTGGAATTAATTCTAATCGAGTTACTCCATATTTAGTTAGTAATGCGCGCCAATAAACCTTAAATGTTTACCAAATTCTAATTCAACGACCAAAATTCTTAAGATAAATTATTTAATAATCTACAGCTTCTGAAACACATAATTTGTTAAAACTTTCAAATAGCTGATTACCATAATGATTAAAAATTTACTTCTGCCTTGCGTAACCAACAAAGTTGTAGAAAAGTTTGGATAAAATTAATTTTTGTAGTCCTAAATTGCGTACTTTGAAAATAACTGAAGCAAACACAACAACGATAAAAAAGAACTTGCGATGCGTGAATACGTGCTTTGATGCGTATTAATTACTCTGTCACCATAGAAACTACACAATGAAACCATAAATCTAAAAATTCAATGCTTTAAAGTATTGACCAAAAGCTGACTTTTTTTACTGAAACTGTTTATGCGTATAAAGGATCTAGTTTTATAACATGACGTTATAATTCCTCTCAACTAAGTGCCTTTTTCTCTTTACTTCTATCTTACACCAAAAGTACACGTTATTCTTTTATCTATTTTGTCCATCCAAAGGTTGCCTGTAAGAGATCGCTCGTAGCGATAAGGACGCGTATTGTACATATCCAGTTTGTATATTTATTTTAAGCAATACATCATTGATATACAGTACAAAAAGAACAAAGGAGAAATATTGGAGTATACTCCTTAAGAATCGATTTTCATATAAGGCGCCCGGTATGAAAAAAATATGAAGAGTAAAATTTCGTGATCGTACGGCAGCGTAACGCTTTAACGCTTTGTTGAGAGAGAGAGAGAGAGAGAGAGAGAGAGAGAGCCTCCAGGAAATTGTAAACTCCAGTCGTGCGTCGAAGCTGACACACACCTTTTTTTTCTATTCTATTCTAAAATTGAAAGACTGCTTAAGATCATTTAATTTTTTTCCTGCTTGTAAAATCAAACCATATTAGGTACACTATAACTTCATAATATTGGTACATATAATGAGTAGAAAAAAAACATGAGTACAAGATATAATCCTACCCAACATCCTTTAATCTCTCGCGTTCCAAAAGAAAAGACGGACAATGGTTAATTTATCACAATTAATTATATCTTTATCGTTACGGAAGTGACTTGAAGTGACCTTACTAATCCTTTTAACGAGATCCCCTATCTTAAAAGAACTTGACAAAAGTTAATTGGTTTTATTTTCATTATTTTCATGGCACCCTTCGTGATTAAAATCAATAAGATGAATGTATACAGAGTGTACTTTTAATTATGTATTTGTTTTCAGTTCAGTGTTCACTTTATCAACTGCCATCTCCTCAGAGTTTGCGTTTCAAAGAAAGTTGAACCAACCAAACCCACATCCGGTCTCCGGTATCAACCCTGTTGCCAGGGCGGGCGGTATAAACGAAACACGGTGACTAAGCCATCTATCACCGAAAGACCGTTCACATCATCTCTGATGACCCCAGCCACCCGGAGGAAAGTTAACACTCTTGACCTTTCAAGGAGCTTTCTCAAGCCGAAAGCTGGCTGCCGTCTCTGACCAGATGAACGCACCAGGTCACGTGGCTGTTTTTGAAAGGTTTTTCTACACAGCCCTAAAAAGACATTGCTCCTGTTCGTTACCTGTTCACGGCTTCTCCACTGTAGTAACCAGAGCGAGACGCGGGGAAAGAAACAAGATTTACCACAATAATTTTCGTATACAAGACAACTCTAAATCATTTTTTTTCTAACAAGGAAAACGTCCGTTTTCTCTAACAGAATTTTTCTTTGCTTATCGTGAAATTACTTGTTTTTTAACAAAACCGTAGCGCCGTGAACGCTATTAATTATGGATAAAATTCTACGTAACAAAGTTGGTGAAATATGAGACAGATTGGAAAGAAGGATGTGTTGTGTCATTTCTGAAAGAAACATATTAAATATACATAGTCAACAAGTCGTACTTTCATACTGCTAGTGATACACCTGAAATAAAAAATGAGGGCTGGTTTATTTTATTTATTAACAATTAATAATAACGAACATTCACAGACTTGCAAAGTCAAAGGCAGTCTGCTTCCGAGTGCTACAGATTTTATAAGTAAAAGGACGAAAAAAAATTATGAAGAATCTAGTAGATAAATATTTAAGTATTTATCTCTTCCTTTTTTTAATAAAGATACTATAATTTTTACATCAATCATTGCTTTGCAAACAGTGGCAATATTAGACAAGCGAAAACGTTTCGTTCATAACTTTCAGTAGTACATCATCGACGCAGAATAATCTCCTACCTCCATGAGCGCATGAGCGCTGGCGGTTGCCCTTGCAGAAGCATGCCCAAGACGGTAGCGCGATATGTTCTACGCCCACTTCTCTGATCTGAAGGGGGGTAAGACCCCCCGTACTCCACGGTGTGGTCGCCTCGGCCAAGGTCTGCAGGGATTCCTGGAGGCTTCCATCTTAGGGTATACCCGGATCCCCTGAAATAGACCCATTTGTGACGAAACACCGTGTGGTTTTGGTCGGTTCGATTCCGACATTCGGACCCTTTCACCGTTAGCTGCGGTGAGGTGATGACCCGTAGGGGAACAAATAAATGGATACGGACTAAAAATTTCAGTAGTTCATCATCGAATATAAGGGACTAGCGGTAACATTAGCTTATGCCAAGAATGTGTTACAATGTTCCTTTTTTAAACCCCGGTGCAAAAAAGAGGTTTCAAAAGAATAAGACAGGATTTTCGATTAAAGCTCTCAGTCGGCTTGATTTCTTCCGACATTTTAAACAATTATCGTCATTTCACAAATGAACACAAAACATTATTGAACTATACGTATAAACCCTCGTCTTAAATCACTGCATTTATTAATCAAAACCGCATTAAAATCTGTTGCGTAATTTAAAACATCTAGGCGTACAGAGGGACATACGGCGGGAAGCGTCTATGTAGTTTATATTATACTATACATACAACAAAATGTTATATACAAGTAGCCATTTTAAAGTAATTACAATGTAACTGAAATATCCATTACATAATAGTGATGTAACACGTTACACTCGTATAATGCGATTTTTTTTAATTGTATAATCGGATGACAGGATATTGTATGCAATTAACCACATTACAATCTCCATTATAATTACGGCTTTGCCTATATGCTGAACGTAAATAAGCGATCACAGCTAAATGAAAGGTATAAATTAATTCGTCTGATGTAATTAATTTGCTATTGTTACGACAGGAAAGTCAAAATTAATACTATAATGCATGTTTAATTCTTTGGAGCTTCTGGTATTTTTCTTTACAGGGTAAAAACAAATACATCATACTTCTATAGACCACGGGCTACGGCTGTCTTACGATTTGATTTCTTTGCCGCTCAGATTTATCTAATAAGAGTTCGTCTCATACAGCAATTTATAAATCATGAAAGTCTTTCGATGGCTTCTCCTTTGCGATTTTGACCAGATAGTCAATATTTTGTGAAATATCACAAAATTTATTTTAGATTCTTAACATGAACTATAAATTGCAAGAAAGAAGTTTCCTACACTTAAAAAAATATTTAATAGTCTTCATGAAATTTTATGTTAAACAAGAATTTGAAAAAAATAATGTTAATATTTTCCAGTTTTTATTATACTTGGCTAGCAGCGCCCCGTGGTTTCACCCGCGTAAGTCCCGATCCCGGGAGAATATCGAGATAAAAGTAGCCTATGCGTCAATCCAGGTCTCCAGCTATCTACATACCAAGTTTCATCGCAATCGGTTCTGTGGTTTTTGCGTGAAAGAATAACAAACATCTATCCATCCACCTATCCAATCCCACTAATATTATAAATGTGAAAGTTTGGATGGATGGATGGATGGATGGATGGATGGATGTGGGATTATAGTAGGATTAGTAAAACCGAACCTTAAAGTAAATCATTCGATGACAGTAAAATATGACGCCACAATGCATTGTTTCATACAAATTTCATAACCTAGTATTGACGTTTAAAAAAAGAAACTGATTTTAGTGGATTGTCAACTAACTGTTGTTTTCATTTTTATATGCTATCGCCAACGCTTCCAACCTTTGTATGTATCTATTTCTATATACCTTTCTCGTTTGACTATTTAACTTTATATGAAACGGTCAGATCCTCTGGAGTATGAAACTTTATTTTTTTTGAAATATTCAAAGCGACACAATAACAACTAAAACAATTTAATGAAAATAGTCCTTCTTTTATAATAATAGTGTGTTCCATTTTTATTTGTGTGACAAATTGATTTTGATTGCAATCGAATCGGTATTACAATTGTCATTCCATAAAATCGAATAACGAAATCGCTTAAATTTCTTATTCAATTAGAGATTCAATTCATATGAGTGCTCAATTTCCTGTTCGAATATTTCGATATTTGTTTTTATCATCTTTATTTTGAACTCAAGAAAAATATTCCGAACGATTTTTTAAGTAAAGGCTTCTTTAGCGGCGTTGTGCACTTTTTGGGTAAAAAGTGTTAAACTCGCGTCAGGACACGGGACCTGATCGAAAATTCGTAAGACGAGCCGAGTTTCTTATATTTAAAAAAATATAAAATTCGAAATTCAAACATTTATGAGCGGCCAGGAGCGTAGAACTTCCAGTGTACCCTATGTATACATTTAGATATGTTATTACCTACTTTTTATTTTTAACCTAATTATATATATACAGATGTGTGTGTATGTAAATGCAAATACATTGTGAAGGTATGTTTTCACTTCTGACGTGCAGTTCTACGACTGACTGTTTCTTTTTGTGTGTTAGCTTGGCTTACTATGGTTTAACACAATATAATACCAAAAAAATATAACCCATATCATTAGTAGAACTGTTTATAAGGAGAGTTGATATCGATATATCTTTTATTGTTCCCAGCCGTCTGACATTGATGCTAAAAAGGTTAGTAAGAGGAGTATTTTATATCACAATTATGAATGCAAAAACCTATTGATAGTTAGCCAAAATTAGAGTACATTGGATTATATTTCACTGGAAGATAAAACCATTGCTTGACAAAGGCAGAAGTGAAATACGAAATTTTTGCGTTGTGTTATAAGTACTACATGTTATTTGTATATTGGGATCGTGCACGACAGTAGCGCCACTTAGCATGCGCAACTATTCGGGATTATGTCAAATAATGACATACAAAATGTTTTATTATTTTCTAATAAATAAAGTAATTAAAGGAACATAGAAAGACGAGAAACAGTTTTTTAAAGGAATTTGTTAGAAACAGTATATAGAAAAATTATTATAATTATAAAAACCGGTTTTGAATGTATAAAACACAACATAAGTTTTCAACCTCAAACTCTGTTCAAAGGAAATAAATTAGTTTTAGCTCAACATGTAAGAAATGTTGAAGAGCTACGAAATAATGGCCACAGTTATTTAATAGTTATTCCACGAATACAATTAAAACTTTACATTATTAAAATAAATTAAAGCTTGACATCATTAAATTGTATTAAAACTTTGACATTATTATAAATATCAGTATAGACATATTGAACATTTTTAAATTGTAAATAATTTTATTATGATTATTTGTATCAATAATTATAATGATAATTTGCATGTCAATAGTATTGACTAAAGACGCATGTGTTAGAATATTCTGCACCGACTTTTCTGCAAATAAATAAATGTGATTTGATAAGAGTCTACATCATTCGTCAAACATCGGTGACATTAACACCCTATAAAACAAATTTAAAATTAAGTTCTCTCGTAATGCTTTAAACGTAATGAAGGCTACATTACATTATTAATAATAGTAATTAAATGTGCTACATTACCTATGTAGCACACTTAATTTAGTATTTTACGGTAGATAAGGTACTTTAACAAATTTTTGCAGTTCACAACACAACAACAATTAAGAACTATTTCAAATTACAAACAAATTGTAGGAAATCTCAAAGTATTTTCTTTGACTGATATGATAGACTATCCCGAATTGTTTCAGATTTCTGCCACGGCATGAGCTGCGATCGCTTTATATACCCCCACCATGCACTTCGCACGTAGCGAATAGGTATAAGGTTCGTCGCTGGGGGAAGAACCCTCTTCTGTGCGACTAAACTGTACGTTGAAGTCCGACCGCCGAATATATTTATTATAATGAAAATACTTAGCTTACTTGATAGCTTGTGTTCTGACTGTATACAATTCCTTAGCTTACATGCAGATTTTTATAACAGTTCACTGGAACTGGAGAAGCCGTACATCTGTAATTTAAAATTCAATATCTTTATTTCATAACATTGCTTAACAATTATTTGAAACCGTGCTTGTTTTTAACTAAAAATTATAGATCAACACGCACAATGTCACTGCAACAATAGGTTGATTTGTCGAAAGTAATATTATTGAAACAGTGGATAAGAAATAATACCGTATTTACCTGTGTCGATCTTTAACCACCCGTTCCTGTTTAGCCTTCTGAGAAGAAATCGGGCAAACAAACTCACGGCCACTCTTTTAAATCACCAGATAGTTATTACAATCTTTTGTAAATTGTATTACAGCATTGTCTTGTTGTGCAGTAGCAAGTAGAAAAACTGAAAAATAAGAAAAAAAAGAAAGTAAATAAATTAATTGTAAAAACTACATTTTAAAACAAACTTTTATTTAAATGCTCTGAATACTATAAATAGAAGAAAATGTGGAATCAATCGAGCCCAAACTCGATGGGTTTATCTTGTTTAGTTAAGAACTTCCTATGGCCGTCTTCCGGCTCCATCATCGGAACAGCTCCATGGTACCATATTTTTATATTTTCGCTGAAGATACATATATATAACAAATTTGAGCCTAGTCGGACATCGGAAAGTGGTTCTAATTTAGCTTTAGATTCATGCCTAACACACATTGATTATTTATACATACATACAAACATTGAAAGTTAAATAAAAGCTTGTAAAAAAGAAACAAAAAATATAACAACAAAACTAAAAGATATTAGCTCACATTACATTTCTATTGCACATTTGAAATAGCCAAATTGACAACTATGCCTCTAATTAGGAATATATAATAATCCACTAATTAGGAAAAGACTAGGGATTAAATTATTATAGATAAAAAGGCTAGCGATTAAATTATTTTAGATAAAAAGGCTAGGGATTAAATTATTATGGATAAAAAGGCTAGGGATTAAATTATTATAGATAAAAAAGGCTAGGGATTAATTTAATTTTTATAGATAAAAAGGCTAGGGATTAAATTATTATAGATAAAAAGGCTAGGGATTAAATTATTATGGATAAAAAGGCTAGGGATTAAATTATTATAGATAAAAAGTCTAGGGATTAAATTATTATGGATAAAAAGGCTAGGGATTAAATTATTATGGATACAAATCTGTAATAATTTAATTAGTGGATTTTTATATATTCCTAATTAGAGGCATAGATGTTAATTCGGCGTTTAATTATATTTGTTTAGACTTAATATGTGTATACCTATTATCTGAGATTTTATTATTAAATCGCATAGGTACATTGACATCAAAATGACTTGTTAATATTTTGGAACCTAAAGGAGGGTACGTGTAAGAAAGAATTTGTTTGCTTGAATTGTTCTTCTCTTAGATTATAAGACTCCTAATTCAAAATTTTCTTTTGTGTTTCTTTACACATACATACATAGGACATAGGCATGTATATATGTGTATATCATGATTCTTGAATATATATAGAAACAGAATAGTGGGTAACCATGTAAGTTAAACGCCTTATACTGTAAAGCACAATTATTGCGTTTGAAATAATAATAGGAATGACATTGCATCATATTGTAATTTCATAGCTGTCAATTCGAAAGAATTAGGTAGGATGAGCAAAACAGATATTTTTGAAATAATCAATTTATTTACAAAATTTGATCACATATTTTATCTGACTAAATTATGTGAAAACGACTACAAAAAGCGAAAGGTGTGCAGTATATATGTTGACATGTCATGTTCGGCAAGTCTATACAATGACTGTTCAAGTTATACTGGTCAATGAAATAAAGCAAAACATTCAAAACTTAATCAATTATGGTCGTATATCGACCAATAGACAATCTCTAGTTATTTATGAAATCAAGAGATCCGATAATAATATAATTTAAAAAGTAACTTAAAACAAAAATGTTACGCAAATTAGTTTTGTATGCAAACCGTACGTTCCTATTCTTATTTGAAACGCATTGTACACGCACAAACTCGCGTACCAAACTATTCTTGTTACTAAAGATCTGTGCTTCTACGTAGTAAGTAGTATATCTATAACAATAATATGCCAACATTGAATACAAAACTAGCTTAAGTGATAAAGTGTGGATAATACATCACTATTTCCCTAAGAGGGTTCCACAGCTGAAACTACTTATAAAATTGTTCAAACGAATCCCATCTCTAACGTCCCCAATTTTGTTTATTACATTTACTTCCTTATAATAACCCAGTAAATTAAAGTAGATATATTTTGTGTTGCGGAAAATACGGGAATTTCTTGCCCTAATAAGTACATGTGTCGCACATTATGTGTTTTTTTTGTATGCGGTAGGGAATTTATTATGTTTTTTGTTATAAAGACTTGCTCACTTTACCACGGCTTTGTTTTTATTTATTTGGGACATAAACTTTTGTTTTTACAATCTTGACTTATATCTATCTATCCGTCTACATATGTAACGGAAGTTTTCACCAACTCCAAGACGTCCGATTAATTTAAAAACTTTGCACAAATATCAAGGACTGATGACAATATAAGGCAAAAAGCAAAGAACTAAGAAAATAAATTATAGTTTATTAAACTAAAAACCACGCTATAATGGCAAACTGAACAAAAAAAAAGTGTGTGTGCCATTTACACACGGCTGGAGTGAAACTTCAGAAAAACAGATACAAAGATACACAAAGAATTTCCCTAATAATCAGTAAGCAAACCTGAAGTCCAATTACAACTGTACACAACTTTCAAAACAAACAATACTTCGTTTTCAATATAAGGTTAAGGTTGGATTTAAATGTAAATTTGTAAAGAATCAATTAAGTATAAGTGAAATATGGAGAAAATATGCACAAAAATTACACCACGTTGACATTGACATATAGTACGCAGGCGCAAAGACAAAGATTGGTAGTACGCAGGCGCAAAGACAAAAATTATAGGAACTTTATCGTGATGCTTCTGTTTCATCGAATTTCAAATCACAACGATTCTAAAGAAGTTTCGCTTCAAAAAATATTTTTGATTGTAATGTGCGTGAGTGTGCGTTATTAAAGGATGATGAAGGATGGTGAGGATTGTAAATAACAAATAATATCTGTTTAATTTATGTATTGGTGTGATTTTTGTTTTCGAACGAGCAAACGACTCACTTGATGGGAAGCGGTTACGTAAACTTTAGATTCTTGCAACATCGGTAATGACACAAAATATAAATGTAATTATTTTAAATTAAATTAAACTCAAGTAATAGTAAATACTTATGTATGCAAATACAATTCAAAAGATTGTCAAAAAAGTACATGAATACAAGTATGTTATACATTGGTTATTTATATGTGTAAAAGTCTCAAGTTTGCTAATTGCCTTTGCTGCGAAAAAACCAGGTAGGTACATAAAGCGTTAATGTGTCGATTTAAAATTTTATTTTACCTAGACTAATAACCACAAATTTTCTTATCTTCTTGCTAACTCCGTATATATGGGTACCTATCTGCTACAATATCGAAACGTACTCGAGAGAAAGTAAGAACCACAGAACTGAGAATATGTATTTAGAAATGCTATAGTTTGTTCCAAATCTTTTTGTTCGTGGGAGAGCCATGCTTCGACACTTATGGGACGGCTCGACCGGAGTGATACCACGGCCTCACAGAAAACCGGCAGTAAAGCAATGATTGCTTTGCTTTTCGCCGAGTGAGTGAGGTTACCGGAGGCCCTAACCCTTCCCTCTCTCCATTCCTCTCCCCCTCTTGTCCCCTTCCCCTACACCCACCTTAAAGGCTGGCAACGCACTTGTGACTCTTGGGTTGCAGGTGCCCATGGGTGGCGGTAGTCATTTACCATCAGGTGACGAGTCTGCTCGTTAGCCTCCGAGATCCGAATCGTTTGCCTCCGAATGAGACATCATAAAAAAAAAAACCGCACACGCTTAGATGATAATCTTTCCTTTACACACACAGAACTCTACGCTAATTCGTCACAGAGGATTTATTAAACATGAATCCTAAACGCTATTTATAATAATAGTAAATACACCCTTACATGGATCAGTATAAGGTAGCGTTTCGTAGAGACATATTGGCAGCCATTAAGTCCGAGACAGCGGTGCTGCAATAGCTGCCTTTACACGGTCACTCTATCGCACGTTCTCAGGAGCGTACAGGATTGCGCGCGGGAATGCTTGCACGCGCAATCGTGCGCGATTACATTTTTGAAGTTATTTAAGCTAACGTTAGCTTAAATAACTTCAAAAATGTAAGAGAACGCGCGATAGAGTGACCGTGTAAAGGCAGCTATTAGAGAGCTAGGTAACGAGTGCGCGTCTTAACATTTACCAAATATTTTCATACCAAATGTATAGCTATATACTGTAATCAATGTAGTTCATTGCGTGCTCTCGTAGTTCCAATATAGTTAGTAGGTACTTAAATATAATACTCCATGTACAACTGTTTCAGTAGATTAGATCATAACGGTTTTTTCTTTTAAATTATATAATTATTTGTGAATTTTTATTAATAATACTTAAAAACAAAAGGTTTTGAACTCACTGACGAAATTATATCTTACTTTGGGTACACTGCAGTCCTAACTTCTTTTTCGATACATAATTAAGGCACAACTTGGCATAATTATTGTTGTCACCCAGCTTCGTCCCCGGCGAAAGTATATACGCGAGTAAGAAGATGTTTGCATGTTTTTGGCAAAGCTATGAGCATGTGCTCATAGCTTCGGTATCCCGCCCACATTGCTCTTCTTATTGATTTTCAGTTTTGTGGTATGAACAGACATACTATTCTGTTTTTGACCGGCGACATTTTCGATATAACTGCTTGTAAAATGTAATCAAGTTGCAAAAAGAAGAATGTCTTGTCACAAAGGTCTATCTAGCAGCACGTTTAATACGTGTAACATATATGTACAGACACCAAACTAGTTGTGAAGTGCATGGTCTACCATGCGCTATAACAATGATGTATATTAAAAGAGAAAGTATTTGTTTATTTTAATAAACAAATACTTTCTCTTTTAATATACATCATTGTTATATATATCATCAATGTTATAATGTGTTTTAACTTTTTAAAGTTATAACACATTATAACACAAACATTCGGTAGAAAAATAATTTAGGTATTTTAAACACAAAGCTCGTTTATATTTAAAACTTAATATTGAATGTCAAGAATTTATAGGTATTAGAGATCGCGTGGTGGTCGAATTTCGACTATGGTTTATTTCATATGCCAATATTTCTTGACCTGTCATTGTATAGACTTTTGTATCATGACAGGTCAAAATATATACTAGACACTCATAGCTGGATGTACCCGTTTTTGCATTTTTTTACCTTTGTAGCAAATATTGTTCAAAAATTTTAGCATTCATCACTTCTTCTCTGGATAAACTATAAGTGTGCGAAATTTCATACTCCTCCGTCCGCCCAATTTTCGTAAAAAGGGATCCAAAGTTTTCGCTTCACGTATTAATATATAGATAGTTAAAGTAACAACGTTTTCAACTTTTATTTTACATGCCTAATCTAAAATTCTCGTCAGAAACACGCATCGTTATCTCAGTTTTCTAAAGCTGTGCTATATTAAAGTTACCACAAGTCTGTGGCTTAATACCTCTACTATGAGTAGTCGAAATATACAAATAGAATACATAGTCCATAGTATATGTAGTAAATAACATTAGATAAATGTTTGTAAATATGTATTAATTAGCGAATATATTTATATGTTAAATTAGTGTATAACCACAAAATACATACATAACAGTACTTAGTACCTTTACATGCGTTAGTATACTAAGTTTATGGTTTAACTATCTCTATTCTTAATTTTATAAAAACCCTTTATCATGAAAGTGCAACAAATATACGAGGGCTACACTGAAAATTTCGGGAATCAAGGAAGTGACACAACATTACTATTTAAAAAGTATTTATTGCTTTTCGAAGTATTCTCCGCGAAATTTGACACATTTTCCATACGATGGAACCAATAATTGAAGCAACCATTCCATTCGGAAGTTGGGGTCTCCAAAATGGCCGTTTTGTAGGCGTCCACAGCTTCTTCAAGTGATGAAAATCTCTGACCACGCAATTTATTCTTAATTTTAGGGAAAGTATAGAAATCATTAGGGCTTAGGTCGGGACTGTACGGCTGATGGTCTAATAATTCTATGTTTTCTTGCTCTAAAAACTCTTTGGTTCTGTGCGCGGTGTGAGAACTCGCATTGTCGTGATGGAGGATGATGCGGCGGTTGCAGTTCTCTTTACGGAGTTTGGAAACGACCTGTGGCAAACAAATGCTAGCATACCATTCTGCATTAACCGTTCTTTGTCCCTCAAGAGGAATAGTCACAACATGGCCGGTTTTGGAGACAAACGTGGTCACCATTTTTTCTGCAACACTCCGTGAACAAACAATTTTAGTTGGCTTTAACTCATTTTCGAACATCCAAACTCGTGACTGGTTTTTTGTTTCGGGTTCGTACGCGTATATCCAGAATTCGTCACCTGATACAATGTTGTATACAGCATTTGAGGATCCTGCGTGGAATTTTCGAGAGTTCTGACGCACCAAGTAACGCGAGCCGCTTTTTGCTCTTCACAGAGCAAATGCGGTATCCATCGGGAAAACAACTTTTTTACACCTAATTGTTCATGCAAGATTATTTGTATTTGACTCATGCTAATGTCTAAATTTGCCTGAATTTCGCGGTATGTCACATGTCGATCTTCCTCAATCAGCTTACGCACAGCATCAACGTTTTCTTGGGTGACTGCAGTTTTTGGACGATCTTGACGGGGATCATCACTGAGCTTGACACGTCCACGTTGAAATTCAGCAAACCAGCGATAAATTGTGGTTTTGGATGGGGCTTCATCACCAAATGCAGAAAGCATCCGGTCAACACACTGTTTTTGTGTTAAACCGCTTCGAAAGTCATAATAAATCATCGCCCTTGAATTTTCTCGAGTCAATTCCATTTTCTCAACGACTAAACAAGTTTGAGAAGACCTTGTGAGAAGACCGAGAATCTTTTTTTAAATAAATAAATGGTATTCGATTTTTAAAACCAACGAGTTTTCAATTTAAAAGATTTTAATATGATAGGAATAGTAGAAATATTCCATTCCCGATACTTTTAGTGCAGCCTATGTATTAACTCAAACACGCATCCAATTATAAAACTTTACATTTAGAATTTCAGAATTAAGGATAATATCGTTCTAGTAATTGGTACCTAAACCAAAACCCTTAATATTTTGGCTTCTGAACACGATGAAGAGGACGTTTGCTAATTGAACTGCTTATAGCCATAGAATTAGAACTATTGCTAGCAAAAGCGAGTATATCCTAGTGGTATGAACTATACAAATTTTTGATATAAAATACGTAGCTTAATTACTAATACTATTATGTATTCTATGACTTAACATAAATCCAACGACTTTCTATAGACAATAATGGTAAACCGAACTCACTAAACAAAAATCTGCGTACTAGTTGTGGCATTTCTGTGTATAAATAACACGCAAGCAGATACAAAAGGCATCCTCATGAACGATTCATTTATTGCAGTCTTTGTCCTGTATAGAATCGAAAAACATGTCGAAGTTTTGAGCTGAAATAAATACTGTAATAAATAGTTATAAAATAAACATAAGACATAGTGATGAGTTGGAACATTTATAACATTCATATTTTAAATACACGATTATGACGACTTGCACATCACTGTGTTTAATGATTACCTTGGACATCAATGGTAATAACGGTGGCCTGGCACGCATTGTGCTGGCAACCACATGCTGAGTACGAGACCGTTATATATGATTTAATATATTTTTCTGAGTCAAAGAAATATGTAACCTATAACTCCTAATTCTTAATGGACAAATACGACTATAATTTATGATTATAGTTTTGGCAACACAAGTTGATGCTTTCATTTTTTATTATTTAAAATCTTCTCATCGTCTCGTCGTTATCGTTCGGGCAAGAATGCTAAATAATTTTATAAAAGCAAACGTGTGTTTGTTTTTTTTTTTTGTTTGTTTGTTCGCTTTTATTCAACTGATCATCATTAAATTTTAAATGAAAAAGTTCATAAAGAAAACGTAGGTAAGTAATTTACATCATCTTTTGCTTATTATTTTTATAATTAGGGCTTTTAGTTTTTTTTATTGCTTGTAACAGATCCTTACTTATATAATATTAATATTATAAATGCAAGTAACTCTGTCTGTCTATCTGTCTGTCTGTCTGTCACCTTTCACGCCAAAACTACTAAACCGATGTAAATGAAATTTGGTGCACACATAGTCTAGAGCCTGAGAAAGGATATAGGCAACTTTTTAATGCGAAAAAAAAGGGGTGTAAGGGGTTGAAAGGTGGGGATGCAAAGTTGTATGTAAGTATCATCATATTTAGAGCTAGAAGTTTGAAACTTATTTTTTAAGCTGTTGATTTGATATAAATTCACTATTCTACGCGGACAAAGTCGCGGGCACAGCTAGTTGATAATAAATTTGAACTTTAACTACAATAGTAAGCGTTAACTCTAACTGTAAACTCGAAGTAAGGACTCCCTGATAGTACTGTTTTTTTATATAATTTGAGATCAGACTGGGTTTACACTAAAGGTGACCTTGAAATCCACAAAAATGTTTTTCTCAAAATTAATGCTAGGGACGTTCTCAAGTGAACTTTTGGTTTTATTTTGTGCTTTGTCATGTGTATTATAAGTCTTTCATATGTCGGTTTTTAAAGTAATTTCGTTTTTAAGTTATGAGTTTTAAATTTTACCACCTCGATCGACACTTATAAGTTTAGTAGTATCTTTTTTTTTTTGTTTTTTAAAAGACAACTCCCGCATTAGGAATTACTCCTGTGTCGCGGGGGACTTTACAAACATGCAATCAATGGACACAAAGAACACAAAGACTTGGGTGGGAATCGAACCCACAACCTATGGCTTAGCAGTCAGGGTCACTAACCACTAGGCCAACAGGCCAGTCAAAGTCTTAAATCGTCTCAGTCTTTAAATTGTGTTATTAATATTTTTATTATATAATCATCTATCAAGATAAAAAAGAACTGTACCCACCTTTTAAGTAAAAATGTCAATATACATAAATACATACAAAGATATTTTATACATATACTTACCTAGTCTACCTACGTTTTTTTTTTCAAAAATCTTTTAGTAGTGTGTACATTTATGCCTTTTAATGTACATAAAATAACACGTAGGTAAATCGAAAACATCATCTTAAAAAAATGTTTAACTTTTAATCCAGTTCATTGATTAAATATGGTAATTGAGAACAAACAAAGTCAGTAAATGACAATAACAATATTGAAACATGAGTAGTATCCCGTGATCCTGTCATTTGTTTTACGATACTACAGCATATCTGATATTTTATTAAACAAAAGATAAATGTTACATCAAAACCAGTGAAAATAAATCTCCGTTGCATTTTTAACAATATTGCTTTTTGAAGTTCTGTTATAAAAATATCGTAAAAATAACACTTTTGTTTTACGGTATATTATCGACGACACGGTTTACAGTCACGGAATTTATTAACAGTAACATTGTTCACAACTTGAGCAGCATGAATAAGCGAAGCGCTTTTGCAATACGTACTCCTGACATATATTATTAGGTTGGCTATACATATTCCTTCAAATAAGCACAGTTGCTCTTTGTAAGTTTATGTTCAGAAGAAGGTATACGTCTCATAGATAAGATATTGATATTTTATTACTTTTTACTACATACTATAACTAATTTACTACTATGCAATAGAGTTTGTGGCGTCTGACACTCAAGCGGCAATTCGCTTAACCCCTTAATAAATATCCCTGGCATGAAATCAATCGGGAATACTTAAAACACACGTGAGTATACTGTAGCCATGTAACTTTAAATAATGTGAATCCAATAAGTAAGTAAGTTCCGATACCGTGGGAATATCGGGATAAAAAGTAGCCTATGTGTAAATCCAGGGCGCCAGCTATTACCAAGTTTCATCGCAATCGGTTCCAGTATAATACCAGTGAAGCAAATACTTGCGATAAAGTATTCCAATAATCATGCAGAGTGATGATATTTTAGGAAAGTAGCAGTCAGTGAGATGAAAGAGAAAACTCCATGAAATGGAACTTGTATCACGATTACATTGTAATAATGTCTATAGAAATATTACAGCTTGACCACAAGTCAGTTATTGCATCTATTTTCTGAACTTTTTGCGATTAAGTCGTGACAGTCAGTCTTAATCGCAGTTCTTGTATTTATGTCTCACGCTGAGTTCATGACTCTGTCATGCCGCGTTCCAATAAACAAGAAACGATTTGTTTTGCTTACGGACGGTAAAATTTTCATTGAAAATTCAACGAAATTTTACCGTCCGTAAGCAAAACGAATCGTTTCATTTTTATTGGAACGCGGCATCAATCGACTAAAGTGTTACCTATCCTACGATTTCGAATAAGCTATATATAATAAGATATCGTGGGCGAGCTATGCTTCGGCACGTATGGGCCGGCCCGACCGGAGTGATACCACGGCCACACAGAAAACCAAGCTTTTCGCTGAGTGAGTGAGGTTAACCGGAGGCCTTAACCCTTCCCTCCCCCCCTCTCCCCCTCTTCCCCTACTCCCACCTTAAAGGCCAGTAACGCACTTGTGACTCTTGAGTTGCAGGTGCCCATGGACGGCCGTAGCCATTTACCGTCAGGTGACCCGTCTGCTCGTTTGCCCCATATACCATAAAAAAAATTAAGCTCACATCCGAATAATGGTCTATTTGTACACTTTCGTTGATTTATAAAAACTTTTTTTAACAATATCGAGTTAGGTGCCAACAGCCAGTACGAGTTACTAGCATGCGACCGTGACTTGCACGTTTCAATAGCCGCCTGCCTGATGCCAACCCTTCTTGGGAATGTAATTGTTTCCAGACGGGGCAAAGGAAGAAGGTAAATTGGGGGAGCTCGAAGAGGCCGGGGTCACGTACCTATGTCCGTCCTGTGATTAGAAAGGCCATTACAGGGACATCAACTGCTCCTTTCAATATACTACCAATTTTTCCATCTTTAATTACCATAATGCCCGGTTGACGGCAATATAATAGTCTTGCCCCTTATTACGTGAGTGGGACCAATTAATAATAGTTGTACAAAGTGTGGGTTTTGAATACGTCTCTGTCTACAACTTTGTGGATACAGGCATGAACGTATGTATGTATGATGGTTAGTTATTGAACTCACTCGGAGAGGTTAATGTTCGATACACGTTACCTAGTATTATTTTGTTAAGAATTTTTATTTTTTATTGTTTAAAGTTCACTGGCGGTCTTTTCTCTCGCTCTGTGTATCGGATCCACTTATATTCTGGCGGACCCCTGGCGTGCTCTTTTCTAATATATCCGTGGGCGAAACAGGAGAATTTAGTCAAAAAGAAAAAGAGCGTCTTAGGTATTTCCGTATGAGGGACTTTAGCTGTAGCTGGTAGAGTTGATGGGTTTCAAGGTGAATATTACACATCTACTGACAGAGAGCTGTCTCATTTGATAAGCAATTCGTGTATTAAATATGAAACTTGTGTATATTTAAATGTATTAAATATACACAAGTATATTTAATACATTTAAATATACACAATAAATTAATAAAGAAAATAAAGTCTACTAGTTACGTGAGTAGTACATCACTTAACTAATATTTTCTTAAACCCCTCACTGTTTTATTCTCTATGAATCAGTTAGTAAGTTTCACAGCATTCCCTTTTTAGCCCCTTCTCCTTTAATGACTTTTCAAGTAAGAATGTCACGTCTCCTAAAATAAGCCTTTATTGCTGTTAGATTTTAACTTATTTAACTAAACATTACTTTTTAAGAATAAAATATGTGATTACAATAGAGGTAAGAAAATTATAAATTAACTAAACTAAAACAACTTATTCTCGGCATTCGGCTTATCCTCTTAACAGCTTGTCTTTCAACAAAGACCTCCTCTAAGGATTTCCATTTGTTTCTGTCCTTTGCTGTACGTAACCGTTCTGGCCCCGCTACTTGCTTCAAATCGTCTTCCCATCTCTTTGGTTGTCTTCCTCTACTTCTTTTGCTTTCTCTAGGGTACCATTCCGTAATTATTCTGGTCCATTTCTCTTTCTTTTCTCTCAGCATATGTCCTGTCCAACGCAATTTTAATTTTCTGCACACTGATTGAACTTTCCCAAACTTAGTCTTTCCTTTGATATTTTTAATTGTATTTTATCCCTTCTTCTTACTCCCAATACGCTTCTCTCTATCCCGTTCTGACATATATTTGATTGATTTTGTTGTTGTTCAATTAAGGCCCAAGTTTGGCACACGTATGTGAGACATGGCAGTATGCAAGCATTGAAGACTTTTCGTTTCTCTGACATAGGCATTTCTTTATTTTTCATTACTTCGCTCAACGACCAGAATCTCTTCCAAGTGTTTGCTATTCTTATTTCCATTTCTTTCTGCATGATCTCAGTGGTTGATACTAATTGTCCCAGATAAATGTATTCATTTACATATTCTAATTGCTGATTATTAACTGAAATAGCATTTTTTTGTGAGGAATTGCTCATTACTTTTGTGCACTTTCGGCTGATAATTGCTGTAGCATTTTTTCCAAGGTCCTCGGGCATTCGGGGAAAAGTGTTGAATTATTAGCGAATCTCGAATAGCTCAATTTTTCTCCGTTCACGTTAAGCCCGAGATTATCCCAATCTAGTCTCCTAAAAATTACCTCCAACACAGCTGAGAATATCTTTGGCGAGATAAGGTCTCCTTGACGGACGCCTCTTTCTATCGGAAACTCTTCACCTGGCCTTTAAAGTTTTATTTGTGCCAGTATATAACAACTGTTTATTTTATATTATACGTAAGAGTATCATCCCCCTGATAAAAATTTGCGTGTGCAGTGAAGGCCTGAGCTTGACAAACAAACAAACTCACATACGCAATCATATTAGTTAGTGTAGTACCGAGGAGAAACACGACAGAGTTATTAATAGCGTTACGTGGAACATCTACGAGCATGTCCTGCAACGATACGTGTATCGTATAAATATGAACAAAGATAATTCTTTACTAAAACAGGTAATATAGAATAAAATTTTATCAGAAAACTTTTCTAATAACATTTGGATTAAGTTTAGATGGTTCAGAGGTTATTTTAAGTAAATAATAAATGTTGGCCTAGTGGTTAGTGACCCTGACTGCTAAGCCAGAGGTCGTAGGTTCGGTTCCCACCCAGGAAAAATAATTATATGATAAGCACGATAATTTGTTCTGTGTCTGGGTGTAATTTATCTATAATATGTGTGTATTTAGAAATATATAAGTATGTTTATTAGCAGTCTGGTTACTATAGTAAAGGCTCTGCCTAGTTTGGAATCAGACGGCCGTGTGTGAGATGTGCGAAGGTATTATTATTAGTTTTATATTATTATACAACCAAGTTGACACCGCAAACCAACCAACCCGATGGTTAATTGTTTCAAGTCCACCCGTGACCATTTCAAAAAGCTTTTTAGCTCTACATGAACGGGGATTATCCGTTTTGTCAATAGTGGTTTCCCCTGAACGTTACGACCTCTACGGCTTACTTTACATTTATGCAAATCCCCATCGACCCAGATTTTTATGACATTTTATATTTCTCTGAAGCAGACGGGTCACCTGATGGTAAATGACTAGCGCTGCCTATGAGCAACTTCAAAACAATGCAATCATTGCTTCACTGCCGGTTTTCTGTGAGGCCGTGGTATCACTCCGGTCGAGCTGGCCCGTACGCGCTGAAGCATGGCTCTCCCACTAACAAAAGTGAAGTATGATAGCCTATAGATTATGAGTATATGACCCTTATGACCCTGGAAGCATCCAAGGTAATAAAAGGAATAGCACTGTCTATGGTAACGCCGTTGAAGCTTCCGCTGGTGAAACAGCGGGGCGCAGCTAGTATTTTATAGGCGAAACTGGCGAAAATGTGTGGATGTATGGATGTTTCACGTAAAATGGCTAAACAGATCTCGTTGAAATTTGGCACAGATTTAGATTATAGTCTGGAATCGTACATGGCCTAATTTTTATCCAAGGGAATGTATGTGTTAGATTTCACCAAAAATTTCCACGCGAACGAATTCGCGTACAACAGCTCCTAAAAATCAGTGCAAAATTTGAATGCTGTATCATTTTACCTTTTTCTAGTTAAAAGCCTCTTCTATTTTCTATGCATCTGTATTCCGTCTGCGGAGATGTAATAATAAAACGTCTACTGCTGTACGTTGAGAAAATTAATTCTGTCAGATAGCTGTGCATTCAGTTGTTGTTTACTCTTCATCGTCCTAGTTGAGATAGTCTAATTAGTTTTGTGGAAATACAATAATTATAATATATAACTACTAGATGCACCCGGCATACGTTACAATGCCTTTTTTTATAATTTTACATGAAAATTTATCGTACCTACAATTATTGTATTCGATTACCATCTTGCAACCCTATTGCGGATATGTGGATGGAACAGAATAATGTAAAAATTGCGATTAAAAAATAGGGGTTGATCGTAGAGGGTTGAAAATTCAGGGTTGTATGTATTTTCTAATGCTGTATCATAAAAAAATAAATTATCCAAAAATTAAAAAAAAATATTGGGGTGGACTACCCTTAACATTTAGGGGGATGAAAAATAGATGTTGTCCGATTGTCAGACCTACCCAATATGCACACAAAATTTCATGAGAATCGGTCTAGCCGCTTCGGAGGAGTTTAACTACAAACACCGCGACACGAGAATTTTATACATTAGATAACTTGAGATATATCACATAGCCGTTTGATCCCAAACTAGGCAGAGCCTATACTATGGTAACCAGACCGGTGATAAACATATTTTTCATATTTCTAAACATGTATATATTTAGAAAGGGGTAGAAGGGGGTAGGGTATACCTCAAGGGTGGTCTTATGTGAAAGATGTTAGAATCTGATGATGGAGTCCTGATAAAGTTGAGAGAAACATTCATTCTCTGTTAAATTAATGATAATTAAATGAAACACAAAAGTTTTGTAACTCTTAAATTATTAATATTTTAATAATATATGCAATTTGAGGGATTTCATATTATCCAAAAATATGCAAGCCAATGCTGTCCGTTCGACTGTATATTACAAGACAGGTCATTTAGAACCGTAATTTCTAGCAAACTATAGCCTATGTTTATTATGATATCAATAGAAAATAAGCAGGCTTTCGACATTATGAACTTCGACATTATCGTTTTGAAGTAAGAATATTATATTCTTATTTCAAAACGATAATCCTACATACAAACTTCTAAGTAAATTTTTATATAGTCCCGTCCATCGGTTGATACTGTAGTTATGTCACTGGCATTTATGTTGTTGTTTTTGGTTGTTGCATTTGAAAAAAGAAATCCTAAAAAAGAATAGGTTATCGAAGGGAAGGAAACGCATAAATTATACTGTGGCATAAGTAACAACGAAAACAACGGCGCCTGAAAAATTGAAGTAACTGCTAACTGCTGCATTACGGAACAAAAATTCTACAACTTTTTTTTTAAGAACCACGTCAGTGTAAAACAAGCATACGGCCCGCTTGCAATTGCCTCAAAACTCGCCCTCAACCCTTTAAAAAATCTATACACTCGTTTCTTGAATAACCCTATACTGTACTCCCTCAGGAAAATCTCGGCAAGGAGTTCATTCCACAGCTGGAGCATTCGCGGGAAGAAATTCCAACAGTCATTCTAACAAATTTCTCATGTACCACTGTGTATCGCTCATAAATATTCCGTACAGAAAACCATACACATTTTGACTCACCCTTACGTAAATCGAATTTCCTGTAAATAATAATAGGACATTAAACTTTTATGATAATTTGGCCTTAACGTTGACGTGCCCTGATGAAATAAAAGTGTAAATTCGGAAAACATGTTTGTTCACTCGACATTGCAAGTAAATATAAATAGAGCTTAAAGGCTTGTTCACATGGAATAAATTCCTCAACTGAAACACAACGTTTTGGAATTAGGTTTAACATTTAAGACTGTTAAAAAACGGGTGACGTGTCTTTGAGACGCCCTGTTGGAAAGAAGTTTCTTTCGGTATATAAATATATTTAATGGTATGAATAACTTGTTTCAAAATTATATTAAATATTGTAAAAACTCGTGACTAAAATTGCGCCATCTGTGAAAGTTGTCCGAACTAATATATGAACAATTAGTACAATTGTAGGGCGCAGAATCATCAGGTGGTTTAAATAAAATAAATGAACAGCAGCAGCGGCATGCGGTCAGCACTTTTGTCCGTCTCGCCGCCGCCATCTGAAGTGTAACGTGCAGTTAAGAACTTCGTTCCAAAAGTAATATAAAAAAGAAGAAGAGGGCGGTAGTGTAACAGCGCTCTTCTAATTAATATGCAAGTTTTGCAGATTGATTGTGGAATAGGGCATTGTATAGGTATTGAATGCTAGTCGCGAGTTTTAACTGTCGGAACCTAAAAGCAGGGAGCGAACGAACCAAGACTCCACTCCTTGTAGTTTTCTCTTCGTCCACGAGCTTTTGAACATGCTTCTTCTCTTCTTGACTGCAGAATGCCTCGCAAAGTGTTAGTGGTTGTGGGTTCAAATCCCAAACGGGAGAAGAATTTGTGTGATCCACAAACAGTTGTCTTAAATCTGGGTATTCTTTGTGTTTGTTGTTAGAATATTTGTACGGTACCCGCGACACAGGAATTATTCCTAGTGCAAGAGCTGTCATAAAAAATAAGTTATATTGACAAAATATAACTTAAACTATATAACAACTGAGAGCGTTTCTTTAATTGCATTTAGAGAAAAATTACTCCAAATCTCATTAATTGTTTTACTAATGCATCATCATGACTTAAGTGAAAAATTCGTCATAAAATACAGACAAATAACTGTTACGTACGGATGTTCTCATCAGTATTTACAGTACAAATAAATAAGTTGGATTGAAGAACTAATTTTGCTTTGTTATGAAAAAATTGAACATCCGGGAATGGACCGGTATTACTCCCGTCCAACATTTGTTGCGCTTGGCCATTAACAAAGATGAAGAATTATTGTTTGAAGGTAGGTGTGTAAGACTATTAGCCAATGATTTTATAATAATGATAATGATTACATTATAATTCATTATTCATAAATCTGTCAAAATCTAAAATACGTATTAAATACGTTTACTTGGTTTAATCATTCTATGACTTAAAAAGAAGTTGCCTTAAACATACAATCTGCTTCTGTATGAACATGCCGTAATGTCAGACATGAAGGTAATTGCTATAAAATGAACGTAAAAATGTTTTGCTGATGCCAAATTGAATGAAAATATGGCTTACAATGTTTGTGTTTGTGTTACGAGCTGTTCAACCGTTACGACCTCTAATGTTCACGGGAGTGAATAGAAGAGATATGGTTATAGAGATGGAAAGTAAAAGTTCTCGACCAAAAGTCGATGTTTGTTGTTTTACGATCTGGATAATGTATTTTAGAAGGTACCTAAAAACCATTACTTAGGTACATTGCATCCGAGCGTCTTGCTCTTATACTGACTTGTTATGTTATATTCGATTGCGATCGGTGGAGAGGCATGTTTTTTTTATGGTATGTGGCTACCGTCGCCCATGGACACCTGCGACTCAATAGTCACAAGTGCCTTGCAGTTCTTTGAGGTGGGAGTCTATCAGGTGACCCGTCTGCTCGTTTATCGTTTGTGCGCCTTATTGGGATAGGGGATCCCATAAAAAAATGTCATTGTTACACTGAATTATACACAACACATCACGTACACCAAACAGACACGGGATTATAGGACAAACTTTAAAGTACCTCCTAAGAGAACATTCGGCGTGGCTGGGGTTATTGGCATGAAGAGTTTGTGGCGTGCCTATGTCTACAGTGCAAATAGAGTTGCACGAGCGGCACGATTGCCACGGTGGCACGTAAAAAATAACACGGCAGTCAATTCTGGTCTCTGTTCAACAAATAAGTAGGTGGAGTACAAGTTATATCGTTATGAAATCTAACTCAAATGAAATCAAAATACAGGTCATATTTCTCAATTCCCTGCTCTTTGTGTACTTTGTGTAAATACTTGCGAATCTGGGAGGTTATCTTAGCTAAAGTTTTACAAGAAAGAAAAATTAATACAAAAATTAATAACAATCATTTAAGTGTAATCAACAACAACAACAACATATAACAACAACAATAACAAAACACAACAACAGCATACAATAAATAAATCAACTACAACATGAATTCAGTTGAAAATGACTTAAAATTACGTTACAAATATGTACAAGGCACTTAGAACGACAGTTTTAATGACCCTTATGATGATGATGGATGGTTTTATAGATTGGAATCTTTACAGGGTAAGGTTGAGGTACGTGCACGGTGACAGTCTTCTCGACTTTAATGGGCACGTGCTTCTCAACAGGGTAGGGCACATGCTTGATAACGGGGTATGGCACTACCTTCTCAATGGGGATGGAGATTTCAGTTTCAACTGGTACAGCTACAGGCTTGTTAACAGGGACTTTAACGGGGTAAGGCTGAGGTACACCAACTAGAATAGGTTTTGGTACGTTTATATGAAGGGTCTTAGGGATCGGATATGTTACATGTTTGTAATGAGGTATTTCGACTGGGTGTTCTTCGTCAACGTGTTCTCCTACAGGAATAGCTTCGGCCTGGAAACCATTGTCACCGTAACCATATTCTTGACCAGCATCCTCCAGGGTAAAAGCTTGGCCACCAAATCCGTGACCGCCATCGCCTTGATGGCCTGAGTGATCCTGACCTGATCCTTGGTTGCTTGATTCATGAGCAGCTTGTAAATAAGAATCATCGTTAAAATTCTGACCCCCTTGTCCGCCATGTCCGTCAAACTGAGTATGTCCCCCTGAAAAATCTTGTCCGCCAAAACCTTGGCCATCAAAACCTTGGCCGCCAAAATCATGGCCTCCAAAATCTTGGGGTCCTTGGACACTGGCTAAGGTGTGTTGCTGTCCACCAGAGAAATCATGTCCGAAATTGCCAAGATTGTATCCACCAAGCCCCGCTAGGTCATGACCCTGGCCGCCAGCAAAGTGCCCTCCTCCGTTTACTTGTGCATTGAAATCGTATCCTGAAATTCCACCTCCATGACCACCATCTCCACCTTCATGGCCTGCATCTCCTGCTATCTCGTTTGAGTTGCTTCCTTCCAATCCGGCCTTGCAAGAGGCAACTGCCAGTAACAAATACACCTGGAAAGACAAATATGTCAAATTCAGAAATAAAATATTTATTGGATATAATTTTTTTGCTGTTGAGAAGCATATTACTTGAGAACGTTTAGTCCGTATTGACTTGTTAATATTTTACAATTTTAAGATAACAATAAAATGGATAAGGTTTATAGGGGAAGACAAATATCAGAAATATCGGAAACTGAAATTGGCTCTATCTAGGGAATTAAAACGGTTACAAAACATTTTTTTTAAATCTATACGAGACAACGTTTGTCGGGGCAGCTAGTTCTATATAAGTATAGTCTCATTATTGATTACTTAAGACACAAAATTTGCCTTGTCTTCGAAATATTTTTCCTTCTAAAAAGTCGAAAACAAAGATATTGTATTTTAGATTTTTTATTTCATTTCGGAAACTACAAATTGAACAAATTTATTGAAATCAGTATTTTTTTCTCAGAAGAGAAATAAATTAACTCAAAGCCGTTTTAATATAGTCAATTGGCAGGGAACGACCGACCGCTTTAATTACAAACTCGTAATAAAAATACTGGAAACAACTTTCACAATTACTGTCGAAACCTTTTTCAGGTCTGAATTTGTGAATAAACTTCGTAGAATAATCATTTTAGTACAATCATTTTATTTATTCCACTAAATGAATATCGGTATGTATAATATATGTTTTTTACGTGGGAGAGCCATGCTTCGGCACGTATGGGCCGGCTCGACTCCGCTCGATACCACGGCCTCACAGAAAACCGGCCGTGAAACAATGATTGCCGGAGGTTACCGGAGGCCCTAACCCTGCCCTCTCCTCTATTCCCGTCCTTCCCCTCTCCCGCCTCTCCTCCCCTCTGATCCCCCTTTCCCATGTTCCCGCTCTACCCCTATTCTCACCTTAAAGGGCGGCGGTAGTCATTTACCATCAGGTGACCCGTCTGCTCGTTTGCCCCCTATACCATAAAAAAAAACCAACTGCTTTCTTTAACGTTGTAAAATAACTTACTTATTTGTAATAAGAAAGGATTTACAAACGTCACTAAATACTTCAATTAAGAAGAATGATACTTCACTTCGTCTCGTAACTCTACCAGTAGCAATAAATTAATCTTCAATTAACAGTGAATGGTAACATCTAGTCAAAACATAATAAAACGTGATATTAAAGCACTTATTTAGATAAGTGAATGTGGCTCTAACTATTAAGTTAGAGCCACATTCACTTATCTAAATAATAATTATCTTTACATTCACGAGTCCGGTAAAAACTAAATTATTACTTACACAACGTGCTTTTATTTTATTCTGCACTATACAATCACAAAGTCATGTTGATACAAAAAGAAGAGAATCGAATGGTGCCTTTCATCAGAACATTCCATTCATAGACAACCTTATTTTCTTTAAAAACATATGAATCGATACCTACAACCTATAATATTATAAAGCTAAAGGGTTTTTCGTTTGATTGTTGGTTTGTTTAAACGTGCTAATTTCTGGAACTGTTGGAGTCAGATTTGAATAATTTGTTTTTGTATAAAATAGAGTATAAGAGGGTTTTGTAACATCACGCGAAAACCGTTAGGAGCGGAACAGCCATAAACGCAAGTGAAACTGCGAGGAAAGGGTTATTGAAAATATAATATTGCTCATAGAATAAAAATGGATTTTAATAAAGTATATTCAAGAATTATTTACTAACTACCTTTTACCGACAGTTCCGCTCGCATTATAGTTATTTTTCTATCTTTAGGGAACAGTACTTTTTTCGAGTGCTTGTTTCTGCCCCTGCTAACTCATGATTATCGATTGAGGAGTTAGGGCGTGAAAGCGCAACAAAAAAATAAAGAAAGAAACTTAATTTCGCATTTATAATATTAGCTTATTAAATAGTAGGATTATAATCCATTTTAACTCACCAGCCCTTGTTAAACTTCCACCTAAACATTAAGCTCATTTTGATGTTTGAACATAAACCATGCTACGAATAAATTCACCTGTCTAGATTGATTAAATGTTGGTTAACTAGAGGTATTATAAAAACAGGTCATATTTTGTTTTTTTCGTAACATGTCATTGACTTTAAAATGACTAATCGAAAGTATATAACATGATTAATAGGATTTATTGAATATCGATCGGTTAGAAAAGTGAAATTGAGCTTAATAATTGATAAAAGAAACAATTTATGATAGGTCGTATTAGCGTTTTTGTTCGTCACACTAATGGGCTTAAGAAATCCTTTGCCTCCTTTCGTCCAAAGATGTCACAGTGTCTGGTCTACCCTTATTGCTAGTTCACATAAGACTTATAAAATTTTAATTCTTCAGATGATTTTAACAATTGAAAAATTCTGATATAATTAGGCCCAAATCTGAATTTAAAACACGTACCATAAAATGCAAGGAAGCAGAATAATTGCACATGTAGCACGTTTTCTTGCATCATGCTCCACAATAGTTATCTTTTTGCTTATTACTTCATGAACTAATAAAACAGAATGATTACAATAGAATGGACTATTACATCTTGTAATGGGTGCTTACATCACGTTACATAAAAGTAAATGATTCTGTATTACCCTTATATTTCTCTTATGAAACAAATAAAACACTTTCTCGTCTATCATTTTTGTATGAACGTATTACATTGTTATTTTCTAAATTAAGTCGTTACTTGTACCGAAGATAACAATGACATCTATGAAATTATGACCCATTCACTTCTCTTTTACGATCTTTGTAAGATCTCATTGTCTACCACTAGCAGTAAGTTAATCATCAGTTAACGGTGAATGGTATGTGAATATCTATTCAAAACACAATAATACGTGATATTAAAGCACAAATCTATTAATTTATCTTGAGTACAAAAATATGATAAAAGTAGATTAAATTTTACACCTTTAGAAAAAAAAATTGAAGATACTGAACCTTTAGACAAAATAATAAGTTTGTAAAATAATTCATCATTTCACATCGTCTAGATCAGAGCAATAAGCCTATAAAATTTCAAAAATAAATTATGAGATAACGTTGGCATCCTGTTTCCTTAGTTGATTACATCATTATATTGAGAAATATGACGCGGCATGAAAAAATATTTGAAATCCAAAAATATAGACAGGACGTTTGCTTCAACTGTTCCATGCTTATTATTCACAAAAAACAAAAACAATAGCTTCGTAATGAACATAATAGAATGACAACTGTGCATATCATTGTTTTTAGTAATGGTGATGTAGACAATTATTGGAGTGGAAATAAAAAAGGCTGCTCGTACCAAAATGTGCGTTCACGCTTCAGTGATTCCGCCTTTGTGCCATTGAACTTTCAGACTTAATACAATGTTACATTTATGTAATAGAACGTAATAAATAACGTATTATATCAGAGAAAATTGTGTCAGAATCGGTTTTGCAATTCTTACTGGGGAAAAAAGAAGCTTAAGGCAAGGAGTCATTACTAGAATAAATTTCTCAATCACTTTGTCCCCTGCCTGCAGTTGCCTATAAATTACGTAGTTTATCGCTTTGATTTCCATGGCTGTTGTAAATCTAGTAAAAGACCATCCGTATCTGTTTTTATAAGACATTTAGAGCCTTAAATAAGGCTCTGCTGAATAAGTATCTATAATCTAATCTTCTTTTCTTTTAGTATTGGTTTTCAATATACAAAATAAATGAGGCACGCTAGGTTTCCCAGCCAACTAAATGGGTAAATCTATTGAAAACTACAATTGTATTAATAGTTTATTTTAACCAGTGAATAAATAAGTATTTCAGATACCTACCTGTAATATTTGAATGAATATATTTTAAGTCTAGATATTGTTTTAAGCGATGATAGTGTTTGTATTATATACGCACAGTGTATTCCGCATTATTTTCTATAAGTAAGAAACTTTTAAGATACTAGTATTGCAGTGTTTTCCTTAACAATAACAAGACTAAAATAGCTTTATGTAGAACAAAATCTATTGGAAAGGTTTAAATGAGTTTATGGAGTCAATAAAGGAGTGTGCAGTGCAAGGAGTGAAACACAGTTATACGACCAAGCCTAAATCAAGATCAAGATTGTTGCAGTTGAGCAACCACTGCAAATATTTGCTGCTACCCTTACCTTTTGCATTTTCTAGGTTTAACTTTAACATGTAGACTTATACACGTCGTAATTTGGCATGTTTTAAACATATTAAGTTTTCCGGAAGAAATGTAATATTCCAACACGCATAACAAAATTGACCTAGATTCTTTTACAACTACAATTACATAATATTTAAAACCAATATGACTAACTATATTAGGATGCAAAAAAGATTTAAAAAAGGCTTTTACATACTTGGGAGTTTAATCTCCTTTAGATAGCAGAAATTGCACGTATACATTATAAGTGAAAGGTGTTTCATGTCACACGACTGGTCGGTGTAAGTGAAGGTGTTATCCCTTTTACTTTAACCGGAATGGAATAGCTTTGGAAAGATAAAGGCTTATCTTCAGTGCATTATTGCGTCATATTGGTTATATAATATTTATAAAGTAAAAAAGCTTTTTGCTTTTTAAATTTTTCGATACTTAAGGCACCGAAGGCTGTTATAAATGCTGCTATAAAAATGAATGCTGTTATAAAAAAGTTAAATGTAATAAGAAGTCAATCTATGAGTCCATGTTATCCGTCAGCATAAAAATACCTGAGAGCTGTGGGTGTTGATTTTTGTTTTGTATCATGAATTTTTTTAACGTATCTGAAGGAAAACGGCTCATCATTGAAGTTTTTAGGAAACTTCAATGATGAACTTCAATTTTTTTTAGGAAGTTTTAAAATCTATGTTGCAGATGAATTATTCAATCATAATACATTACAATACCATACATGTGATTTTCTAAATTAAGACTAAGAGAAGAAATAATTGACAGTGTCCAAAATAGCTTGTCACGAATAAAGTGAAAACAAATCGAAATTTAAACCCTAACTGATAAGCAATAAGGAAAGGCGATAAATACTTTCTCAGTACCAACAAATTGTATAAAGTGGCGATAGCAAAATTACATTAAGCCCTGTCTTGTCTAATCTATGAAATTGATTGATGACGTAATATTGTTAATGAGAGCCAACGGTAAGGTGTTGGCTTTAGAAATTACATTTGTTACCATTTTCAATTTATTTTTAGTAAAGTGAAGAATAAATTGAGATGATAAAGGTATTAACTCAACAAAAAATTAAAGAGTTTTTATTTTAAATGATGATGTAATGGAAACTGTAGGACCTTAAGAAAAAAATAATGTAACTAGAAACGGATGACATTAAATGATTTTTAAGATTACTAGAGATGACATTACGAAAATGGAGGATCTGACTATGGACGGAATTTAACTAATCGGAGTGAAGGCGAAGGAAATAACAATACTTTTGACCCAATTATAATATCCCGTAAAGTAAGGAATAATCTAAGCTAATGTTGGCCTTGCGGACCTTTGAGAGTGAGATTTGACGAACTTTGAAAACAAAACCTACAGCTAGGTCGAGCTCTATATTAGAATCCTATGGAGTTTTGATTAAAATGAGTATAATTTCTAAATTAAATATGTTAGTACGGTATTATAGTTTCTAAGGAGTTGATAATATTTATTTTTCAAAATATGCAATTCCAAAGTTTCGAAGACTAAAATAGGCGGACGGCAATTGAAGGTCATTATAGATTGAAATATCATTCAAATCATGAGATTTCATTTTATATTTAACAATATTATTTAAATATATAACAAATAAGATTTATTTAATAAATATTCGTAATTAATAATATCCAAAATACAATGAAAAACGCAACCAAAATGGACTAATGTCTTACTTGCACTAGAATAGTGTAATTCAACTCATGTAACAACATCCTTTTGCAACAAAAACTTAACATATTTTCAATCGGATGTAAAGCAACAAAACTATAATTTTAAGATTATCATCAACCGTCTATTGTAATGTAATGTTTGTAACAGTATTTCATTATATGAAAGGAATTGAATAATTGCGGTGGCTTAACCGTGTTACTTCAAATGGATAAAGTGGTTTTTGTCGCATGCCTTTTGAAACACAAAATTAAAGTTCCCGTGTGTTGGCACTTACGGAAGGTCTGTAATTGAATTCTCCTCGATTTCGTTACTTTAAATGAAACGGGTTTAAAGTGATTTTGGTTTTAGTAGTTAAGAAAATTTTGCGAACACAGGAATGTGAAAATTTAAATTAATTAAATTGGAATATTTAAATTTTATATCACTCTAATATTATAAAGGCGAAAGTTTTTGAGTGTGGGTGTGTATGTTTGTTACTTCTTCACGCACAAACGGCTAGACCGATTGCGATAAAACTTGGTATGTACATAGCTGGAGACCTGGATTAACACATAGGCTACTTTTTATCCCGATATTCTCACGAGATTGGGACCTACGCGGGTGAAACCGCGGGGCGCTGCTAGTATAGAATAAGTGCAGAAAGCTAAAATATGTCTTACAAATTTAAAAATCACGTGAAAATGGCTACATCAAGCTACACGCGTCCAGTATTTATGATGACCTGTCATGTTACATAAGTCTATGCAATGATAGTTTTAGTTACACTGACCAATGAAATAAACCTAAAATAAATTATGATCGAAATTCGACCACAACGCGATGTCTGTGGGAGCAATATGTTGAACAGTCTGGTCATTCTATGTACGTTTAATAAATATTTTAGCACGTACTTTTAATTTTAAAGGGCCAGTGTCATAGTGATGACAGCTTGAATTAAGTTATAAGCTTTGAGTAAATAAGCTCTACAGAGTTATGCTAATTTCTTCGTTTGTGTAAGCAAAATTATATTTGAGGCATAATATGCGGTACGTCTGTACGTAAACAATAGATGAGATTTTTTAGATATTAATGTACCGTAGTGCTAAAAGCCTTCAAAATTCAGTATCTTAACGCTTTGAAGAGCCATTACAAATGTTGCTCCTGACGTAAATACCACTGAGAATGGATATGTTGAGTTAGTTCCAAATATGTTAACGAAATGATCATGAGTCATGCATCTCAGTTTATTGTTTGGTTCTGGTAATCAAGAGCCTGCGGTACCGCGCAGAGACTGATTAATATTATTATTACAAGGAAGAAACTGGTGAGATTATTTTGTATAGAATCACTGTGGCAAATAAGCGCACAGTCCACCGTATGCTTTTAAACATTCGTTAGACCATTTTCAAATTGGAAACCCTATTTCTTCCTCAGAAGCTCTGATGGCAATTCCCATTAGCAGAAGCTACCTGTATACTAATATCGTAGGGTTTTACAATAGTATTTCGCAGAAAGAGACGATGTTTTTCCTGTAGGATGAAAAATCTGCTCATGTAGGGTGGCCCTGATCGTCCCGGATTCTTTCTGTGTTACGCGTAGTATGGTACATCGTGTGGTTTTAGTGGTAGTTCGATCGTTTTCAGTGACGGCCAGAGTGGGTTTCCACACGCACAAAAAAAAGGCGGCTCCGATTCGAGCGAAATATTAAGGTGATTTAATAAGTGGTTGCTTCATATTTAAAGGTGTTATTTTGAAATGCACGCATATAAGAAGCAAAATCCAACTTTTAAAATAATTTGCTTACTTCCGGTATGGTGAAATACGTCACGTTACATAATTAAATATAGTCTACCATTCCGTGGACCAAATAGTTAAATCCTTTTTCTGACAAAACTGTAAAACTAGTTACGAAACAGTAACGAAATTCATAAACGATTACTTAAAGCACACTAAAGTCTATTGTCACATATCACGCACTATCACTTTGTAAATAAAAATGTATTGCACTTACAAAATTCTTCATGCTGCTATTGCTTGGTATGGCGTTCCTGCCGTCCTGGGTTGCAATGATAGTTTTGCACAAATGCACAAACATTTTTATAGCGACCGGAAGAGATTGGCTCAGAGAGGAGCGAGGTAGAAAGGTATAGTGGAGCGACGAGAGCTGTGTAACCACTTTTTTTTTTTGTTTGTATAGAATTTAATTATTTTTCAAGAATAGTGTGTGGTTTTGTGTGTTTTTTTTTTAATTGTAATAATACTGTTTTGCTGTACATAAGTTCCTTATCAGCTTATGTTTGAGTGCTATCCTGAGTGTCTATCCTGTTCTATTTTAGGGTCAGGCAAATTTTGTTTACGGTTTATTTTTTTAGCAGCACTTACACTGGAAACGCGTAAAAATAGACCAGGTATGTTCTTTCTAGGTGGCTAAAAAAACTGGCAAAATTTGAGAGTATAGTATAAGAAGTGTATTAATTTTTCGCAAAATGTTTTTATATTTTCACAAAATTCTGGTAATTAAAAATATTATTTGTAATGAACAGGTAAGCAATCTATGTATAGAATGGATATTAGTTTATTTTAATTGTTTTATATTATAGGGGGCAAACGTAGACAGGTCACCTGATGGTAAGTGACTACCGTCGCCCATGGACACCTGCAACTCAAGACTCACAAGTGCGTTGTCGGCCTTTGAGATAGGAGTACGCTCTTTTCTTGAAGGTTTGAAGGTCGTATCGGTCCAGAAATACCGCAGGCGACAATTTGTTCCAGAGATTGGTTGTGCGAGGCAAAAAATTATAAGTTTACTTTAATTAAATTAGAACTAGATTTTACGCTTGTCCATACTAAACTCAAAATTTATTTATTTTATTTATTTAAGGTTCACCAACAATTAAATATATATTATATTTTCTATAGGAACATTGTTTTCATTTACCCGATTAGAGAAAGCAAGATGCCACAGAAAACGCTTTTGAACACTTTTTTGAATTTAGACTGGGATGGCTACCCACTCAACCCACTGTTAACTAGCTACTCTAATAAGTTCTTCAGTGGCAGTCAACTTACCAAGTACACAAATTAAAAAGCATTCGTTCAGTACATTCGTTACATCAATCAAAATATAAATTAGATTTAACAGAACTCATAAAAAGATCAATAAATATAATAGATTTATTAACAAACTTAATGCCTTTCTAATAGATAGAAGCTTTTATAGCATAGACGAGTACTTTAATTACAAGTTTTAATTGAAATATAAACATTACTTTAAATATATGTACGTATAAATACTTAATATAATTATATTTAAAATTATATTGTTATTTATAATACTAAAATAATAAGATATAATAATATATAAACTTAATTATAATATAATTACCAATTAATTTTATTTATTTTCTGTAAATAATTATACTATGGTGAAAACTTATTAAAATGAATGTCATTATATGCTGTGTCCGTCAGTGTTCAAATTGAGACTATTCTGTTTTAAGGATTGTAGAGCTTTGTAAAAATTTTGGAAATTCATAATATAAAATATTCATTAATAGATTATTATTATGTATGTATAATAATTAGTTGTATTAAATTGATTTGATTTTTTTAAGCTGTTAATAATTTATTTATTTATTTATAACAATACACTATCTTTACAGGATTTTTTAAGCCTAATATAATGTTCCTTTCCACATTCAAACTGCTGTTATATCTATCCCATCAAAAACATAAATGTGATAATGGGAGCCAAGTTCAATATTAAGAATATACGTAGTAATCGACTATGCCAACAAATTAATTGAGATCTAAATGGTTGCAAAGTTCCTGTAGATTAAATCCTGTAAATTTCAATTTTCTAGGTCATCGGGAAATGGGTTAGGTTTTTGATCTAAGTATTTGTAAGTAAGTCAGTGATAAAAACGCCAATTTTTAAACGATAATATCTCGATGACTGTTTAAGCTGTATTTATGAAATTTGGGGTTCTAGTTAATCTTGGGGTTTTAATAAATAAACATAAATTCAAGTATTTATTTAAAATAGATTACGAGTTATTAAGCGGTCAAAAGTTTCTCCAAATGATTAATGACATTTTAGTGTAACACACGGCTGCTGCGTTGCCAGTTCCTTTTTCTTAAACTTGGCTTGACACGTTACCGCGTGTCTAGATAAGCCATGATTAACATGCACTTAAGTGTAAGAAAACGAACTCAAATATTATGGGTAATTAAAAAAAGTAACACATGTCACGTTTCAAATTGTAGATACACAACAGCAGATGTCGCTTATATTAAAATTTGGTATATTATCATATTAAAATTTCCTAGAACTTTTACACTCTCAGACACATGCTAAGTTGACACATACCTATTTAAAGTGTGAAACGCTAAAAACACAGTGACTTCATTACTCAAACGACTGCAACTTGCTCTTAAAGTTATCATGAATAGTAAAATAGTAAGAATATACGCAGTCTTCTTCTTTGTAAACAATATGTGTATTTTTAAAGGAATAATAATATCTCATTCCTTTATGAACCCAAAAATTCTTAGCGAGTCGATTAAAAAATACAACTTCAGATCCTGAAAAATATATAGTTTAAAAGTATTTTCAGAACTTACTAAATATAGGCTCGTGATTGCTAAAGAACTCTATTCAACCGAAAACATTTCGTCGAAAATGGAAATTTGAAATTGAATAATTAAGCCGTCTAGAAATACACAAGCCAAAATATTCAAAGCCCCTCGTAATCAAAGTTACATTATCTGAACAAACTAATGAATATAAATAAGATGGTCAAATACAGAAGGCCTTAATAATTTCACCCGGTCAAATAAAGTTAGAATTTGGATCATTTGAATAAATTCAAAGTTTTATTCCTTGTCCCTTACCAAATTATTGAGTTCGCAGAATTTTCGAGCCACCACCAATCTATTGCTGAATACACTTTAAATTGTATATTGAAAATAAAACATCATTGCAGTTGGTACAGTCGTACTTAAGCTGATTTTAACAAAATTACTTCACAATCAGGTCTCTTAAAACCATTTACACAATTGGATTTTCTAATGACACGTGCTATGTACAGTCAGTGCACCATCTTTGTACTCATTTCCGTTCTAACCATGTCATCTTCACACAGTTCAACCATCTTTTCTTGGATATACCTGTACTATTAAAGCCTTTCTCATCCATAATTGGCAGGATTAATATTTCCTTAATATTCAAATTTTCATCTCACAAATAATTTCACTCAACAGGTGCTGTTTGTGTAGGCATACTTAAATCTTAATTTACTGTTACCAAAACGACAGCTCTATCTATGAAAATGAATTATTAAAATCTACTGGTTTGTCACATACGTTGGTCGGGGCTAGTCATCTCTGGATTCCTATTACCTAAATATATTTATCACTACATATTATAAAACAAAGTCCCCCGCCGCGTCTGTCTGTCTGTCTGTTTGCGATAAACTGAAAAACTACTGAACGGATTTTCATGCGGTTTTCACTAATAGACAGAGTGTTTTATGAGGAAGGTTTAAGTGTATAATTTGTAGCCGTGCGAAGCCGGGGCGGGTTGCTAGTTGTTTATATTTTAGAACAATATGTTACATTGTCCTCACATTCCAGTTGCACTTATAAGCAATGTACCCAAAAAGTTGTAATAATCATGTAGAAAAGATTGTCCTTGGTGTTCCTTGTCTGTTCTTCTCCACAGGATCTTCGTTTTAGAATAGGCAACTAGCTTCACGACTGACCAATTCTGACTGACTCGTACTCCTGACAAATCAAAAAGACCTATAATAGGTTTAATTGAAATAAATGGTTTTGATTTTGTTTTGACAGATACCTATAAATTGCAGTTTAGGAGTAACCAAGAAAGAAACACTAAAATACTCGACTAATCCTGATCGTCTATTAAGCAGCAGGCGGCGGACGATTCACCAGACAGTGCTTAATAGAAATAGCCGTAGATTTACATAACAGTCACAGATGTTTTGATTTGTGCTAGAGATCAAATTCATTTACCAGTATAAGTTAAATTCTCATTGTATAGACTTTAAGTACCATGACAGGTCAACATGTAGACTGGAATACCCTAACCTGGACTGGAATTTAACATTTTAGCTTTCTGCACTTCTACAGATAAACTTTATGTATCCCAAACATCCTCCTACTCCACCCCCTGAAATTGATACAAAGAATTTCCTTCACGTTTGAATACATATATATATAGATCCTGAATCATTTAAACATTGGAATCAATACAAATCAGTTTATATGGTTTATTAATTGCCTTTAGTCAATGATTAATACAACAACAATTTAGGAAGATTTAATTTTGATAAAAATTACGAATGAAAAACAAAAAAAAAGATTAATCATGGTATTGACAGCTCTAGACGGATCTCGTGCTATACCTTTCTTTGGTACCAATTACATTAATTTCTTTTTTCGCTTTTTGGGGAAGCACTGTTTGATTTAGATATATTGACTATCTTCCCTTGGACTAGTTCCTTAACTAATGATCAATCATTTGTTTAGAATGAGAACATTGAATTAAGAGAGGATTTTTTTTAGCATCAACTAATTTAAATAGTAAGTCCATCCTCACGACATTTTTAATTTAGCCACTCTATCTATTTAGACCAAATACTATTGTTCAGTCTAGATAGATATCTCTAAGAAATAACATTCTTACCCTAATCGTGTTGATATATTACAATATATTTTTCATGAAGACATAATTTCTACCGAATTCCGAATAAAAACTCTTTTATTTAAATATTTTAACAAGAATAAAATGATAATGAAAATAAACTTGATCGACTACTTGAATTGTATTCGGTTCATTTTCAATCTTCTTAAGTACGACCATGTGTCTACATATCGAACCCAACTGTCATGGTTACCTACATATACGTCAGCGTCATAGCCTATGCGGTATGACTATTCTTTATTCTCTTCTTAATAACCCTACAGCCTCCAATTATCTCACCTCACTCAACTTCTATGTTCCAACCATGACAAAGATCTTCGCTCCTATGCCCTTCACACACTTCTTCTCTTGTTCATTCTTCATTTGCTACCCATTTTATTTTACTATGGTATGCGCTTCCTCATAAGATTAGGATATCCACAAACTGAAGCACGTTCAAAGCTAAGACCCGTGAATTTTACAGGAAACTCTTATCCTCATAATCATGGTATATTTTGTATCTATATTGTATTTCTTTGTAGATATATTTATCTGAAGGTATTTGTGTATGTATGAATTTGTTTGTATGGATTATATTTGGATGTGATAATGAAATTGTATTTGTGTGTAAATTATAACTTTCTTTAAGAAAATTCGTTCTGATACACCTGCCAGGTCCCTCACTGAATCACCCAAAGGTTGACTGGTAGATAATGCCATGTTCCATTAAGTCCGCCTCTTGCAATTTAAAGTGCAGCAAGTCTTAAATAAATAAACAAATGTAATGCTTCATGTTTTTTAGATACCCTGTTAAACAAAAGTATGTTTAACTAAGGAATCCTCTGAAATATATATTTTTTGAGTTAAGTTGTTTTTTTTTTATTTTAACGTTTTTCGTATACCAAAAAAAAATTATCAAAATCATTCTTCACCAACGAAAAATAATATCTGCAAAAAGTTTGAATAAATAACCTACAAAAGTAGTAGTGATAAAGAATATTGCCCGTGTCGGTAACTCCAGTCAGTGAACATACCCAAAGAATCCCATTTTCGTTTCGCCTGGAATTTTATATACAGGCTTCTGAAAACCTGTTACTCTCTAAAAGCTGATCTCTAATAACATTAACAGAAAGTTTATCTTAACTTTTAGTGCATTTATATAAAGAGCTTAAACTCTTGACAATTTCCGGTTGTGACTACATGAGTTTAAAATATTACCTGTGAGAGCAGTAAATCAATCACCTATAGAATGTTGTCCTAACAGCGCTAGTAATAATAACATAGCAATAATTTCGTAGAGAAATACTTTTTACATGAGAAACAGTAGTTGTACTTATACATGATTGTATAATATTTTAATGACAACGAAGCTAAAAAGGTTTTCGCTTGAATTAAAAAAAAAAACGGTGAAAGTAGCTGCAAACCTAACATTGTTAGTAGGGAGGTAAAGGTTTGTCAATATTAGGAGTTGTAGGAAGGCATCGGCAGTTTTAATTAAAAAAAAACATATTTAGCCCGTTTTAAATTGAACTAATACAATCGTTTAAATATTTGAGAAGTAGTAAAATCAAAGGCAAAAATAATTAAAACGAAATAAAGAACAGCAACAACATAAACCTAAAATACTCGTAAACATTTAAAAGTTTTGTTATGCTTAAAAGACTTCAGAAACCTTTAGAAAACGTAACACTTAGAGCAGGAAACATATAACAGACAGAAAAAATAAAAAATATTTTTTTTTTTTTTTAGAATAGAATACTAGTAACGTGGGTCACACATTACTAGTATTCTCGCTAACCCCTCCAGCTAAGCTTAACGCTTGTGTTAGGAGTGGGTTCACGCCGGTAGTGCACTAGATGGGGTTCGAACCCGCAACCACTTGATCGCAAGTCCGACGCCTTAGCCATTACACTATCCTAGCAGTGACTAATATAAATGTATATGATATCTTGGCTTCACACAGTGCCATGACATTTTTGTTATAAACAATTTACGTATTTAATTTATTTAATCTAATGGTGATAAAATAATTATGAGTAGTTTAACACCTCTCCGGGATTTGTTATTTTTAGTTCCGGTATAATTTAAATAAAAAGTCTGTAATCAACCAGCGCCAGCGTTGTATAGAGATTTACCTAGTTTGGAGATAAGGCCAGCTTCTAGAGAGTTAGTGCAGAAAAAGTAGAATAACCGAAGTGTTATACAATGTGAGCAATCTCTTCGTATCTTGCGGACGGACACACACTTAAGTCCCCGGCACACTGAATGTTGGATATATAAGCGGGGCGCAGCAATAACGACATAATCCGGTAATCCATCCATATATATATAATCAATGCCACTTTTCGTTGTAATTTTATAACTCAAGAACGGGCACACCTATCCAAACCAAATGTTTAGGCTTGTAACCAATTGTTCGGACTATTTAGTAGATGGTTTATGTGAAGTTTGCATAAAAAAGAAAACTTAACGAAGGACTTACGCGGGTGAAACCGCGGGGCGCAGCTAGTCACCTATAAAATCAAAATCAAAATTATTTATTTCAAGTAAACCCATTGTAGGTATTTTTGAATTGTCAGGAAGAGTCAGTCAGTATAAGTAGCTCGTGAAGCTAGTTGCCTGTTCCAAAACGTAGATCCTATGGAGAAGAACAGACAAGAAACTCCAAGGACACTCTTTTCCATTATAGTAATGTAACTAATCCTTACAATGCAAAAGTGGGTTTGTTTGTTACGATTTCTCGCTTTAAGTACTCAGCCAATCATCATGACGTAGTCAGGTGTGCAGAAAAGGACATAGAAAGAAAGAAAGATCCCTAAAAAAAGTTGTGATAGTACCGTGATTTGATTGACAAAATCTACGTCTCCGTTTACGAAGCTGCGGGCGAATACTAGTAGATACTATTAATACGTGTTAGGTTTACAAAAATAGATATATTAATTTGATATAAATTCGAAATATTGTATTCGTTTGTTCATGTTTGGGGAGTGGAAACGAATGTAACGGGCAACACCGAATGTTTACCCCGGTAGAACAGTAAATTTAGGCGGCCTATTTGCTCGTGGCCAGCATCGAGTTCGGACGTGTGTTTAAAAGTGTATTGAAATGGAAGAATATATATCTACCCTACAGTATTCACGTGAGTTTTATTGTACTGTCAGTTTTACCTTTATTTGAGATATCCTACATTTTCAGAAGTGGGATAGGCCCACTTTCCTCATTTTATTTAGATTATAGTGGCTAATTGATTTAAATACGGATGATTTCATTTAAGAACTTCGTATCTCCAAATGTTAAAAAAAAATATTACAGAAAAAAAAAAAAAAATATTAAGTACCTTACTAATTATAAAACATAAACAAATAGCATTATTTAAATATCTATCATTAATTGGGCTTATATTTGTTGTAATCATTATTTTTATATCTGATAAAATTATTAAATAAATGGACTTACGTATAATTCTTAAACATGTGTAATGGATTTACTAAGTATGTAGGTAGTTTTATTTTTGTAAATACAAAAAAACAAAACTAAAAACAATTTGAAGATACGATGATTGCATGGTGTTTGTTACGGCATCATACACAGATGACATCAAAATTTCGAAATTTTTGGATTTGCAAGATTTGAGAATTGAGCCATCGCTTTAACATTTTTGTTAGTGTTATACCTTTGTACGAAATGGTATAAGTTTTTAAATATTACATTACACATCTCAACATCTAGTTGCTAAACGTAGCGGTGTTTATTTGGGTGTCTAAAAAAAAAAAAAAAAAATTAAACGTTAATTTGAGCTAGGCAGCGTTGTTTCCGAGATACCCTATAATTTTGAAATAACATCACAAAGCGTAATTTAATTTTATATATGTAACCGTTGGTGTATATCATCTGTTTGTTAAATTATATTGCAATATTCTTCGTGGTCTCTCAATAGTTCAGTGTAAGCAATGAACCATGCAACTGCAAACATAATTGGTTTTCAAAGGATCGTTACCGAAATATCACGAATAATGTTCAAGTACCTTGCAGTAATTTTATTCTGAAAAAAAGGAGTTTTTAATTATTTTACATAGCTCCTTGTACACAGCTCCCATGCATAAGTTTCAGAGTAACGATGCTGTAAGAAGAGTAGTTACTTCAAAAGCGGTTAAGCACGCCGCCATCTATCGAAATATTGAGCTCCTGTTCGAATAGAAAAAGTCGCAGACAAACACGGGTTCTGCATTCAAGATAACAAGATGAAGATTTTCGAGACAGAAGCTTGCAACGTACACATAGCCCGTTGCTGCAACGCGAGCAAATGCCGCTTTATGCACCAGGTCGCTGCTCGTGGCTGCTGCGACGTCGATGTACAGCGGCTCCGGGGAGCATCAGATGTCGAAATCGGCGCATTGACTTCAAAGCTGAGTAAACGGTCAGACAGTCCAATTTTTACTTCGAAATATATTTTAAATCTAAGAGTCATTAAGTAGTCGAAATGTAAATTATGACATTTAACAGTAATGGTAAGATGAACCACAAACATTCGATCTGACTTTGACCCCTCGATTAAAAGCCAGCGCATAGATATTTCAATTAGAAAGTTAACCAATGTGCCATTATATACAGTTGGGAAAGAAAATAACTATCATTCTTCTTGTAATGCAGAAACTATGAGGATTAGCTAGGATGTGGCATGAGAGTCTAAACTCTATACTATTCGTTCGAGATGAATATATTTGATGAAATGTTGTTAAATGTTTCCATTTGAGCAAAATTATGAATAAACCTTGAAGGATTTGCTTAAGCGGAAAAGTTAGTTTGGCGAACCTCTGACTGAGATACTTGCTCAACTGAACGGATGTGATATTGATGGTAAACGTACAATTAAGTGTTTCATCCAGGTGTTGAGTGATAAACCCTGGATTAAACCTTTAGGTCTAACGCTAACGCAATGTGTTGTTCTCATCGCGAACAACTAATTAAAATACACACAACGAACAGACATTTCGATGATAAAGTAAACATGTAAATAATGTATACGGAAACTATATTCGAGTATACTCTGCTATTCAGGTGACATGCATATTATTGAAACTAATAATAATACGTTACAATACTCTTGCATTTGCATGAATATGAGTACAGAGTTAGACAATATATTCATTATATCTGCTTGTTGGGCTTGCTGAAGTGTTAAGAGTTCACAGTATGTTTATTAGAACCGCGTCACGACAGCTCTACTATACCTATGAAGGGTTTTGGGAAGTGCGTTTCACTCTCGAAAGGTAGTATTTCTGAAGACTTAAATATTTATAATGTAAAACTACTGTAACGTCACAAGTAATTGAGAACAGGTTTCGATAGATGCTGATAGGTCTTTCTTTTACGGAGCAACCGCATATCGTGGTATACAAAAATGCAGAAGAACTTTAATGCTTTTGATGTTGTGAATCAGCTCTGCCCCAACTGAATGAGGACGAGGTTATGGCGGTCACCGTATTAGTTATCGCTGATAATGACGTTTACGGTCCAGCCGTAGTTAAAGCTTGTGTCGAGACTCTAGTGAACGGAGTCATTACGTTTTGAGTAGGAAAATTATTGGTAAACCGGAGTCAAGTGAAATTTGTTAGCGGAGGAACGTACCGTGTCAGGAATAGTCATGTTTATGTTTACGTGCACCCTTCATCAAAACTTTATAAACTACGAATGGGAGAAATTTTATCGAAAGGCACGAAGGTGCGAGTCGTTAGGAATGTAATTTCCAGAAGTGCTCCGTAGGTATAGGTATTGAAATGAGCCAATGTGATTCTATCAACGAGTCGTAGCAAGAACAATGATCTTGTTAGAGATGCACAAGCACTTCGCAACTTCCTTGAAGGAACTAGGATGTGCGGGCTTCACTGAGATGAGTATCGAATGAAATACTAAATGCCCTGTTGTATACAAACCTTGCAGGTTAGCTTGTAAATATATAAAATATATAATAGCAAGAACGGGAAATGGTTGCAGAAATGATGGAAGTTGGCATCATCCACGAATCGGTTTCAGAATACGCTAGTCCTAATTCTGGTTTGCAAACAGGATTTTAAATAAGTGTCGATTTTAGACTGCGAAATTCGATTACGATCAGGGGTATCCAATTATTTCATTTTTTCTATAACCTTGCATGTCTTCTGGTCACTATCAAGTACCTAGATCTGAAGTCAACCGTTGAGATCGTTTTGTTACACCGGAAAGTCAATACGAAATTAATCGCATGCCGTTCAGATTAGCAAATACACTTGGGTCTTAGGATCAGTTCGATTTACCAAGGCAATAGTGATGTCATCTTTGTTTATGAAAAGTCTATCCCTGAATGTTTAGATAGATTCGATCGATCGTATCTGAAACTAACCTTATCCAAATGTTAGATACTATTTACAAAATAAGGTTTAGCGATCCAACCGCACCACTCTTAGCTCTTTAACAGCTCGAAGTTTCAATTTTGATAAAAAGATTGGGAAGACAAAGTGGGTCATCCCATACAAATCCAATGGGGCATAAATAATATTAACCACAAAAAGATAGGACTCCTTCCGAGGTTATGTTTGGATTGAATATGAATGCGGAGATTGACCCACGGTTGAATGAGGTAAGACGTAAAAGTAACTAAAATTTGAATTTAGAAATATTGCTTAAATCCGTCAAAAACATAATATATATGTACAGCAAGGAAAATAAAAACGTGCATGTGACAGCAGCCGATCGTATGTTACCATGCCTTCATGTAGCTACCATAAACATAGACGATGATGATGATGATACAGAACAGGTAAAAGAACAGAAAAGTTAAAATATTCCGTTAACATTAGTATATGTGTGTGTAGTGTGTGTGTATTTTTGCATAGGCATAAGGTACCGAATAAATAATTATTTACCTATTGCACAGAATTCATAATAGTTAAAGTACAGAAGTCACACTTTACCAAATAATTTAATTAAACAAGCGACTCCTGTTCCGACATAATAAAGTCTCAACTCGGGTCACACAGCGCTAATTATCTACAGGTATATTCAACTAGCAGTTGCCTCTTTCTATCGCGTAACTCTTATCTGTTTCGACAGCACCGCGATATTAGGGTTGTCTTTTTATTTAAATTAATTAATGTGAATATTTAGTTACTGCCTTATTTTTGTGAACAAATAAACCTAGACCAGGTACCAATAACTCGATAGTCTACATATGAAAGAATGACGCGACGCAATATCGGTACAAACTGTAAATATGATACGGAATAATTGTATGAGAAAATATAGACTATTAGTATAAAATTAAATGATTTATCATAATAAGCTAGTTACATATTAATTAATAAGATGTGACATAACCATGCACTTACATGGATAATATAATATAAACAAAAAAAAGGCGAGACAGCAAAAAGAAATGATTTATGATGAGATATCACTACATAATAATGGAGCGGGGTCCCCCGCCGCGTCTATATGTTCGCGATAGACTGAAGTACTGCTGGGCGGATTTTCGTGCGGTTTTCACTAATAGACAGAGTGATTCAGGAGGAAGGTTTAGGTGTATAATTTGTTAAGATTTTGTGTAAATTGATTGAAATATGTTGATGTTTGTTGAAGATGTCTCTGCTACCCGTACGAGGCCGAAGTGATGAATAAGATTACTAATTGTTGTCATCCGCCGCGCTGGTGTGTAAGAAGGAAGGTTCACAGCCAGTATGTCGCTTGTGGGAAAGAAGTACCATTAGTGACGTCTGCTGGTTTATGAGAAGGAAGGTTCACAGCTATTATGAGATGTATGCCGCTTGTGGGAAGGAAGTACCACTAGTGACGTCCGCTGGTTGGTGAGAAGGAAGGTTCACAGCCATTATTAGATATATGTATGTCGCTTGTGGGAAGGAAGTCCCGCAAGTGACGCCCTCTGGGTTGTGAGAAGGAAGTATCACAGCCTTTATGATTATAATTGTTATATATTTATGTATGTACCTGTTGCTTGTGAGAAGGAAGTACCACTTGTGACGTCCCCTGATTTGTGAGAAAGAAGTATCACAGCCTTTATGAGTTATGTCACTTGTGGGAAGGAAGTACCGCAAGTGACGTCCCCTGGTTTGTGAGAAAGAAGTATCACAGCCGTTATGACACATGTCACTTGTGGGAAGGAAGTACCGCAAGTGACGTCAACTGGTTTGTGCGAAAGAAGTATCACAGCCTTTATGATTATAGTTGTTATAGATTTATGTATGTACCTGTTGCTTGTGGGAAGGAAGTACCGCAAGTGACGTCCCCTGGTTTGTGAGAAAGAAGTATCACAGCCTTTATGACACATGTCACTTGTGGGAAGGAAGTACCGCAAGTGACGTCAACTGGTTTGTGCGAAAGAAGTATCACAGCCTTTATGATTATAGTTGTTATAGATTTATGTATGTACCTGTTGCTTGTGGGAAGGAAGTACCACTTGTGACGTCCCCTGGTTTGTGAGAAGGAAGGTTCACAGCCGTTATGAGATATGTCACTTATGGAAAGGAAGTACCGCAAATGACGTCCCCTGGTTTGTGAGAAGGAAGGTTCACAGCCGTTATGAGATATGTCACTTGTGGGAAGGAAGTACCGCAAGTGACGTCCCCCGATTTGTAAAAAAAAAATTCACAGCCTTTATGATTATAATTATTATATATTTATGTATGTACCTGTTGCTTGTGGGAAGGAAGTACCACTTGTGACGTCCTCTTGTATGTAAGGAAGTATCATAATCATGTTTCTGACGCAAGGCACATACGTCCGTAAAATTGTAAGTCTGAATTCGATGCTATGGAAGATTACTATTGGCCGAGTGTTAGGTTAATACGGCTGTTTTTGCGTGCGTGCATGAGGACATGCACGACGTCAGGATGGTCGAGTGTTAGGTTTACAAAAATAGATATATTAATTTGATATAAATTCGAAATATTGTATTCGTTTGTTCATGTTTGGGGAGTGGAAACGAATGTAACGGGCAACACCGAATGTTTACCCCGGTAGAACAGTAAATTTAGGCGGCCTATTTGCTCGTGGCCAGCATCGAGTTCGGACGTGTGTTTAAAAGTGTATTGAAATGGAAGAATATATATCTACCCTACAGTATTCACGTGAGTTTTATTGTACTGTCAGTTTTACCTTTATTTGAGATATCCTACATACGATTGTGAGTTTATTTGTTTCTTTCACGTTTTAACTACAGCACGGATCATCAAGAAATAACATTAACGTTGTCAGGGGTACAGAAAACTACATAGGGTACTTTTCATCCAGAAAAACAGCACTGTTCCCGTGGGCTACGAAAATAACTTTAACGCGACAGAATCCGAATCCTAAAGCTAGTAAAACAATTCACCCACATTGGTGATATTGTATTGTACTGGTTAGTATTATCAAAACACGACAATTTGAGTAAAGTTTTTATGGAACTTTGTATTTTTTAAGCATTTTTTTCATGGTGTCGTAATGATAAATTGTACATAGATTGATTACGTAAAAGTAAATTGGTATAGATCAAATTGAAAACCAAGTATCTGTTCCTCCCATGACTGGACTCTTTTTAGTATTGTTGAGTTTAATGTAAAGAATGATTGGAATGAGTTTTTCTCTTAAGAAGGGTACGCATAAAATTCCTTCATCAGTGGCAAAGTTCACATCAAAAACTCTTATTTATTTTATTAAAAATAGGGACAAACTATAATAGATGATAACACAGTTCACTATTTAATAAAAATAATTTAAAAGACATTATTTTGACTGGTTATACCGGTAACGCAATACTATTGGTCGATTAATAAATATTAACGAATATTGGTGTTATAAAAGGAATTATAAAGTGTAGAACTTCACTTGAGTGCGAATAGAGGTACGAACAGCTTGGCAGTTACTGTTAGTTAGTGATTTTCATAGTTTATATCAGTGCTTTTGAGACTGTTTCTTACAGACGTAAGATGAGGTAGAAACTGCGTTTGTAAGTCAGCCTTATAACCTTTCTTATACATAATACATATTAAGAGTTCGACTGTATCATATACATTACCAAAAATGACGCTTACAGGTGCTGGTAGCTACTGCTTCAACTTCTGCTACTGCACTCCAGCTGATAGCAGCAACTTATGTTAAGTCAGTCAATTCCAAAATTATCATTTCTTGATTAAGCAACAAAAGCAAACCAAAGCTTCGTGATACGTGAATCGAACTCGGAGCCTAAGAATTACATTTTTACATGTAGGGTACGTAGTACAAAGATTTTTAGTAGATTTATCTGCACTTAAAAGTAGAACCATGCTTACAAAACGCCTGATAATCGCCAGGTACGCTTCAATTGTCTAATGAGGGTTCTTACTTAAGGCAATGGAGTAAATATCTTGTTTCCTTAGATAGTAAGCTAGCCACGGTTGCGTCATTAGAGTTTTATAACAAAGCAATTAGCGTGGGCACTTGTTCTAGTCTACCAATTGAACCCGCATTTTTGATCTAAGTTTCAACTGGGTTCACGGGCCGTGAAACTTCATGCAATTTAAAGTTACGTACCGTATTGTTTTATTACATACCCTGAATATAAAACAACTCAATTGAATAAGAATGGGAAAGGATCTATTTATATAGAGACTTAGACTTAGATATCCGTCTTTCACTTCGTACTTTACACACAAAAAGTAAATTTGTTATTATTTTAAGTTTGATATTTTTTTTGAAGACCAAACCAACCTTTAAAAGTATTCATATTTCATACATGTTATATAGCCTGAACAGGCAAGTCAAAAACCTAGTCTAGAGGCACCTCAATTGTGTATTTTACTGTAACGCTAAGTGTAGTCATACCCATGTGAATTGGCAAACGTAAAGGAGCTATGATTCCATAGACACACATGTTAAACTTATAACACCTATCGCATCGGGGGTTAAATATTAGCATAGATGGCATTACTTAACTTTAGGAATTAATACTATGGTGAGTCATTGGTAATTCAAACAACTACATTTTTGATATTATCAAAAGAAATTAGTTCCGTTTATTTTACGCAACATGACGAGGTTTTTTATTTTTCTGGTCAGGCTATCAGAACGATTTGACTTAACATTCAACTACCATATTACTTTTTAAAGTTAAAATAACTATTTATTTTAAAGAATACTGGCAACGTGACGTAGGTCACATATTACTAGTATTCTTGTGAACCTCTCCAGCTAAGCTAAATACTTGTGTTAGGAGTAAGTTGACGTGGACGTTGACGCGGATACCGCACCGTGTCGACGGAGGCGGCTTGTGCGTTGGCCGGGACACCCCCGTGGGATTTGGAGGTAGAAGTGCTCGCCGAAGTATATCAGCGAACGGCTGAGTTCCGGGCGGGAAGCGGCAGTCGGCCCCCGCCCGAAGAGGTACGCGAATGGCGTGAGGCCGCTCGCCGAGCCACCATGGCTTGTTGGTCGTCCCGGCTCGAGGCTCCACGTGCTGGCTTTGCCGCCGTGGAGGCGCTCCAGCCGATCATCGTCGAGTGGGCAGGGCGGCAGCATGGGACCCTTTCCTTCCGACTGACGCAGGTCCTTTCCGGGCACGGCTGCTTCGGGAAGTACCTGCACACCGTCGCTAGGAAGGAATTGAGTCCCGCCTGTCACCACTGCGACTGCAGTGAGGACTCGGCTCAGCACACGCTGGCGGTTTGCTCCGCCTGGGCGACGCAGCGTCGGGCCCTCACTGCAGTCATCGGAGGGGATCTCCCGCTACCGGCCATCATACGCTCCATGGCCGGTAGCGACAAGAATTTTACCGCGGTCGTGGCCTTCTGTGAGGACGTCATCTCACAGAAGGAGGCGGTGGAAAGGGTCCGGGAGGACGATCTCCACTCGGACATAATTCGCCGCCGGCGAACCGGGCGGCGGAGGCGCGCTTACCAGCGCCTCATGCCGCCCTGAGTGTGGCCGCGGGTATACGGGACGGGTTTTCCCCTCCACCCGCTGTAGTGGCCCCCCGCGAGGAGGCAGCGTCCGTCGCCTAATTGAGAGGATTTTACCCCAAGGTGGTGCCCGCGCTTTTGCGGGCAGGCGCTAGGAGGGTTCCGTATGTTTTAATAAAAGCTGTTCCCGTATCCCTCCTACTTCAGGCGCAGTACGGCATACCGTGTGGTTTTAGTCGGTTCGATTCCGACACACCGCCCCACCGAAAACCCCGGTGGGGTGACGGCCCGAGGGGGTTTCCAGACGCACAAAAAAAAAAGGAGTAAGTTGACGTCGTTAGTGCACTGGGTAGGATTCGAACCCGCAATCACTTATTAGCAAGTCCGACGTCTTAGCCTATGCTGGATCAAGATATTGCACCTTATAGTGTATTATTAAAGAATTGATTTTAAAGTTTAGTTAAGGCACATTAAATTTAAATTTTTTAAAGACTAGCTCTTGCCCGCGACTTCGATCGCTTAGAAATATTCGTGGTCAGGTAGTCTATGTGCTATTCCAGACTGCAATCTATCTCTGTGCCAAATTTCATCCAAATCTTTTCAGCTGTTTTTGCCTTTATAATATTAGTAAGATATACGGTTTTACTCATTTGTGTCGTGATCGACACGCAAGATTACTTCACCCTTTGATTAAGGGCCCCCATCGGATCCAAAGCTAATAGGGCATATTTGAAACACACCGAGTAAAACCGTATATTATTAATAAATATGAATATCACTCACGGAAATTTTTATTCTTACATTATTTCTTACAATGTATGCACTTACTGAACTTTCTACACACTACAGTACTAAATTATCGAGCAGATAACTATCTAAGAGTTGATTTATAACATCGTATTTATCAATTTCTGATATTACTCAGAGATGAAGTTAGAGATAAAATTAAACAGTCCTAAGTTTCTAGACCAGTTTTTTGAATGACTGCAGTAGTGTAGTTTGGGTTCGCAACCTGCGATTATATTTGCATGCCAATTTTGCTGAATTGTGAGGGACAACGTTTTTGTATAACCATTTCATTACCACTTTTCTCGCAAATAAACTGGTTTCATTTGATTTCTCATCAGTTTCTTTGTTATGTTTTCACGTCTTAACTAGTCAACCAATCTAATCTTGAGATTTTACATACACGTTTCCAGGCTTATAGAAAATGATATCGGACCCTTCAATAAAAAACTGTAAAAAAACTGTTTTCAATGGATATTTGATGATTTTTTTTTTTCATTTTGTTTGAGAAAATCTACACTAACGCTATCAAGGCCGCAGATGCTAACAAAAAAATAAAAAAGAACGCATTTTTTTGTGATAATGATGATTAAAAACGAAAGTTAGGTATGCTCTAAAAAGACAACACACCTAGTCTTGATTAGGAGAACTCTGCCAAAAAAAGTAAATAACTATCGAACTAGTTATTCGTTACTGATAATTTGGCGCCTAACATAATAACGAATCGGCGTCCACAAGGCTGAGTCACCTGCGCCGAACGTTATATAAGCTTTCTATCTAACACTCGGAGGTAATCAACGACGCTGCCAGTTGCGTCGTCGGATTAATAGTTATGTTCAGGGATTTCCTCTTGAGGTGTGAGTGCCTCAAAGTAATTAAAATGACAGGATATTTTAACCTGAATTTGATGGTAGACGGGTTGATTCGATCGTAAAATAAATAATTCTTCTGTTACGTAAAGTCCATATAAACGCCTAATAAATTTCTGTGGGATTATTTTCTTGTAAGTAAACTTTGAAACTGCTTTCAAACTTTGCATTGAAAACTAAAAAGAAGCTAATAATCCAATTCAATTTCTAACTTCTGTAAGTTAAAAATTCAGACCTTATTTAAAACTAGCAGTTTCCGCACGGCTCGCGTGTACATATTTATAATTATATTTTGCGCGAAACTCTACTTATATTTCCAAAATCAAATTAGCCTAAGTTACTCCTTATGACACTAGCTATCAACCCGTGAAAATCGGTGCACCCGTTCAGGAGATTAGCCGGAACAAACAGACAGACAGACAAAAAAAATAAAAACTGAATTTTAAGCATAATAACTGTATGAGCTTAAAAAAATACTCTTATTGTGACAATACAAACAGACACTTAAATTTTATTTATTTGTTTTTTAAAAGTCTCGAACGCCAATCTCATGCATGTTTTCAACTTTCAATTAGTTTGTGATGTCTATAAAGCCGCAACCGTCCCATATACCGGCCATGTATTTGCAAAAAGTAATTAATTTGTGGAAATATGTTGACATGATGAACAAGAAAAATAGTTCACATCTAGTATTATCTGTTACTGCACAGATTGTCGCAGAGGATCTCTGTACAGAGGCCGGCTCCACTCCCATCTCTTCTCCAACCATGACTACTGCAAAGGGATTTTTACACAGACAGAATTCAACCAACCGCGTATTACGTCATTATCAGGTTTATAAACCCGTTCGATCAATCGATTTATTCCACAGGTAAGTATTAAACACAGCTTTGAGACGCCTTTTCCCGCTGCATGTTGTTTCCTATCATAATATCACTTGATTACACAATTTGTTAACATCGTCTTTATTACTGTCCAATTTCCAGTTAGGAGTAATTTCTTTGAACAAGAAGAATGCAGTTATTCATATATAATAACCAACATGTCTAGACTTTTGCTAAAAGTGAAATAGACTAGAAACCTCTCTTAAACGTAATTAGATATAGCAATTAAGTTTGTTATGTTCGTGCGGCTCGCGGACTGCTTCAGAAATAAAACAACGTGAGTTTTTTACTCTCACTTTTTTGTCTTCATACCGCATCATCATTTAATGAAATTGTAAGTGATTATTGTTATGAATACTGACTTGCAAATTTAAATAGCTGAATGTTGAAATAATAAAAATATTGATGCTGACAGAATTGTTTCTGATTACAAACTTACATTTGCAGTTGAAGCACTTGACTTGACCTAAGGACGTAAGGTGAATACTTTTTTCTATGGCATATAAACTTATGTATGGGAAGCTAATATTTTTCTAATGAGGATACCTCAACCATATCTACTTTTTTATACGGATCTGAAAGTTAGCCCACAAAGAGAACGGAAGAGAGACGCCTGCACGTAGCCGAAATGCGAATGTTGAGATGGATGTGTGGTGTGACTAGGATGGACAAGGTGAGAAATGACTATATTAGGGGGAGTCTGAAAGAAGCACCAGTGGATGAAAAGCTGAGGACCAATAGGTTATCGTGGGGTGGACATGTGATGCGGAGGGGTAAGCAAAATGTGGTGAAAGGATTTTTATGTATAGATGTTGACGGGTACAAGAGAAGAGGACGACCGAAGAAAAGATAGATGGACCATGGGAAAGAAGATATGGATAGAGTAGAATGGAAGAAAGAATAAAATATATTGCACCGAATAAAATAAAATTGGGAGAAGGGTAGGCAGTTGATGAAGATCTACTTTTTTATAATATTTGAATTTAGGTGGTTGGCTATCTACTGCATTTGTCGTATATATGGCTTTAGGGGGCTGTAAGCTAGAATTAGAGGTTCTGGAAATTAAGTAGCTCTCGCTCTGGGCAATCATAATCAATTGAAACCAATTTCAACGGTTCTCTGTAGGGTAAGGTACATTTAAAGTCGGTGACATACCTGCTATGCTTACCACCTTTTAATACTGTTCAAATAGTCTTACAAGGGTTTGTTTAAGGCATAACTTTTACATATTCTGAACTTTCATTTTAAGTTCAGGAAACATTTCTATACACACTTCGCAAAGATTTTAAACATTCTTAGAATGCTCACCACTAGCTGTCCCCCGCGATTTCACCTGCGTTAGATTGAGGAAACAACCTACTAAAATATATTCCATTACTTTTAAGAGTACAGCGCCCTCCCCCCTCATAACCAGCCGCCTTGTCAAATCAAATCATAAAGTCATTAAGTCATTTAGTTGCGGAGTTATTTTAAAACTATGATATCTCCAAAGATATTCATTGAAATCAAATGATCTCAAGGGCAATTTTGTTCAAAATTAAATACTTGTGAAGAATAACATATTTTTTATGCTCCGCTCCTATTTGTCGTAGCGTGATGTTATATAGCCTATAGCCTTCGTCGATAAATGGACTATCCAATGCAATAATATTTTTTCAATTCGAACCAGTAGTGCCTGAGATTAGCGCGTTCAACCAAACAAACAAACCCTTCAGCTTTATAATATTAGTACGGATCAATCTCTTACTCCCGACTACGAAGGTTTGTGTTTTGTGCAGCAATAATTGCCTATCGCTTTTATTTAGGATCGATTGCAAGTTAGGGCTTATTATTATGGGGTAAAAAAGTGTTTATTTTCTCGATTTCGTTTTTTTGCTGTGTACGAAAAAAGGTATTCTGAAAATTCTGTCAATTTTTAAACTCAACTATGAGACGTAGGTACAAACTCGAAATTAAAACGTAGTGATAAAGACTTCACCATACTTAGTGACGTCTTGAGTAGTGCTTAAAGAATAGGCTGACTTTTTGAACGTGTGAACCCTTGTGTCATCGCCATACCAGGGCTAACGAGCAAATATGTCATACTTGAAAACGATTGGGTCACAATTGGGTCTCTTGCCGACCAAAGTTTTACGTAGGAAGTAAGTCCTTCTCACCGGCTCTCTAAAAACCTTAGCATCACTTTTTGAAGAAATCCATAGCTAGAATAGAAAAACCAACCCATCATTTCTGGTCATTGGTGATCCGTTCAGATGACCGTTGTCTTTTCCGAACTATTTTGGGTAATTTTACCCTAAAATATGACGCTTCTGTCCGGATCAATGCCGAGTCATTTTGTAAAACAAGTATAAATTAAAATTTTTAAATGCTCCTGACGATTAGAAAAGAGTGAATGATCTTTCAAGTTAATCAGATTTTCTTGAAGTATAGGTAATTGAACACTCTCCACCAACTCAACTTTCAAAAAAAAAAAAGGAATAAAGTAAATCAAAATTGGTCCAACCCCCTAAATTTATAAAATGTTGATTTCCCTAATTATTTTTTACGCTCCTCCTTTTTGCGTCGGGGGTTAAAAACTTTATTATACGTACGTATGCATATATGTATGTATTCTATTATAAATCGAATCTCTATTCTAAAAGGTATTCTCTTTTTGAAGTAAAAACTTCTTTAGCGGCGTTCTGCACTTTTGGGATGGGTAAAAAATGTTAAACTCGCGTCAGGACACGTGACCTGATCAAAAATTAGTAAGACGGAGCCAAGTTTCTTTTATTTAAAAAAAATGTAACATTCGAAATTCAAACATTTATGAGTGGCCAGGAGCGCCGAACTTCCAGTGTACCCTATGTATACATTTAGATATGTTATTCCCTACTTTTTATTTTTAACCTAATTATATATATACAGATGTGTGTATATGCAAATACATTGTGAAGTTATGTTTTCACTTCTGACGTACAGTCCTACGACTGACTGTTTTTAACGCCTTTGTTTCCAACAGAAAACAAAACAGATTTTGCCTTTATTTCTTTTCTGAAAATAAATACCTAGCATTGTGTGTAAAAACAGTAAAAATGTTTATTTTTATAGAAGACCCATCCTTTCACGTCGAGTGTAACATATTATTGTTATAAAAAGACAGACAGGGCAATGATCTTCAATAAGCTAATGAACTTGGTTTGTGCGAATTGAGAAATAGTTTAATCCCTTCGTAACGAAAGTCATAGAATAAATATGTAGTTCTGAAGTTCATTACGATAACTCTATAAAGACGTTTACGTGCAAGCTACGTATTTAATAAAAAATTGAGTTTTTAAATTTTCGTTTGTCACAGTGCCGTTATTATACTTTTAAAATCAAAACTATCATAAAAATATTATACTTTCATGCCTTCTTAACCGACTTCAAAAAAGGAGGAGGTTCTCAATTTGACTGTATGTTTTTTTTTCTGTTTGTTACCTCAGAACTTTCGACTGGGTGAACCGATTTTGATGATTCTTTTTTTTATTTGAAAGCTGGTGCTTCCCGTGTGGTTCCATTTCAATTTGGTGCAGTTCTGATAATGGCATCCATGAGAAAACCATATATAAGTCATTTATGGAATAGTTTTTTTTGTTGAAGTCGGTTTTTTTTTAAAGAATTATTGTATTTCCATATCACAGTTTAAGCATTTTTCGACTACACCTGAAACGTCACACGCGCGAATGGTCTGATAACTCAACTGTGCTTATAACTGCATTTAAACACAGTTTAGTTGGTACAATTTATTGAGCGCCGATAAAACAACGATGGTATATTATGATCGAAGGGTACAATACCTTTTCTGTTTACCCGCAGTTTCAATCAAATGGCACCGAAAGAGGTCAGCTATGGACTGAACTGGACAAGGTGTTTGATTGTATTGGGTAAATTGCTCACCTAACCCCAAAATTCAATTTCAAGTAAAGAAAATAAACGAAATTCGTATGCAGCAGACACATTCGTCTTCTGCAGGGATTTCCTTTCGAGGGTACACCTAAAGCCCTGGCAATAAGGACTGTGTCGGGACTCCATGTGACTTTAGTCGTTTTGAGTCTGATTTACCACCCTACCGCTAGATTCCGGTGGGGTGACGACCCGTGGGGGATTCCATATGTAAAAAAATAAATGCGTTGGTCTTCACTAGCTTTCTCTCCTTAGGAACTGAATTGTGAATCGAGTTTTTTTTGTCCTTATAAAGGTATGTATATTTGTTTTCATGGACTTATAGTAGTTTTGCCGATCTTTGGTTAAATCTTCACTTTCACCGTGTGCTTACGTACTGCTCTTACTATTTTTTACGCGAAAGTAAATATATGCTTATGTTGCACTAATACTAGTGGTCCAAGAGCCCGCGATCGTCAGACCTTCGTCATTTTATAACCAGTGCCATTTACCAAGTGGTCAGCTGCCAAAATATGTCAGTGATTCACTAATGACAGTAGGATTTAGAAAATTTATTTGTAGTCGATAACCTCTAAACTACTGAGCCGATTTTAATAATACTTAAAATTACAGTAAATATTGACTTTTTTATATAAACACCAACAAAGGTCTAGATAATCGTGAAAGTATCCGATAAATCCACAAAAACAATATAATTCACATTCCCAATGGTGCCTTATAGCTGCCAAAACCAATATGATCCAAAGATCATACTCGGCCACTACCTCGGTTGGGTACATAAACAGAAAAACTTTCAGCTTTTATAAAATGATGAAGGTCTGGCGATTGCGGGCTCTTACTCTATAGTGAAGGGTGACTATCTTAAGTTTTCTTTTGAGTTCGAGTCGAGTGTGTTTAACGATTGGAGAAAAGTCACTGTGTTTTTTTTTCTTATTTATTGATACGTCAAAACCGACTCATATGAATGGTGTGGTTTCCTATCTTTTATTTTATTATTTTCTTTTCCTATTTTTGTGTGATGAGCACGATAATTTTCTCTGTGTCTGGGTGTAATTTATCTATAATATGTATGTATTTAGAAATATATAAGTATGTTTATCAGCAGTCTGGTTACCATAGTACAGGCTTTGCCTAGTTTGAGATCAGACGGCCGTGTGTGAGATGTGTGGAGTTACTATTACTATAGATCGTGTGGTAGTAGAATTTCGACCACGGTTTATTTCATTGGCCAATATTACTTGACCTGTCATTGTATAGACTTTTGTACCATGACAGGTCAAAATATATACTGTACACTCATAGCTGTATGTACCCGTTTTTGCATTTTTTTTAACTTTGTAGCAAATATTGTTCAAAAATTTTACAATTCGTCACTTCTTCTCTGTATAAGCTACAAGTGTGCGAAATTTCATACTCCTCCGTCCGCCCAATTTTCGTAAAACGGGATCCAAAGTTTTCGCTTCACGTATTACTATATATAAATTATATATTATACAGTTAAAAAACTGTTTCTGCAGATTTACGTTACTGTGGCTTGTTCTGATACTTTAATATGTGCGTATATTTAGTTTAAGATATTCTTTTTTCAATTTGTGCTTAAAATGAATTTCTTTAAGGATGTCCTTATAGAATTTCCTATCAAAAAAGATGAATGTTGTTGTTACATACCTGTAAGTCAATTATTTAAACTTGAAGTCCTAGTGAGTTACTATGCAAAATGTTTGGGATTCAAAAGTCTAGAAGAGGAGGAGAATTGAAGAATTGGATTGAAAGATTCATTACGTCACGATGTTACTATCTACACTAACACAGTAAAGCTGAAGGGTTTTTTTTTGTTTCACTGTTTGTTTCTTTGTTTAAATTCTTTTTGTATTTGATAGCCAGATTCATGAGGAATAGTATAGGCATCACGCTAGAACTCTTAAGAGTGGAGCAGTGACCATATACGCGTCTAAAACGGGAAACAGCTAGCACATTATATTACATTACTGTAGGTATTACATTTACTGCAGCCATTTTTTTAAATTTCATACTTTTCAATTTTCAACTAACCATACCAAAATAGGAAAGAAAGCAAATCTCAATGTAATTCAATCAAATAATTTATAATGTATGTAATAATATATTACGTGATCTGAATTGCAAATGATATTACATACCTAAGTATCAATTACCTCAAATTTCGGAATGAAAGGAACACGGTGAGTATGTCATTAGTTTGTTTTGATTCTTGTTTTATGTCGATTTCACTGGTTTAACTGTACCTACTTAGTTAAAGATCAAGTACCCGAAATAAAAATGTTAGTGTTTCAATGAATGTTGTAACAATGTAATTAAATATTTTAATAATTCTTTAAAAAAAAAACGGCTTCTACAAAAAAAACTATTCCATAAAAGACTTATATATAGTTTTCTCATGGATGCCATTGTCAGAACTGGATCAAATGGAACCACACGGGAAGCACCAGCTTTCAAATAAAAAAAGAATCATCAAAATCGGTTCACCCAGTCGAAAGTTCTGAGGAAACAAACATAAACAGCAAAAAACATACAGGCGAATTGAGAACCTCCTCCTTTTTTTAAGTCGGTTAAAGATATATGAATAGTCTATTTTTTATTATACTTTAGCGAGATTTAATAGAATGATAAGTTCTTAATTTATTTTGTACATTTTATGATAAAATTTAATAACTCTTAATATCATCAACATCCTTTGGGCCTTTTCCCAACTAAGTTGGGGTCGGCTTTCAGTCTAACTGTGAAACGGCTGAACTTCGATATTTTACGTGAAGCGACTGCCATCAGACCTCCACAACCCAAGTACTAGGCGATATCGAAGTTCGTAGTTAGACCAGGTTTTCGGACTTTTTAGGGCTCCAACTACCCGTAACGAATGTCACAGATGTTCGTATGGCACCCGGGACCCACCGCTTAACGTGCTCTCCGAGGCACGGAGGGGTCTCAATGTGTTAAGAATGGTCACCTATCCTAAGACTGACCTGGCTAGTATTAATTAACCTTGTAATGCTCGTGGCTAAGTGGTAACCTACTCGGTTACCACTTAGCCACGAGCACCTATAAAAACTCTTAATAAGAGAAATAAATTAATAATTGTTTAATTATGAGACTACTAGCAGGCGCCCCGCGGTTACACCCGCGTAAGTCCCGATTCCGTGGGAATTTGGGGATAAAAAGTAGCCTATATGTTAATCCAGGTCTCCAGCTATCTACATACCAAGTTTCATTGCAATCGGTTTAGTAGTTTTGACGTGAAAGAGTATCAAATACCCATCCATCCATCCATCCAAACTTTCACATTTATAATATTCGTGGAATTATAGCTAACTAAATTATCGTTTTGTGAGAAGACAGGGACAATTAGACTTCTGCTTCTACCTGAGCTACCTAACTCGTTCAGTATTTAAAACATGAGGAAGAGCGCAGTTGAAAAATAATACTAGAGTAGGCAGTGCTTTTCTTCTGCTGGTGAGAACAGTTACTTACTATAGTTCCATGACGCAATTAACACCACTGCCTTTGCAAAATACCGATATGTTCCAATAATTGGTTACGATCAGGCGGGTTACTTGGGAACCCGCTTGGATCGTGGTATAATCCTAAATATCGTAAGATCTTAACTAAGTATGCTTCTTTATAAACTTAGTTGCATAAAAAACATAATCTCTTACATGATCTCAAACCGGTAGTTAAACCACTGATCGGTGCAACTGACCTAACATTACTTCTAACTCTGTACTTACACACCTAACAGACATTCACATACTTATGCAATTTATTGTTCAAATGTAGGAATTAGTTTAACTTTATTTAACTGTACACTTAAATCTGGTTAATCTTTAGTTTCTATAATTCACCAGCAGCTATATTATATCTGGGTACATTGGGAAAGGCCTTTATCCAACAGTGGACTATGATAGGCTGATTGATTGATTGATAATGTGTAGACTGCCTATGTCCATATAGAATTATGTATCTTTCAAACGGTGAATGTATTTCGTAAACAGATGCGGTGGTTTCTCACCCACATGCTCATAATCGCACTATTTCCGATTAATATTAGTTACTATAGATATATTATAAATGTGTGTGCGACCTTCCACATACGCTGGAAGCACAAATAATATTAATAATAAATATTTATTATTTACGTAAGTAACCATGACTCATATGTGTTACATGATATTGTCGAAAGTTTACGCGAATGTTACACATTGAAATAGAACTATCCCGTCTACCCGTGACCATGGCTGCTGAAAAGCAGCTGAAACGTCGGGATCAGTGTAAATAGAAAAATAACACTAAATAAATCGCGATAGAATCCGTTAAAAATAGTTTTATTTCATATGTGTTAGTCAAACTTAATACCTACCTACGTTAGTAAAAATATAGTGAATTTAACATACATTGGATTACATGTAAGGCACCCTACAGCCTCAGTCCGTGCGAGATAGCACTGTAGCGATTCACATACATGCAATCCAATCTGCTCGCGAATATCTATAGGATACTGTTGGAGCTATCCCGTACTCTGCTCACCAGAGATGCACGTCTTTTACGCATAGTTGCGTAAAAACAATTTATTTACGTATCCGCAAACATTCCCGATGAGCTACAGAAACGGGGCAGCCCCACCAGCACCCTAAATGCACAACAAACAAAGAACAGTATTTCAGATATAATCTTTATTGTACACCAACGACATATAGCTTTAAATAAATACACAAAGTGGATATGTACAAAAGGCGGCCTTATCGCTAAGAGCGATCTCTTACAGGCAACCTTTGGGTGGACAAAATAGATAATAATCTCTTATTGTTATAATATAAAGTTAATTGATTTCATATGATTTTAGTAACGTTGATAAAACATAGTAAAAGCGAGGAGTAGATAATTAACTATTACGTATTTAAAACTTATTTCTTTATTGAATACAATGTTAATTTGTTAGGAAATCACTTAGTACAAATCGTTTAATTTTATTTGTTTCTATTTTTAAGGTATTATTAAATTGATGCCTTTTAAAATCGTGTTTTCTACGACTCAGAGCAATCCGATACGGATGTATTAGGTTTGACCACAGTATATACATATACTGTGGTTTGACTATTTATTTTATTATAACCACCCAAAAAATGGGTAGGTACATGACTGGATTTTGCTTTGTGTATTCGACTAGGCACTTTGTTTATATTAAAAAACAACTATACATAATAGTGGCATATCAAACCATATTATGTTCAATGTAAATATACCTATAATAATTTGTATTATTTAAAAAATATATATGTTATGTTTTAAAAAATTACTTGTTTTAAATTATATCAAGGGTTTATTTGATTTAAGTGTAAGTGATTGTAACGTGAAATCGAACGTAGGAGTTTTTGTAGTTATAATAATTCTTATTTAATCATGTTCTATTTTTTATAGTTCTTGCAGATAATAATAATAAGAGCCTGATGCAGAAGGCAGTCCTCCTCGATACGGCACGCATAGTGAGGAGGTTTCTGTCTCTGGAGCCCTAACCACCGGTAGCTTTGCTCCTGTACCCGATACCGGTGGGACACTATTTTTTATATTTTTAAATATACATATTTTAAATGTGATTGCATTTAAAAATGTAAGTTATATGTATATTAAATAAATAAAGAGATTAATAATAATAATAACTTTATTTCATAAACACAGGTACACATTCCAACAGTTATTGTTGGAGACTCCTTTTAAGAGAATTTATACTTAATGTAATACAAGACCAAATAAGTAAATAGCATATAGGTACGTATTTAACATTATTATGTCTAGCTGTCTAGCTAGGGATGAACAATTTTTTTTTGTAATGTAATGGTTTGTAAAACAATTTCTACAACTTTGAAAACGAAAACAAATGTGCCGATGGCGCTTCGGCTAAGCTATATGCTCTGGATGGTTTTAGAATAGCAATCCCCTAATAAGTTTCGAAACGAGATTCTAGACCTAGAACCACGGAGTTATAAATCGCGTTGAATAATAAACGCACAATTTGAATGTTTAAAAATAGCTACTGAATCTAATCCAGTAGTTTTTAGTTTACTTTGAGTAATTTGGATTACAACATTAATTAAAACCTTAATTATTTACTGTCAATTGCGCTGAACACTAAGTGAGTAGATTTGTTCTTATTTTATACAATATATAGAGTACAATTATTGAATTAATTAAATTTGCTAAAATCATAATTTATAATTATGATGTGAAAACCCTTGTTATTATAATATCAAATTTGAATTGAAGTGTTTGAAGATGCACGTATACATTTTATAATTAATTATAGATTGATTATATAGTCATAATATTTAATTTAGTAAGTATGTTTGTTATTCATTTTCTTTAAGTAATCAACTCCTTTGTCAGAAAGAGACAAGAGTGACAAAATTAAGCTTTGCACAATCATAATTTATTACTTGACCTGTCATTGTATAGACTTTTGTACCATGACAGGTCAAAGTATATACTGGACACTCATAGCTGTATGTACCCATTTTTGCATTTTTTTTAACTTTGTAGCAAATATTGTTCAAAAATTTTAGCATTCGTCACTTCTTCTCTGTATAAGCTATAAGTGTGCGAAATTTCATACTCCTCCGTTCTCCCAATTTTCGTAAAAAGGGATCCAAAGTTTTCGCTTCACGTATTAATATATAGATAATACACCTAACAGAACAGTATAGGTACTGTTCTGTCGTTCATTGTTAGAAGAGTGCGTCTGTTACAAGAAACTCGCACAAATTACCTTAGGGCAGGAAGCAATCAAATATCACTATGTAACCATGCAATCATTATGAACTGGGGAAGGGAAACTCACATTAAATATGGTTCAGTCTAACCATAATAACAAAGAATGTCTTCACACTAAATCAATTTTATCTAACGGCTGATTAACATCGGCTGTCAGCGGTGCACCCGTACTTTTATACTCGTTACTCGAGCGTGAATCATCTCAGTTAATTTTTTTTTACAGAAAGCTTGTTATCGTATTTTAAAACGTAAGTCATTTTGGTAATTTATAATAGTAAATTAGCACCTACGTATGGCCTAAATAATCGCTGCTGTTTGCCTCTTTATGTCAGCAATCATTATGTGTGTATTATGGGTAGGTACTAGTGGTGTGACGATAATTCACATTCGCATTTGTATTCGCGGACATTAGCAGCTTTATTAATGTACATATCCACATTCGCATTCGTAATAACTTATGTGCATTTACTGGCTGTTGACTGGCTTGTTAGTCCAGTGGTTAGTGATCCTGACTGCTGAGCCTCAGCTCAGCCAGAACCCATTATTTGTTCTGTATCTGGGTGTAATTTATCTATAATATGTATGTATTTAGAAATATATAAGTATGTTTATCAGCAGTCTGGTCACCATGGTACAGGATCTGCCTAGCTAGCGATCAGACGGCCGTTTATGACACGTGTCAAGTTATTATTATAATTTGCGAATTTAAATAGGATTTTCACAGAGAATGAATACAAAATCGATGAAATTACTCTTTACCTAATCTATATACCTACTATATAGTACATAAAATCTAGTCCTACTATACATGTGCAGTGTTTTAAGGCAGGTTAAAACGCATGATCAAAATGTTAGATAATAACTGCATATAATTTGGCGCAATAGCTTATTTTGTATTAACGTTTCTCTCTTAATTAGTGCAAGTGGCTAGGTGTCGTTCTGATTAAGATTATATAATAAATAAATAAATAATAGGTAAATATTTTTCAGCCATCAACTAATAGTTGTGGTTGACTTTATTGTTCCAGTAAATCTTGATCTCTAACAGATAAATGGACAAATCACAAAATTAAAGGTATTTTTTAAAACATTTAACTACAAGAAGTAGGCTTCAGCTTTCATTGAAAATAGCGCTACCTAGAAGAATTTTTATGAAATAGATTGCTACGTATATTACTTAGACGTCGGTTAAGCAAGAAGTTAGTGATGTAATTCATAGATGGCGCTGAAAAAGAAGACGGGTAAACCACTTTTTTGTTAGAATACATCCTAATACATCCTAGAATATTTTAATCTTTCTACAATTTCACAGTAGTCAAAGACCGATTTTATGTTTATGAGTAAAATAGCTAGAGGTCTTAAAAATAAAGATGTACAATGCAAAGCTGACGTATTGCAATGTTGCAATAGTTTCAATATCTATTGATAGATGTCAGGTTTCTAATATTTTTATTCACGTTGTCTTTGATAAGGGACGGTAATAACTTTTGGGCTTTTTAGGATGTGTGTAGTTTAAAATCTAAACATTTAGATTTTGACGTTGGAAATGAATTGATTTTGAACCAATAGAAAGTATTAAACGTAATGTTCGATAAGTATTGAATTTCGAATTCATTCCGCCAAACGTTAGAAATTGCTCTAATTTAATGGATTGTCTCTCTATCAATGGCCCGAAGACACTACATTCTAATGGATGGCTTCTTTATTTACACATTATCAATAATGATTTGGTTTAATGGAATGGCCGTCATATTATTATGTTCGCATATATATATATATTGTACTGACCCGACGGACGTTGTTTTGTCAAATTTTCAATGAATTTGTTTTTATTTAATGAAAAAAAGCAATACCAGTTTTGCCTATTTTTTGGGAAAATTTTCCTATTTTTCTTCTTCTATTTTTCCCTTAAAATCTTTTTCAAACTCTTACTAAAATTTATAAGAAAAAGGATTGCCAAATCCATCCAGCCGTATTCAAGTTATGCGCTTCCCAAAGCACAACATTATATTGTAATTTATATACTAGCAACTAGCAACCCGCCCCGGCTTCGCGCGGGTAGCAAAGCATATATTGATTTTCTGACATCTTTAACAATCATGGTCATATTTTAGCCATTTTACACAAGAGCTTAATTAATTTTACACCTGAACCTTCCTCATGAATCACTCCGTCTATTGGCGCAAACCGTATGTAAATCCGTTCGATAATATTTATTGAGTTGATCGCGAACAGACAGACAGACGCGGTGGGGGACTTTGTTTTATAATATGTGGTGATAAAGATTACTTTTTGGCGTCATCGAAAGATTTGATTTTATTTTAATATAAATCAAAACGCAACAATATACCTATCACAAATTTAAAGATTACAAAGGAATGAATGACTCACATCTATCTAGATTTGAGTCATTCATTCCTTTGTCATCTTCATCATTAATCAAGTTTTTTATGCAAAAAACTTTATTAATGCAGTAACTTGTTTTTGTTTTCGTACGTCATGCTTACATAATAGGTACAAAAAATCGAAGTTCGTTGACATGTCATAGACCTTATCTAAACAGAATCGCACGCTGAAGATGCATTTATTCTTACATAGAAAGACATGACTGGCCTGGTGGCCTAGTGGTTAATGGCCCTGACTGCTAGGCCTTAGGCCGTGGGTTCGATTCCCACCCGAGTCTGGGTGTTCTTTGTGTCCGTTCTTTGTATGTTTGTAAAGTCCCCCGCGACACAGGAGTCATTCCTAATGCGGGAGTTGTCTTTTTTGAAAAGAAAATGAAACATAGTATTTTGGCCATGGAGCGAACAGGGTTTACACGAAAGAAAAGTATAAATAGAGCAATACAATGATTTTTAAATAAAAATTGCAAAAGTGGATTATATTATAAGGTACCAGTGTACGTATCTTCTGTGACATACTCAAGCTTTTGATTATGTGGATCATGAAATAACTACTACTAGCGAAGCCGCAATAAGGCCGCCCTTTGTACATTATCTGTTTCACCCATGAATGTATGATACTTCTACTGAGCTATGGTGTACGAATAAAGTGTTATCTATCTATTTATCTATCTTGATCATTGGTATACGGGGGAATGTTCTAAGTCTCATGAAATCCTATCTGACTGATCTGCAGTGATAATATATAGATATTAAACGGGCAAATATTTTAAATAAATGAGAATATACATACATTTCTCATATGCGAACAGCTAAATTGGGGGTGGGGCAGGGCACCGTCTTGGGTCCTTTGTTATTTATTTTATAGAAAAATGACTTGCCTAAAGTACAGTTACATTATTTGCGGACGATAGTACAATTGTTTTAGAATGTGTTACGCTTTCACGCCTTAACAGCTTAACCAATCGTCATAAAAAAATTGTATATACATTGTCAGTGATACAAAAAAGGACATAGGATATGTTTCATCCAAAAAAAGTATATAACTATACCACAGATACTAATTTATAGCATATAATAGTGGTTGCGATGTTAATTGCTTGCCATCGGACAGACCATATGCTTGTTCACCAACAGAATTAAATTTAGTTTGCCATCGTTAACCATCAAGGGATTGTGAGCAAAATAATTAACTTTTAAGTAACTACTAAAATTCGTACTAGTGTGCAATGCACTTAGTTTAATTATACAAAACTTTTTGAACGGCTGCATAGTTGCTGTTGACTGCATACTGTGAATAAAACCAGAAATAACAGTGAATATAAAACAATTCTTGCACTAGAAATGTGTATTATCAAAGTTTATATGTACTGTGGCATCCAGAACTATGCATAATGAAATAACTTTACAACTTAGACGAGTAATGTAAATATACACAAGTAAGTCTTGGAGAGCTCTTTGGGAACTATTATTAATTTAGTTAAAGCTCTCCGACGTGGGATATCAACATTTAAGGAGATAATATTTCTTGTTACTCGTTGTTCAATAAGTTCATCATGTTAAAGTCTATTTTTGCTTGCACTCTTGGCTTAAGACTCCAATTTAAAAAGGGTAATAATAACATTGTGTGTCCCTTTTTTTTTTTAAATTCTAAGTATATGTATCGTGTATTGTATCAATAAAATACTATACATATAAAAGCAGGGTTGTAAAGGTGTACATACAAATACACTTGTGAAGAAAAACAGTGTGATTTTAGTCGCTTCGATTCCGACAAACCACTTCACGGTGAGTTGATGTCCCGTGGGAATTCCACTCAAAAAAAAAAGGTTGTGAAGATACAAGGACAATGAATAACTTTTATTTTATTCTCCAAATATGTTCGTTTGTATTACCACATAATAATTACTAGTATAAAAAGTGACACCATTGACACAGACTACTATTGTAAATATCCCCAGTAGAAGCGCGCGCTACTTATTTTAAGTCTAATCACCATGCGCCAGAGCGTTCATTTGTCACGGACTATTGAAAAAAAACATTGTTGGTTTACAAAAAATTAAATATATACTATCTTCTCTTTGACAAATAAATACTTATAATTAATTCTGGTCAGGCAGTCGGCTAGGACATGAGTGAGCGATTATTCAGTCGCATGGCAGTTTTCAAACCCAAATGTCACTCATTTCTAAGTTGTGTATGTGTTTACATAGTTTAAAGTTTCAAGTAGTTGACGACAAAATTATAGTTTAGAAATACATTTTAAAAGCAAACCAAATAAAAAAGTAGAAAAGAGTTAATCTATCCTCCTCCTGGCTCCATCACAAGACCATCGTTATTAAGCCCAATCTGTTGGACTCGCCCAAACGAATCATATGAGTCCCCAAACTCAAAGGGCTTACTTGTAGCAACAGAAGAGTTCCATTATTGTCCTCCTGGCTCCATGATCAGATCAGCTCCAAGATGTTATATTATATTTTGTCATCTAAACAACACATACATACAAAGTTTGATTTCGATACAATAATTAGAAGTAGGTCAAAATTGACTTCCAAGATGTGTGACTTTTAAGGCAAGTTTTAAAAGTAACACATCTAGGAAGTAAATTTTGGGTGTCCAGATTTTTTGGACGAAAGATTTACTTTATTTTGTGAAGTAATCCGTTTCGTGACTTTAATTAAATCTTAATCTATTTATATAAACATTTCATGTCACGTTGCTTGTTCGCGATGAACTCTTAAACGAATGAACTGATTTTACTGAAATGATGCACACTGTGTGGAGTTTGGTCCAACTTGAGAGGTACGATAGTTTTTATCTCAATGAATAGTTGGGTGATTCTTCGTTCTTTTGTCATGTGTGTGATTGAAATAATATAGTATTTTAAGACAATTACTAACGATGAAATATATTTCTGCAGGAGAAAAATGACATAGAAAAATTAAGGATTAAAAAGAACGAATATTCACCCAGTTACAATGTTTTTTTTATTGCAAATTACTTAGTCACAGCAAAGCGTGGCCGGGTAGCTTAATGTATTATAAAAAAACGTGAACTAACAGAAGAAATAAGTTTATGATATGGTTTAAATCTAGTAATAAGATGGTATAAGTATTTTTGTGACAACGTCCAAGTGATACCCTAGGGCGCTTTTTGGACAACTGTAACATAAAAGTATATTTGGTCACGCTCGCAGCTAACGCCAGCTTTGCAAATTTCAGATGTCTTACGTATATGATAGTTCCTTCTCGTATGGTACTTAACCAGTTTTAATCTGCAGAATTATTATACGTTATGAGTATGACTGTGATTGCACGTACCTTGCACTTGAAGAATCATTGGATGTTAAAAACATTTTTCAATTTAATTCAATTCGTTTATTTGCCGAAATGTGGAAATACAAAGTTGGTAAATATACTACAGAAATACATCTAAAACATTTGCCATCTTCAATTCATGGCGTACAAATATGTAACTTAAATTAGTAATTATTATGCTAGTACTAATAAACAGACCAATAATATTATTTGTCAACAGAAACATCTGTCAACAACCCACCTGAACAGTTGTATCTTAAACTTATTAATAGGTAGATGTCTAGCATCTTCGGGTAGGTGATTGTAGATGCGCACTGACATTGCATAATTATTTCGACTACATATTTCAGTTTTTATTGTTTGAATTATTTGGATAGTGATTATTTGGATATCGTGAATTGAATTTGTACATATCTTTCTTCAAATTAAATAAGTTAATATTATTTTTAACGAAAATACATATTTCATATATATAAAGACAAGGTAGAGTTAACAATGAAAGTTTATGGAGTAGAGGCTTACAGGCTACGCTTAAAGGCTAAGGCTAAAGTTAACTTTTTGACTGACTATTACGCACACTCACGTAAATATAAGATAAACGGCTGTCAAAAAATTGTATTGTCAAATTGTAAAACAAAATAGGACGTTTAACATAAAATAATGTTTTGGAAATTTACATGTTTTATTAACTATTAATAATACAAATTGACTTTGTGTGATTTTATGAAGAAATTTCTTAACAGTTTATTTCAATTTGATATCTGATTTATGACACGAAAAAGAAACAAGATTACTTGACAGAATTTTCGATACTTGTAATTTATTTGGTATATATGGTGATATATTGGTTCTGTAAAAAGCGGCCCTTAGTCTAACAAGATGTCATTAACATAATTATTATCACAGTAATATAAAGTTTAGTCATGGACAAACCTTTCTTTTAAGACATTTTACAATAGGGGGATTAAAAAAATCAAACATATTTTTTCAACATTTTGGTAGTTATGGTCATAACTTAATAGATAAGTATTGTTTTTGATCACGATCAGTGCTATTTGACGAATCATCGGAATGAAAAAGTTATTGTCCCTAATTTGTTATAAAAGTAAAGATACATAAGTTTAAAAACAACAAAATAATTTCTATCAATTGTTTGTCCTGGTCACGTAAACCTATTTGGTCATCTTAAAAGTCATGTTCAATTTTTGCTTCCAACCCAATGTCAGGTTTTTCATGTCCAAAGGTCTTCTGTACATGACCTCCAGCACTTAATCTGGTGTTCTTGTCCAGTTTCCACTTGCCTTCACCGGTTACAGTAATCTGGAGAATGGGTAAAATTTTGAATGTTATTATAGATTTTACTTTATGATTGCCCAATGTCCATAAAAATATAATTTGCTTTTGATATAGCATACATTAACTATTACGGAAATTGGGATATAAATGTATAAGAGATTTGTGGTTTTGCAATTGTCCATTTATTATAACGACTGCTTAAAGTTAGGTGAACCATGCATGCTTCTTCCTTAATAGTTTTTTTTTTTATTTATAAAGACAACTCCCGCTCTCTAAAAACCCCTCTCCAAAGAACACCCAGACTGTGTGCTTCGATGCCCACCTTGGGAATCGAACCCACGTCCTATATAGCAGCATATCGGTCAGGGTCACTAACCACTAGACCAACAGGCCAGTCATAATTTGATTTATCTAATCCACATTTCCGCTGCTGAGTCACAAGTATACCAGAATCAACAACTAGTCGACTTTTTGGAGGCTCCGGTCATCACAAAGACGTCGAATATGACACTCGGCGAGTCCCAGGGAAAGTTAAAACTATCTTATAACTAACAAGGCGTTTGATCAGAAATAAATATCTAAGCTTTATAAAAAATAATTTAATTAAAAAAATACTCACACCACTTCGCCCTCCAATTTCTTTATTTATGTCAGCACTCACTTTTGCGTTATCGTTTGACCAGTCAAACTTCCCACCCATCAAAGTTTTATCTCCGTTAGGTCCAAGTACTCTTGAACCGTAAGCCTGACCTTCTAAATGGCCACGGTGATCCTTGAAGAGATCTTGCTTGTAGCCACCTTTGCCCTGTAAAATATAGCATAGGTTTTATTGAAGTATTTTATTCGAATCATTAAGAGGTGCTTTGGGTAAGTAGGCGTTTTAAATATATTAGGAGAAGAGGAGGCTGAAATTTGACTTTTTGACGTCTTAGATGATGATGATTTTTTTCATATATTTAGGAATCTTCTAAAGTGCGTATTAGCTGAGGCCCTTGTCATATAAAGCAGCGCCGAAACCATCGCCGCGATAGTGTCGCTGAGCTGAAATTTCGTCCCGTACATTTTTGTATGTAACACTACCGCTGTATCACCGCGTCAATATCTCTGCGACATAGACATCAAGTTAGTTCGCTCAAAAGTACAAATTTGCTAAGTCTACTTTACTACGTTATTACGCTACCTTGACTTGCAAAGTCGTTTCTCAAGATCTTCTTTCTACGTTGGTGATTAATAAACATTACCAACTGAAAACATGATACTTACAAATAAGGAGTCATCTGTGCTTCCAAGAGTTCCAAACACCTTCCCTTTGCCAGCGTTTCTCTCCCAAGTCAGATCTCTCTGATGACGGGCGATTTTGGAGAATTCATAGTGCTTAGGATACCTACGATAGTTTCATTAATTAGATTCATGCAGTAAATGTAGTTTATGGGCTGATTACTTTCTATTTACTAAATCTTTGTTGCTGTAAGTATAATAATTGAGAAATAATATTTTATCATCACAATCTTGTTATATTTCTTGCTGTGTAAGCAAAACCCTATCCAGTTATAATCCTTTGTTGCCTAACAGTGTAACGGTTAGGAAGACTTCTTGTTGCATGCAATTGAATAATAATAAGAAGCTTTCATAAAACAGACATTAAATCAAAGCCTCATAACAGACAATTGATATACAAAGCGCTGATCATACTAACCTAAGCTTAAGACAGCTTTAGATGTTATTAACTGAATGATTTTTCGATACCTGACTACGACTTCTTTGATTATTGAGTCTGGGACCATAAATAATTTGAATAGGTTAGGTATCGCAAATAGCACTTCCTGCTGGAGCAAAATCTTGATAAAACTTGAAAATAACCTGAATTTGGAAGCGAACGCAATATAATCTCTCTACTATTAATGATGAAGTTTTATACATATGATAATAATGTACCTTTCTGCGTAATCCAGTGGCTGTGAGGCTCGTGCGTAGGCGCATGCCAAAACGGCAGCAAGGACTAATAAGATAGTGTTCATGTTGAACTGAAATGGTAAACAAAATCATTTAATATGTTTTTTGTTAATCTACATGTGTCACCAAGAAACAGTTGTAACCTCAGCAGTTATTTTACACACATGTTTACAATGCAACAACAAGCGTTAATCAGAACAGAACACGACGATAAAAACTCAAGGCCACTCAAATGTTGTTTTTTGAATTTTAGTTTTATGTACCTTCTAATCAATCGTGTGTGACGTCATTCCAATTTGTTTTCTTGAAATTATTAAAGAGAACAAATTGGCATGACGTCACACAAATAGTGTATTAACACTACATTAAATATTGCAAAAAAGCAACATGGAATCAGTTGGAAATGGAAGAAAATATAGCGCAACCAAGAGGAAAAATAAATTAGATTTGATCCGAGTTACGAGGGTGAAATACAGTGAACTTTTAATGGTGGAACATGGTTTTTAACGATTTCCAACGAAACTAGGTCTCCTATCGAAAAAAGTTAAATGTAAAAATTATAGGTAATAAAATATGTTTGAGTTTACGTGAACTTCAACCTTCTAATAATCTACACCTTTTACCTTTAACTTTCTTGATAGAAGGTCTAGTTTCGTTGGAAATCGTGAAAAACTATGATCCACGCATGTAATTTCACCCTATTTCACCCTCGTAACTCAGATCGATTTCAATTTATTTTTCCTGTTAGTTGCGCTATATTTCCTTCCCTTTCCAACAGTCTCCATTCTGTTATTAATTTTTAAAATATTTTGACTTTTATGATCATTGCTAGAAAAGCATGCTTTATAAATTTGGACGTTGAATCTTCCATTGACAATGCTATAAGTATTTGAATTACTATGTAAACTATTCCTAATTATGATAGATTTATTCAATAAAAAAGATTACGTAATACGTTTTTTAGAAAGTGTTCCCACAATAGGAAGAAGTTATTAAAAAGAAAAAAATAAAAATAACTTAAAGAGAACTTACCTCTGAAGAGATTACCCTGGTCACAAGGAACGCTAAACTGTGCCTCGAAACGATTCGGACGGCCCATTTATACGATACATCTGTACAGAGGTAAATTCCCTGGCAACTAAGAAAAGGGGATTAATTTTATTTATGATTCACAAACATTAGCGAAAGAGGATAAATGTAACATAAAAATATGCAAGGAAATTGACAGACAAGGTCGAACAATGTTTTGACTTATGTAGATTTGTTTTTCAAACTTCGTTTTTAAAAATCTTTGTGTTATTCAAATCGATTAGTGGGTAAGGTTTCGTGCTCTTTGACTACTTTGGAACTAATACTGCTTATATAAAACATAATTATATCAAATGGAAATAAATGAAATAATCTAAAACAATAACAATGTTGGGCCACGGTTGTTAAGAGCGTTAGCTTGTACCCGAACAAGTGGGATACTTTTTTATGTTTTTATGTTCTTTCAATTTATTACTACCTTGAAAGTGATGATAAACTCCATGCATAGTTGCGACGTCGTATTTCATGTAATAGAAGAGGCTTCGAGTTGGCTATTCAGATCAAGGAGTTCCTAGACTCCTAATAGGATCGGAAAGAACATGGTATTTTCTTCAAGAAGATCAAACAATCCCGTAGGTGTAAAATTTCATTAACATAAAGGGTTGATCCTCTGAATAGATTAGAATCCTTTTAGGCCGTCCGCGTCACCTAACGGTTGGTGCTGGGAGGTTGTATCATAATATAAATATATGTTTAAATGCGACAATACTTTTTAAATTAACTCAATTCGACTGAATATTGTTTTTTTTTGTGTATGTTATATCTTTCGCCATTTGCGAACCAATTCCAATTATTCGTTTTTTAGTTGAATTGGTTGTACTCAAGGTTGTTCCCATTTAAATTTGAAGAAAATATTCCACCTCTAAGGATGGAAAATTAAGTGACGAAGACACATACAGCTTATAATGTTACAATTTATCACATGAGTTAGGCGGATTGTAGTTGGTGATATATTTTATAAAAGTTTTTCTTTTTCAAATCAAAAAATGTTGTGAAGTTTTACTTACAATTACAACAACAAATAGTAAATGAGATTATGATTTAAACCCAACATATTTAAACGGTGTACGGTTAAATCATATGAATATTTATTTAAAGTTCTTGTTCATTGACTGTAATGTAGAATAGAATAGAAGTTAGCCTTGATGAAAAAGATTGAAAAAAAGCTAGTAAAATTATTATAAGCGGCCCGTCGCTTATTATTCATGATGATTCAGAACCCTGTGGTAGGTACCGCAGGGTTTTTGGTGGAGTGGTGTGTCGGAATAGAACAGACTAAAAGCTCACGCTGTACCATAGCCCTCAAATAGGAAGGGGTCACCCTTTCTGGGTAATCTCGTGACTTTTTCTAAGCTATAGCGTTGATGACATATCTTTATTAAGATGTACGTATTATATAAAGAAAACAAAGCAAAATGATAACACAAGGTGACCGTTACCATTTTAATATACTTTGTATTTGTACAATGTACATTCACATTTGTGTATTGTTTTATTTTGATGATTATGTCAATATTTATTGATTGCAACGTTCACTGTTGAACTAGTTCGGAACTATAGGTTGCGGGTTTTGATTTTTTTTATATAGTTTTTAATAATTACTAAAGATAGCATGGTGGACATACAAATTATTATACACGGCATTGCGTCTTTGTCTTCTACGTGCTGGAGGAGCCCGGCGTAAATATGTTGGCACCAAGGGATCACATCGTTATGCTCCCTGTTTCGAACAAAAACCTTAATTATTAAGTCGTGTTTTTCATGAATACAGTATTCTAAATTCTAAGTGTATTAATTTATAATTATTTATTAAATTAATATCAAATTGTGCTATTGATTGAGTAGAAGTGGAATGCAGTGAAAATTATTTATTTTGATAAATGTTATCAATATTTTTATTAACATTATTCTATATTTACATAACGCATAGGTTTACTTACTTAAGCTTAAGCCTCAAGGTATTTTTACCAGTTAACCTATGCGCTACTGCCTCTATTCAGTGTTTATAAAAAACAATAAACACTTTCTCAAAGTCTTCTTTTGAAATACATGGGCACAGTAATAATATATACGTATAGTGTGCCACGGGCCACACCAACACCATCTTGATGAAAAAAAACTAATTTACCTTCCATAAGCATAATATTACCGTACAAAATATAATCTACTAGCAGCGCCCCGCGGTTTCACCCGCGTAAGTCCCGATCCCGTGGGAATATCGGGATGAAAAGTAGCCTATGCGTTAATCCAGGTCTCCAGCTATCTACATAAAAAGTTTCATCGCAATCGGTTCAGTGGTTTTTGTGTGAAAGAGTAACAAACATCCATCCATCTATCCATCCATCCATCCATCCATCCAAACTTTCACACTTATAATATTAGTAGGATATTAGTAGGATTTGCCACATAATTAGATTTTTATATATCAATGTACAGTACACAATCCCTACACTCCCCTGATATCATCTGTTAACTATTGGGTATTGTCCTACTTTCATGTTGCCAAAGACTACGGTCCCAAAGGATGTGAGGCGCTGATTATATTATTCGTAGCTACAATAGGTAGGTATTGAACATTAACACAGTGCCGTCTTAACTCAATTAAAAAAATACAGTTTTCAGTGACCTCGCACTGTACCTATGATTGCCAACCGTATCAAAATGCATACATTATATAGTTCGGAAAACTACTATGTTGCACTTAGATGTATTAAGTTTTTTTTAAACTAAAAACGAACAATTCGCTCATTTTAAGAAATTGTAAAGAGGAATGCCATTTAAATGCCTGAAATGGACAGAAATTACAAATAGCCCAAAATGTTATTTAGAATTAAACATGTATAATTAAATAATTCTCAAGTTAGGGTAAAACAATAATGATTATTATAATATTTCACTTTATATCCATCTATTTTACATAAAAGGGTAACGTGTGTAAATTCAGTCAAATAGCTTTTAATAATTAATGGACAGATAACAATAATTTTAAATAATTAAAATTAATTAAAATGAAACTATTTTCGAAATAGGAAACGTAGGCTGTGTGAATCACAATCATGGTCTTTGCTTTACTGATTGTTTAATGTTATCGCAATTGAATCCCGAGTTATACATCTAATACAAAAACAGTATTCTCCGACTAGATTTGGTCATCATGCCTTTTGGGCCTTTACAGCTAAGGAATGACATGAATAACTCTGATTATTACTGAAGATATAGTTGGAATATACCTAGACAATAAAAGGCATTTTCCAATACATTCAATAAATTTCGTGCATAATTTTTTAAGAAAAAAGTTACATGATAAGATAAATGCAGAAATGGCTTCATAAAAATCAAATTAATTTTATTCACTCTAGACACCGATTGCCGTCATGAGTAAATTCAATTTATGAATTATCAGTAACTTAATTTAATGAACTGAGCTCCAAAAATAGGTTCTCAATTTTCTGTAATTGAATATGTCGGACTGAAATCTCTCGCTGAAATATTAATTTGAGTATTTTTTTCTTATCTTTGAACATATATGTTGCGGTTGGAAAATTGATTGTGGCGTACAACGATGTATGGGAGAGTAATATACTACTACTAATGCGCGGTAGCGTAATGGCTAAGGCGTCGGACTGGCGATCAAGTGGTTGCGGGTTCGAACCCCACCCAGTGCACTACCGTCGTGAACCCACTCCTAACACAAGCTTAGCTGGAGGGGTTAACAAGATTATTAGTAATGTGTGACCCACTGTACCTACTAGTAATCTTTATTATAAAAAAAAAAAAGTATTGGAACTGTAGAGTTAACTTTGTCTTTCGGAAAAAACAAGCAAAAGTCTTCGAGGATCGATTCCCGAGATGGAACTATCTTCACACAAGTTTGTTTTTTTTCATAATTAAAGTCATGTAATTATTATTTACTTTTTTATTTATTCAACGACTTACATACTTATGTAGAATAGCATATGTCATGCAAACAAGCATATGGCCGCGATTAAATACAACTGCTATATTAGTATTGTTTTTCTAATGGTGATTATAGACTTTCAGTTTGAGGAGGCGGGAGTTTTATCTTGTCCACTCGCTTGCGTCGTCTAGTTGTGGAGCACCGGTCAGACCTAAACAGTCAGTTGAGCTGTTTGTTTCTTTTTTTTGGATTTCACATTTTATATTGGAACGGCACGTATGGGCCGGCTCGACTCCGCTCGGTACCACGGCCTCACAGAAAACCGGCAGTGAAGCAATGATTGCATTGCATTTCGCCGCGTGAGTGAGGTTACCGGAGGCTCTAACCCTTCCCTCTCCCCTATTCCCATCCTTCCCCTCTCCCCTCTTCCTACTGTTGCCCCCCTCCCCCTCTTCTCCTACTCCCACCTTAAAGGGCGGCAACGCACTTGTGACTCTCGAGTTACAAGTGCCCATGGGCGGCGGTAGTCATTTACCATCAGGTGACCCGTCTGCTCGTTTGCCCCCTATACCATAAAAAAAAAAATACCATGTTTGGATGGAAGTTTCCTTTCGTAATTTATATTTGGCGGTTTTTTAAATGTTATTATTCTAATTTCTTGAAAATAATCAAATATTTTTCATTTATGAATAAAAATATAGTAAATGTAAGTCAAATATTCTTACGGCCTCCTTTTTTATTCTTGTGAAAACTAGAATAAATAAATAAAATAAACAAATAGACATAAACAATTTATTTCATAAACAGTGTACATATTTACAAAAATAGGGAGTCTCCTTTTAAGTAAAAGAATACCTGTGCCAGGAGACTCCAACTTTTACGGTGTTTCAGAAATAAAATATGTGTTCTTTCTTACGGTGTCATGGTTGTGTGTTGTATGTTGTAGAATGCCTGGGAAGTCTAGGTTACATAGTAACTATTCCCTTTTCTGTGCTCTAGATATGCATTTGTAGAGTACCTAGTCCTAAGTGCTGGTGGCCACATATAAAAAATAATAAATAACTGACCCTGATCCGTACAGCATGTAGGGTAGTCTTACTTCCCTACAGTCCAAAGACGCGCACGGAAGATATTTCGAAGAATTCCAGAAGACCTATTGCGCCAACCATAGGCCACGGTTTTGCCTGCTTCGTTTGACAGCTTATAACTGTCTTGACCTGTCCTTGTTTGTAGCTTTAATGATATGAACGGTACTACGTTTGCAAGTTCTGAGAGATGTTTAAGAATAGACGGTTAATTATTTTAAAAGTCATGTACAATCTTTGCTTCTAGCCCGATATCGGGTTTGTCGTGTCCAAAGGTTTTCTGTATATTGCCACCTGCTTCAAGTCTGGTGTTCTTGTCAAGTTTCCACTTGCCTTCGCCGGTAACTTTCAACTAAAACATAAGTAAAGTACATAATAATACATAGCAAGATATCTGTAATGCTCAAATCATAATAATAATAACTTCACACATCTCACACACGGCCATCTGACGATAAAGTAGTAAGTAAGTAACGATCGACCGATACTACAATGAATGTTTAAAGTACTTTTAAGTTATTCTGATGGGCCTAACTACGGAATGCCAAGAACTGTTTACACTAAACTGCTTCTAAACACGTTCACGTAAACGAAGGAAGCACTCATATCGCACTCCCAACTTGAGTTTCACGCACCATTATATTGTATTTCGTCCATTCGACATAATACGACAACGTCGATGACACAAGTCCCATTACATTGTCTGTAATGCCACATAAAATAGCCTGCTTCTTGGTAAACAGTTCCATGCAAACCGATGGTAAACAGAAATTTTATTTCGTTTTGTTTTCTTTATTTAAGGTCAAACTTACGTCGGTACGTCCTCCGATCTCCCGGTTCAGATCGGCAGTTAGTTTTGCGTTGTCATTAGACCAGTCCAGTGTCCCGCCCATTGAGCTTGTGCCACCATCAGGGCCAAGCACTCTGGAGCCATAAGCTGAACCCTCCAGGTGGCCACGGTGGTCGTTGAAAATATCCTGTTTGTAGCCTCCTTTACCCTGTAGAAGAGAAAGTAGAAAATTACAGCTCTTGAATATTTCTGCCTCAATTATTTATCCGTAGTGTTCTTCAGAATACGGGTTCTTTTCCAAGTGTGAGTAAATTGAATGTCAAAGGTCTCCATTGAATTCGATTGCGAGATATCTATCTTTAGGGAACTTAAAAGCTATAATCATAATTTCTCGGATTAAAGGTAATCAAAAATAAAACAGAACGTATAAAATAATGGTTGGAAGTCGCTTAGTGAGTACTTTGGCACATTATAATTTAGTATACGAGTAATATAGATTTTTTTTAAATCTCGCCTTTTTTATATAAAATAACCTGAAACATATTGTGTTGACGAAAAAAAGTGTTGAAAACCACAAGATTCTTTATATTTCAAGGTTTTTGAGAATTGCCAATTTTTTATTTTGATTTACTAAAGTGGACACTAATGAATAGAAACAGCACAGAATTGTATACTTACAAATAGCGAGCCATCAGTGCTTCCTAGAGTGCCGAAAACCTTTCCATTGCCTGCTTTTCCCTCCCAAGTTCTACCTCCTAATTTAAAGAAGTCTTCAGGATACCTGTAAAATATTGCTTAATTAAAACAGTTGAATTGCTGAAGAGAAAAATTAAAGTAAATTTTAATTGTTCTATTTGAATTTTATTTTCTTTTTTCTTTTTAACTACTAATATTAAATTGCTGCTGTTAGATACTATAGCTTAAAGTTATTGACTGCTGGTAAGAAGATTTTGATTAAATTATTAAATTTCATAGCGCCGTCTATCACAACAATGATATGGGTTTCCCTATGGTAGACGGATCAGGTTTTATTGTAGACCTGTTCAGTTACTACTCATTTAGTAAAAAAAATATTAAAACCTTGTTTAAATATAGTTATTAGGTAGTACGGGGACAATTAACCTAAAAAAAAAGGCATTTTTAATATCACTATCCTGTAGACTACTTATTCATTTTACAAACAATATTAAATTGTTTTGAAATTGTGCATAATATTATAAAATAACTTAAATAAGAAAACATGCAATGATAAGGCAGTATAGAAAAAAAAACAGTCAGTCGTAGAACTGCACGTCAGAAGTGAAAACATAACGTCACAATGTATTTGCATATACATACACACACACACATCTGTATATATATAATTAGGTTAAAAATAAAAAGTAGGTAATAACATATCTAAATGTTTACATAGAGTACACTCGAAGTTCTGTGCTCGCTGTGGCCGCTCATAAATGTTTGAATTTCGAATGTTATATTTTTTCCCATCACAAAAAGTGCACAACGCCGCTAAAGAAGTTTTCACTTCAAAAATTAATCACATCAAATGTATGTTGTAGTCAAAACTACATACCCTGTGTTTCATAAAAACTGGTTTACTTTAATTTTTAAGACTAACTTGAAAAAGAAACTAATATCTGTTAATTAGATACGCAATTATTAAATTTATTTACAAAATTTGTTACCTTTCTGTAATTGATTTTAGTTTCCAAGCCTGTGGGTACGCGCAAGCTGCACCAATAATGAAAACAAACGTGATAGGTAGCATTTTGATCTGAAATTTGAAAAGAAATAAATAATTTATTGTATTAAAGATGTTTTGGAGATACAATCCAATATTGCAAGAAGTTTAATTTCGTAAGTACCTAGAAAATATGTAAATTTTTACTTTCATACATGTGTTATGTATGAACATTTTGAAAATTTACACATTTTCAAAGTTGTAACTAACACTTTTTTAAAATATGAATATACTAGCAACCCGCCCCGGCTTCGCACGGGTAGCAGAGACATCTTTAACAATCATCATCATATTTCAACCGATTTACACAAAACGTTAACAAATTATACATCTAAAGCTTCCTCGTGAATCACTCTATCTATTGGTGAAAACCGCATGAAAATCCGTTCTGTTGTTTTTCAGTTTATCGCGAACAGACAGACAGACGCGGCGGGGGACTTTGTTTTATAATATGTAGTGACGTAGCGATGTACCGGTAGGTACGAAATACTGTAGTCATTTAAAAGTATTATATAAAGATGTGATATTATTTGTTGAGTAAAATGGTCTTCGGGAGATCAAAACTTTGCCTTAGCCATTTTTCATAGCCACTGGAATTAAACTTCATTTGATTTGGATAACTGGATCAAAATTATTACATTACTTAAGCAAAAAAAAGTCTACACGGGTGACGGTTATTGTAGAAACTAGTATTTTAAAGATGCACACCGCACCTTCACACATGGCTTTGTGTTCCATATTCTCGTGATAATATAAAATAGAGAAATAGGTTTTACACATTAAGTCAATGAGTCAATTATTTTCTGATCTAAGTGATGGTTACTGTTCTCACAAAAAAGTTTGTAACAACTTAACAAAACAAAAAGCAGAACACATTGCCTTACCTAGAGAGTTGTTCTTCTCACAAGAAACACTGCGAACTGTGCCTCATAATATTTTGGACGAGTCATTTATACTAAGTATCTGTTTCGAGGTGAATTCCCCGGGCGCTAAGAAAAGGGGATTCATTTTACTCATGACGTATGCAGACAGTTTATTGAGCTGAGCACAAATACGAGATCATGTGATTTTTTTTATTATTACAGATGCTGTTATTAAATAATACATTTTAATCGTAATTTATACTAGCCACCCGATAATGGAAATACCTATACTTTAAAGATAACATACTACTACAACACTACTACAATACTGTGTGTGTGTGTGTGTGTGTGGTGTGTGTGTGTGTATGTGCTGTGTGTGTGTGTGCGTGTGTGTGTGTGTGTGTGTGTGTGTGTGTGTGTGTGTGTGTGTGTGTGTGTGTGTGTGTGTGTGTTGTATGACATCATTGTTATTAACTTTTGTTCTTGATCTTAAAGAGTTTATCAGGGTTTCCCCAGTCATGCTTCTGGAGTTTACAAACATTTTGCTGTCTTACCTTCTTGCAAACAAGATATTTTATATCGCAAAGTAAAGAAATGGATGATAAGAATCTTACCTACGTAAGGTTTAATTTTTTTAGAAACCTAAAAAGTTTTTAGGACCTTTGATAAATCTTTTGTTTTTTTATTGTGTATTGGAATAAGCGATCTTGTCTTCCAACTCACCTGATGAAAACTGATGGGATTTTTTCCCATGTAAAGCCTGTAAAGCTCTCTTTATGTTTTTTTTTATATTATAGGAGCAAACGAGCAGATGGGTCACCTGATGGTAAGTGACTACCGTCACCCATGGACACCTGCAACTCAAGAGTCACAAGTGCGTTGCCAGCCTTTGAGATGGGAGTACGCTCTTTTCTTGAAGGTTTTAGTCAAAATATGTTTACATTGAGTATATTTATATGTATAATATGTATGTATTTACAAAAAAAGTATCTATGTAGGTCCATGTTTATCCATGTATGTGGGAGAGCCATGCTTCGGCACGTATGGGCCGGCTCTACTCCGCTCGTTACCACGGCCTCACAGAAAACCGGCAGTGAAGCAATGCTTGCATTTCGCCGCGTGAGTGAGGTTACCGGAGGCCCTAACCCTTCCCGAAGGGGTCACGGGGCGCGGCGTTCTTCCCGCTTTCCGCGGTGGGCTGTGTCAAAGCTAGACAGGGATCTACTGGAGGAGGCAGCCATCGTTTACTTTTGGCTGTCTCCACAGCCTCCGACCGAGGAGGTAGACATGGGGGCAGGCCGCTTTCGCGATGCGATTACGCAGGTTTGCGATGCGGCCATGCCCCGCGTTCGAGGTCGTCGGCCTCCAAGGAAGGAGGTCTACTGGTGGTCCCAGGAGTTGGCGGACCTCCGTGCGGCCTGTACCCGTGCCCGGAGGTCCTACACTCACAGCCGGCGGCGTCGCCGCGGAGAGGGGGAAGAGGACCAGCTTCATGAGGAATACCGAGAGGCACGGAACATTCTGAAGCTGGCCATTAGCCGCGCCAAAGAAGAAAAAAGAAAGGAGATGCTGGAGGGTCTCGATCGTGACCCCTGGGGTCGCCCATATCGCGCGGCGCAACAAAAGCTCCGCGCGTCGGGCCCAACAAAAGCTCCGCGCGTCGGGCCCCCCCCTTACGGAGACTCTCCAGCCCAGCTTCCTGCAGGAAGTGGTTGAGGGCCTTTTCCCGCAACGGGTGGGACACGTACCCCCGTCGATGGCCCCTTTGGCCGGAGACGACGGGGAGGACGAGAAGGATGGTGTTCCGCCCGTCACGGAGGCGGAGGTAGGGGCGGCTGTTCTACGGATCCGTTCCAAGAACACCGCCCCCGGGCCAGACGGGATCCCTGCCCGAGTGTTGGCCCTTGCCCTTGACCACATGTCCGACCGCCTCAGGGAAGTGTTCGACGCTAGCTTGGCGTCCGGGCGCTTCCCTGATTGCTGGAAGAGCGGGAAGCTGGTTCTTTTAAGGAAGCCGGGACGGCCTACCGACTCGGTCGCGGCCTACAGGCCCATCGTGTTGCTGGACGAGGCGGGTAAACTGTTTGAGAGGGTTCTCTCTGCCCGCATCGTCCGGCACCTTGGCGAGGTCGGCCCCGATCTGTCGGACGCCCAATTCGGTTTTCGAGCAGGGCGTTCGACGGTCGGTGCTGTGTTGCGCCTGAGGGCCGTGACCGAAGAGGTAGTGAGCTGTGGCGGCGTGCTGTTGGCGGTGTCGTTGGACATCGCCAACGCGTTCAATAGTCTGCCATTCAGCTGCATCAGGGAAGCACTCCACTATCACGGAGTGCCAGGGTACCTGAGGCGGCTAGTGGCAGACTATTTAGAGGAGCGTACCGTCATGTACGAGGACCGAGATGGAGTTTTGAGTCGTCGGCCCATGTCGTGCGGTGTTCCGCAGGGGTCTGTCCTTGGACCACTCCTGTGGAACATGGGGTACGACTGGGCCCTCCGAGGCGACTACCCCCCCGGGCTGGGCGTAATCTGTTACGCCGACGACACTCTTGTCACAGCCCGGGGGGTGAACTTTCAAGAGGCGGCGCGTTTGGCCACCAGGGAAGTCTCCCTGGTGGTCGGGCGCATCGAGGCGCTGGGCTTGCGGGTGGCCCTGGATAAGACGGAGGCCCTTTTATTCCATGGGCCCCGTCGTGGTCCACCCCCTGGCGCCTCTATCGAGGTTAACTCGGTCCTCGTACCGGTTCAGGCCCACATAAGGTATCTGGGCCTGATCCTCGACGGTAGGTGGCTCTTCGACGAGCACTTCCGACAGCTTGCTCCGAAGCTGGTCGGCGCTGCGTCCGCCCTTGGGCGACTCTTGCCCAATTTGGGCGGACCCAGTGTCGCTACAAGACGGCTGTACACGGGGGTTGTCCGGTCAATGGCACTATACGGTGCACCGGTGTGGGCGGGAGCTCTGACCGCCCAGAATAGGGCGCGCCTCTGGCGCCCTCAGAGGGTTATGGCGGTTAGAGCCATACGCGGATACCGCACCGTGTCGACGGAAGCGGCGTGCGCGCTGGCCGGGACACCCCCGTGGGATTTGGAGGCGGAAGTGCTCGCCGAAGTATATCGGCGAACGGCTGAGTTCCGGGCGGGAAGCGGCAGTCGGCCCCCGCCCGAAGAGGTACGCGAATGGCGTGAGGCCGCTCGCCGAGCCACCATGGCTCGTTGGTCGTCCCGGCTGGAGGCTCCACGTGCTGGCTTTGCCGCCGTGGAGGCGCTCCAGCCGGTCATCGTCGAGTGGGCAGGGCGGCAGCACGGGACCCTTTCCTTCCGACTGACGCAGGTCCTTTCCGGGCACGGCTGCTTCGGGAAGTACCTGCACTCGGTCGCTAGGAGGGAACTGAGTCCCGCCTGTCACCACTGCGACTGCAGTGAGGACTCGGCTCAGCACACGCTGGCGGTTTGCTCCGCCTGGGCGACGCAGCGTCGGGCCCTCACTGCAGTCATCGAAGGGGATCTGTCGCTACCGGCCGTCATACGCTCCATGGCCGGTAGCGACAGGAATTTTACCGCGGTCGCGACCTTCTGTGAGGACGTCATCTCACAGAAGGAGGCGGCGGAAAGGGTCCGGGAGGACGATCTCCACTCGGACCTAATTCGCCGCCGGCGAACCGGTCGGCGGAGGCGCGCTTACCAGCGCCTCATGCCGCCCTGAGTGTGGCCGCGGGTGGAAGGGACGGGTTTTCCCCTCCACCCGCTATAGTGGCCCCCCGCGAGGAGGCGGCGTCCGCGTGTGCCTGGACGTCGCCTAATTGAGAGGTTTTTTACCCGAAGGTGGTGCCCGCGCTTTGCGGGCAGGCGCTAGGAGGGTTCCGGATGTCTTAATAAAAGCTGTTCCCGGATCCCTCCTACTTAAGGCGCAGTACGGCACACCGTGTGGTTTTAGTCGGTTCGATTCCGACACACCGCCCCGCCGAAAACCCCGGTGGGGTGACGGCCCGAGGGGGTTTCCACAGGTAGAAAAAAAAAAAAAAAAAAAAAAAAAAGGCCCTAACCCTTCCCTCTCCCTTATTCCTCCCTCCCCATCTTCCCCCCTCCCCCTCTTCTCCTACTCCCACCTTAAAGGGCAGTAACGCACTTGTGACTCGAGTTTCAGGTGCCCATGGGCGGCGGTAGTCATTTACCATCAGGTGACCAGTCTGCTCGTTTGCCCCCTATACCATAAAAAAAAAAATGTTCTAGAACCCATAATTCAAGCTCAGCCCTGTTCTCAAATTTGGGTCTAGAAAGCAATGTGTATTATGCCCCAGGATATTATTATATCTCAGAATGATCTCCGGCCTCCATGAGCGCTGGCCTGGGGGTAACTGGTGAGGCTGAGCGTTACCCTAGCAGAAACAGGCCTGAGACGGTGGCGCGACGTGTTCCGCGCACGCCTCTCTAAACCGGAAGGAGGGCAGCGCCCTCCGCACGCAATGGTTTGGCTGCCTTCTGTTTGAGGCGGCCATTGTCTGCCAGGGTTCTCGGGGAATACCCTCAGGGTATACCCGAGTCCCTTGCGATGGACTCACATGTGACAGAACACCGTGTGGTTTTAGTCGGTTCGATTCCGACATACCACTTCACCAATAGCGATGGTGAGGTGGTGACCCATGGTTTCCACACGAAAAAAAAAGTACATTATTATATAAACGAAACCAAGGTCAAGTTTGTTTGAATTTGAAACTACTTTAGCTTGTCTGGTTGTTTATTGTTCGAGCCATTTCTATAGTTTTAAAGATGATATTCTAAAACTAGTTATGTAAAGTTTTACAACAACAAATAAACAATTTACATATTTCTCTTCCTCTTTCCTCTATAGAATAAGATTACGACTCAAGTTCTAATAAAAATTAAATGATTTACTTCTTCTATAATCACGTATATATTTTTGAGGTGTTAAGAACAATGTAACAGCTAACAAATTTACGAAATTAGCCTTGATGTCGTAAAGTAAGATTAGAAAAAACCAGCAAGAATCATTATCATCTCTCTTTCCTTATCTATGCGTTGATAAACTTTAAAGTAAATTAATGTATATTGCCTGTATGCCTATTTTATGAGAACCCATTAAAATGATAAAAGAAGAATCATTTAAACGTGTTGTTCACTCACATGTCTATATTGCTTTATTAATTTATAATTAATATATATTTTGTTTTAGTAAAGTCAGTCAACTGCTTTGTAACTGGAATGGATTTTAGAGCACAATAACCTCCTTGTGTCGTATATCCTCAATGCTGATTCTCGTACCCTCGTTGAAATACTCTTTCGTGGATTATTTTCCGCCATCTCGCCCTGTCTTGAGCGGCGTGAATGGCATCGTTTACTGTGGTGTGTGGTATGTGTGGTAACCAAGGTGGAGCCAACGTATGGGGCTAGAGCATACCATTACTTTGGTTTTAGTCCTTTTAAGATGAAGGCGAATATCTTGGCTATCTTGCTCCAGTCTTAAGTTTTAAATAATTAGGTTAGTTAAGTTGACTATCAAAAGAATATTCAAATTATTGCACACAGCGCAGCGGCGTAAATAATTGGTTTGTCTGTGAGTACAAGCAGTAAGTGATAATATCATTATGCTCCCTGTTTCGAACTGAAACTTAAATAATTGAGTCGCGTTCTTCATAAATACAATAGTCTAATTATAACTACTTCGGTCATATTAAATTAGTACCATATCGTAATAGTGTTCAACCACATATATATGTAATGATTAAACAAACGTGATGGGAAAAATGGTTTATTTATTTTAATTATTCTCTTTGTAATTTAAATCAATCAATACATATATGTTTAGATCACGAATAGATTAACTGGCATTAATGCCTTATGCATTCAGTAAGCATTCATCCTTCCAATACACCGTCATACATTCAATACATCCTTTATAAGGAAAGATTAAACGTTGTAAATATGAACATACAAGTGTGGAGCTTCACTTCAATATTTACAAAGTTTGAGGCCATTAAAATAATTTAAAATATTTTTACACACAATACTGACTCAACTACACATTGTCCACACCAACACAAATTTCACCTCTAAAATTTTTGTTTAGCGTCAAAGAAAGATCAGAAGACGTCTAGAAGACTATCATCATGTCATTACTTACTTGAAAATCAAAAAGTAGGCCTAAATATATGAGGACGTAATGAGTAATGACTAATGACAATTTCCTAAAGAAAAAGAGTCTAAAGTTTTACAAAAGGAGTTTAGGGGGTTTATTTTATATAACCCTCATTCCCGCTACCTGTAGGTATGCCACAATCAACTGCATGCCACTCAAGCGGAGTTCCAGGTGAAGTTTAGTCGTTAAGGAATTCCGAAGTATTTTAATTGCAGGAGTAAGAAATATAATTACACAAATATATACACCTACTGTTTTAGCAAAGAGGGAGATAAAAATAAAATACTAGTAGGCAAGAGAAGCCACGACAAACTCCTTAGACTTAATTATATCTTAGTGAGCAACATACATTTGATTTCAATAATATGTATGTTAGAATCACCTAAATGGTCAAACAAACACAGTAAAACCCGTTTAGACGATTTTAAGGGGAATCAGCCAAAAAAGGGGAATTAACCAAGAAAGCGTATTATGCAGGATAGGGAAAATAGAACGTAGGTTTTGTGTAGTTATTGAATTACATATTTATAAAGTTGTTAGATTTTTCTTTCTTTTTTTTTTAGAAAGGAATACTAGCAACGTGGGCATTACTAGTATTCACAAATCCGTCACTTACCAGTCACAAACCAGTCACAAACCTATCACAAACCAGTCAAAAACCAGTCACAAACCAGTCACAAACCAGTAACAAACCAGTCACAAACCAGTATAACCAATCGTTTTTTAGATTTTTGTCGATAAAAAATGCATACCACAAACCAGTGACAAACAGTTTTTTTTGTGCATGTGGAAATTCCCTCGGGTAGTCACCCCACTGGAATCGAACCGACTAAAACCACACGGTGTGCCGTACTGCGCCTTAAATAGGAGGGATCCGGGAAGGGTTAGGGCCTCCGGTAACCTCAGTCACAAACCAGTCGCAAACCATTCACAAACCAGTCACAAACCAGTCACAAACTAGTTACAAACCAGTCACAAACCACTCATAAACCAGTCATAAACGGCAGTATCAGGCAGTATCAGGCAGGCAGGCAGTATCAGGCAGTTTCAACTAGTCACAAACCAGTGTCACAAACCAGTCACATACCAGTCATAAATCAGTAACAAACCAGTGACAAACAGTTTGTTTTTTGTGCATGTGGAAATCCCCTCGGGTAGTCACCCCACCGGAATCGAACCGACTAAAACCACACGGTGTGCCGTACTGCGCCTTAAATAGGAGGGATCCGGGGAAGGGTTAGGGCCTCCGGTAACCTCAGTCATAAACCAGTCACAAAACAGTCACTTACCAGTCACACACCAGTCAAAAACCAGTCATAAACCAGTCACTTACCAGTCACAAACCAGTCAAAAACCTATCACAAACCAGTCACAAACCAGTTAAAAAACAGTCATAAACCAGTCATAAACAGCAGCATCAGGCAGTATCAGGCAGTATCAGACGGGCAGGCAGGCACGCAGGCCATTGCATTTTTTGTCACACAGAAAACACGCCTTCATCTTTATCAATTTTATTTTACGCTAATTAATTTGATAATTTATAGATGCACAAATAAAACTACAATATGTGTAACGTAGTGTATTACGAACTCCAAAACATCGTGGTTTTAAATTTAATTAAGCAGCCGTATTTCATAACAAACAAAAAAAAATAGCTTTAATTTGATATATAAATAATAAATGTACGTTATGAACGTATAAATGTGTCAAAATCATGCCTGTTTACACCTGGCTGCGAAGAGGTGCGGCCAAGTGCGCAACGGCAACTGTGATTTTTCAGGATTCACAGGGATTTCCTTTTTAGGGTACACCTGAGGACCCGGCTATAAGACCCGGTGACGGAACACTGTGGTTTTAGTCGGTTCAAGTCCGACATACCACCTCGCCGTTTAGCCCCAGTGAGGTGATGACCCGTGGGGGTTTCCAAACATTAAAAAACAAGTGAATGAATTTTTTTCCGAAAAATCAATTAACAGTAATTTAATTAAAAATACTAGCGGCCACATTTTGATAGGCAGCCTGGTAGATATATATTCTCCTAATCATAAATATACGTAAACATTTGGTTTTTAGCAAATACTCGATGAGTGCACTAATTCTGTAGCCGGATCTCGTACTATAAGACACATATCTCCACTTTTTCTTCATCGTCATCATTTAGGGAATCTTTTTGTGTGTTATTCTCATCTTCATTAAGATCTTCAATTGTACAGACTTTGTAAGCTGGAACATTGTTATAAATGGAAAAACATCCAAGAAAACCCTGGGGTATCGCCGGTTCAACTTCTTCCAGCACGACGTCAACTTCGCTGCGTGTGAGATAACACGCATGTACAGACGACGTATTAAACGGGATAAAGAATCTCATTAAGTGTGATAAAATGTATGAATACATGCCTCAAGTTGCAGGGACTGATGTAAAATGGCGTATTACGCGGGAAATATATATATATATTTTTATTTTTAACGGTCAAATGATGGCAACCTTAACAGTAATATTTTCCTTTCCCAACGGCTATAGTGTGCAAATAAATACCTCCTTAGACAATTTGACAGGAATGGTTGTCTCTTATCGTTCGAGTAATTCGAAAATGAAGAAGGATTTATAATGATCGTCGAAGGTATTAAATAAACTGTTTTAATTTAAATATACATATTTTATTAATAAGCTTACAAAGTAATTATTTACATAACCATTCCTACAACTTGACTTAATTAGAAACATATTTAATTATTCGGCTACGTAGGTAGGTAGGTTCTTACATCATTTTTGCTATTAAGGAACTCAGAAGTAATAGTTTATAAGTTTTTTAGATTGCGGTTTAGACAATGACTAAAGAATATTACAGTAGCAGATGGCGAAAAACAGAATGACCCTATTCAAAATATTGTAAATTTTAAAATATACAAATATAATAAAAATGTACGTTTACTTGTAATAAAATATTCACAAAATAATATGCAACGTTTCCAGACGTCAGGTAAAAGTACAAGTACGAATAATGACATTAAATTTATCTTAGGTTTAAAAGTCATGTTCAAATCTCGCTTGAAGACCAACATCAGGTCTATTATGTCCAAAAGTTTTTTGTACGTGGCCCCCAGCCATAACCCTGGTGTTCCTGTCCAGGTTCCACTTGCCTTCCCCGGTAACAGTCATCTGAAAAGTTGAATGTTTTACATCAATATGTATAAAGATTTATGACTCCAGATTTAACCAACAGCCCAACTTTAGCCCAGGTTTAACCAACAATAGGAGGAGCCTCCTATAAAATAACCGGGGACAGTCAGGCAAACCAATAATATTTTATTAATATTTTCAGTCAACTTATACCATCCACTGACATATGTTACAAGCATCACGCTATTCATTTCCAGTATAAGTTGAACTTTCATTGTATAAACTTCCCTTATCATGTCAGGTCAACATATATACTGGATACTTTTGTAGTCATTTCACATAATTTTCAAATGTATAACACATATTGTTTAAACATTTTAGCTTTCTCCACTTCTTTTACATTTAAGCTTTAAGTACCTATTCTTATCACATTCTTCTGAATTTTGTGGATGTGGTTTTCTAAATTATATCATACAGATTATTATGAAAAAAGTGTTTATATAAAAAAACACCATAATAATCGTGCTAGTTGAATTTTAATGAAACATTTTTAATTTACAATTAAATTGCAAATAACTACCCTGTGGCAGGTATAGATAATATTATGAATGCAAAAGTAAGCCCTAATGCCCTTGGAGAAGGAAATACTTTTTGTTGCGAAAACAAAACTTGAAGAGGCTGAAATAGGAGAAGAAAGTTTGTATGGAATAATTGCTGAAGTTTAGATAAATTATTCAAATTTTGGTTTTCCTCTACGCAGACAAAGTTGCAATAAGAGAAATTAATCAAATGGTTTCTTTCTACGTAGGAGAAGTCACGGGCACCGGCTAGACATAATATATTCTAAAATAACCTTATGCATGGTTGTCTGTATTTTAAGTGGAAACTGAATTGTAACACTAAGTGGAGATAAAAAGTGCTTAGAAAAGGTTCTAAAAAGTGCAAGTGATAACCCTAGTCTAAAGCGTCTATTGACTACCAGATTCTGTTTTTGTTTAAAATGTTAAATATTACTTAATATAGTCGTTTAAGAAAATGCATATTCCAATTAGCACCAGGTTTAAGATTTTAGCATCTAGTTTATTATTGAAAAAGAACCTGAATAGTAAAAGATGTTTACAGTCAAAATATAACTCGAAGTTGGACTTTGTCCTTGATTAAAAATCTTCAATACAGTTCAATATTTTAACAAGAAAACTACTTACTCCACTACGTCCTCCTATCTCCTTGTTTATATCAGCGCCCAATCTCGCGTTGTTGTTAGACCAGTCCAATTTGCCACCCATGGAAGTACTGTCTCCATAAGGGCCAAGAGATCTTGAGCCGTAGGCCTGGCCTTGCAGATGACCACGCTGGTCGTTGAAAATGTCTTGTTTGTAGCCACCTCTACCCTGTTAAAAGATGAAGCATAAGTTTAAGTAGTCAAAACAATACAAAAATAGTAGTGAAGAATTCAAAGTTTTTCCCATTGACTAAACCTTTTAATTTTACTTGTTCAGTAACTTGTAACGCTTCATCGATGAGTAAATCTTTTCTTTAATAATTAATTCCATTTAATTCAAAATATTTTATTTTTGTAACTGTAACTCTGCTTGTATCAGAGTTCCATGGGAAACTTGCAAACCCTATCTCAGTGGATAGGGTAGGCCTGTTACCTACCCTGTCAACAAGTAACACCAAAGGTGTTCTAAATATTATTAGGTAACTGTCTAACATCAAGTGGCCCTTGTGCTTCTTTGACAACTTTTAGGCACGCCAGATTGTTAAGCTCAAATGAGAAATCAATTGCCAAGAAACACATGAGCCACCAAAAGGACCTACCATTTTGTGAAAAAATGTTTTGAATGTCATACTTACGAATAGCGAGTCATCTGTGCTGCCAAGAGTTCCAAATACCTTTCCTCTGCCAGCGTTTGTTTCCCAAGTCAGATCTCTTGGATGACGAACTTGAAATTGGTTGTGCTCAGGATACCTGGGAATTTTTGTGACAATGTGTAAGTTAGACACAGTTGTTTTAATGTTAATATATGAAATGTTTTGCGTCACAAAACCAACTATAACCAAATGCTACGAGCTATCACGTGATTGATTGATTTGTGTGAGTTCTGACCCAAAAAATGCTAAAGTATTTTTCTTTATTTTGAACTTTTGTCATAGAGAGCAGAGGCCCATACATAATTATCATGGTGAGCCAGTCTAGTCTAGTGAGTTTCCCCAAGTGCACGTTTATAATGAATCGAATCCAAAATAATTAAGAAGTCAAGGACGATTTACGTGATGACTTACCTTTCCTCATAACCGAACTCCATGGGTGCTTGAGCGTAGGTGCACACCAAAACGGCAGCAAATACTAATGTGATGCACTGCATTTTGAACTGAAATAAAAAAAGTACATTAGCAATATGAAAAAGTATTTTTAAAGTGACGGACGATCTCTTGTATTAGTGTTCGAGTTATAATTTGGAATAACCTACAAGATCCTAAAAATCCTTAAAGTTTATGAAATTTAGGTCAGTTACGTACGGCAAGGATAGGACAGTGTGATTACTGTAAAATTTCTAAGAGAAGAACCCGAAAATCACGCGCAGGCTCTTACGATCGCAAGCAAACGTCAACTATGATGGGACTAACGATTCAGTTTGAAGTGAATATGTATTTTTTATAAAATTAGAAATTCGAAATCTTCACCCGTAAGATTATTGAAAATTTGTTTTTTTTTTTTTTATAATATTCGGAAAAAATAACATGAGGTTCATAGCTTAAAAAAACACAAAGGTCGGAGTTATTTCCTCACCTAGAAAATGTTGGTTGCTCTTCTCGAAAGAAATACTTTGAACTGTGTCTCATTACATTTTAGATGAGCCATTTATACTAAGTATCTGTATCGAGGTAATTCCCTAGGATCTAAGAAAATTGGATTTATTTCTCTTATGATTTAAAACAATGAATATAAAATTATCACTGAAGCTGGATAAATAGTGACGTAGTGACGGCATTGAAGTAGTGTAAACATGGGTAGAAGGAAAAGCACGGTCAAGTTTAACACTAAAGTATGCAACTTATACTACAAATGGTAAAAAAATATTCCCATTATTGATTACTTTCTCTCTTAAATTTAAGCGACAACGTCAATCCCATATTTTTTCTTACTAATTTCTGATTAACATAAGATAATGCAAAATAGTGGCGGATAATTGGATTGCAAATTGAAAAATCTTATGCAGAATTTTAACAACAGGAATACCACCACAGGTTCACAACAAGTAAGATAGGAAATTTGTAAACAATAACAAAGAAAAGAGTTTTCTTTCAAAGTTAAAAAACTTTTATCTGTAGTTAACATTTCGACGTTTGTTTTCAACTTCTTGAAAGTAAGCTAGTACTCTAACGAATAGGTACGTTAGAACTTACTTTTTAGGGTTCCGTACCCAAAGGGTAAAAACGGGACCCTATTACTAAGACTCCACTGTCCGTCTGTATGTCTGTCGCCAGGCTGTATCTTATGACCCGTGATAGTTAGACAGTTGAAATTATCACAGATGATGTATTTCTGTTGCCGCTATCATAACAAGAACCAAAACAGAATAAAATAAATATTTAAGTGAGGCTCCCATACAATAAACGTGTTCAATGTCTAATGTCTAATGTTGTATAGATAATGGTACGGAACCCTTCGTGCGCGAGTCCGACTCGCACTTGGCCGGGTTTATTTAGTTAAAGCACTGTTCTTTAGTTTAGGATACATTACAATTCTTAATTGACTTCAGTTACCGGTTTTGGTCGCTTTTATCCGGTTTTGTGTATTGAACTAAATTATGTTTTTAGATAGGGTGAGTGACAAATTTTTTTGTTGTTTGAGTTAGTAGTTTGTTACGCACAGACCAGCATTTTACACGTTAACGTCTTGCATTTTGATAATCTGAATTTGATGTACAAATACAAGTTTTATTTTGAATTTGTTTTTTACACTTCATTAATAGTTGAAGACATCTCTTATCTCTGTCGAGATGAACTGTTCCTAATTACTTTCAATATTTAAGCACATTTAAGTACAGTCCCGTCGAGGGACTTTTTTTGACGTTACTCTAGAATTGTTTTTAGATATTGTTATACAAATCTTACTTTAATTCGAGTTCAAATTACAATAATTATTTGTACCAGTTTTTAACTTTATTGCCATTTTTTTTATTTATTTTTAATTTTTTAAGATAACGTGGGTCACACATTACTAGTAATCTCGTTAACCCCTCCATCTAAGATTAAAGCTTGTGTTAGGAGTGGGTTCACGACGATGGTGCACTGGGTGGGGTTCGAATCGCAAGTCAGACATCTTAGCCATTACGCTACCGCCGCTTTTGATTTTGATACATATACACTGTGATGCGACATTGTAATGATAGCAGTGGATTTTCATAACAAAAAAAAATAAACTATGTCACTAACTCCTACAAAAAGACAAGATAACACTTACATTGAGCCAAAAATGCAAGCAAATACAAGCGTTATAGAAACCGCGTACTAACATGATATGCATAATATGCATGCAAATGTCTATTGGCTACGGTGACTGGTTTGGTTAGCGTTTCTCACAATTGTCGCAACGAAACAAGCAAACGAAATGACCTCAAGAAACGTTGAGAGCTCTTTGAAAGTAGAATATTTAGAAAATTCAGTTGAGGAGACATGATAAAGTGGATAACGGGGAGAGAGCAGGTGTCTTATATATAGCAGTACAAAACCTATTAATAGCACAGTATAATTGTGATTTTGCGACTGTATCGTATCACAATACTGCACGACCTGTTGGAGACATCGTGCCTATTATGACGTTTGCATATATATATATTATATAGCAACAGTATCGTATTTTTGTGACTGGCTACGATAAAAAATCTGCTCTCTATTGTGTACGAATTTGTGATACCACAAAATCACCTGTCACTTATGCTAGCAATACCGTGTGGTCCTTACACAACGTACAGGATTTTTACACTTCAGTAGTTGGACTGACGCCAAACGAAGAAGAATGTTTTTACTGGTTGAGTGCTTCTAAAGAAACTTTTCTGTGAATACCTATTGGGTTCAAGTTTGTTCTGATAACAAATTCAGTACTTAAAAGCGTTTAAACTAAGGCTAGGGTTAAAAATTGGAACAAGCCCCATATAGACATAGGCATCTAGCAAAATGTTAAACAAAGACTTACTAAATATTATTTGTGCTAATACTTCAGAGGAAGTATAATGCAGTCCGATTATCTATAAAAAAACATGATAAAGAAATGTTATCAAAATATCCAAGTAAATATTACGTTGATATGATTTATCATAATACAAATAATACCATACTCTCTTCCTTCCCTTTTGTCATTACACGATAATACTCGTATTATCGGAGTATATTTTCGTATGAAAGACTATCTTGTTTTTACATGGTTTTATTTTGTTTATGTTCTCCAGTCCCTCATATATAAAGGAAAACTCAGAAAATGTTTAAATTTAACTAAAAGGTCTTGATTCCTTTGAAATATATTTTTTATGAAACAGAAGGCGCGTAATTTACTTATAATTGGTTTAATCCCACCTGTAACAACGAGTTATATCTTTCCTAATATCATTTGAATGGTATATAGGGTTGCCAGAGGTCTTCTGAAGGGGAATAGGTTAAATAAAGGATTGCAATGCCGCTAGGCAAAGCTGGAATTGGATGTACTTGCTTTTACGTTAGTTGTATTAAAAAATAATGTTTTATTATGTTGGTAAGACTTTTCGACTTCGTGTTTCTCCACTCCACTGTTACCATTATCTCCTCCGTTTGACAAGTTTTAGTGTTAAATAATAAAAAAATGGAATCCGTTTTTCGCTTATTCAACAAGGTTTTGTTTGTACGTGAATTACGTGTTCGTATTGTTTGTGTACGTTATTCCAAGAGTCGTCGTCGTCGTAAGTCGTTTTAATAAGTAAACATCGTAAGATAATATTACACAGTTAAATTAATTTTGATTTCAGAAATTAAACAATCTGATAACTGAATTTAATTACGAAGATCGAGTTCAAGCGCCTACGTCGCTGGTCTTGTGATAACGGGTATTCACTCGAGACTGCGATACGCGGTACGATGAGTCACCGTCAAAATATGAGTATAGATAATTTATTATTATTTTTGCAGTAGAAATTTTCCTGTGTTTTTAATCGTAAGTAACTATTACACACGTTTATAATGTTTTTTAAATATTTCTTTGTATCCGTTTTTTTTCAGATTTAAAATTAGATTTGGTCACGTTTTACGACAACGGCAAAAACAAATAAGACAGTCCTCGTGTTAAGTGTTTGTCAACTATTACACAACAATCTTTGGAGTTGTTAAGCAATGAGGCTGAGGCAAGAAAGGGATTGGTGATTTTTTCAAATAGTAAAATCTCCTCGTGCATAGAGCACGATTTCATCGATTTTGACGTAATCATGTCTCTTATATATGTATAAGAGACATGATTACGTCAAAATCGATGAAATCGTGCTCTATGCACGAGGAGATACTACGAAACCCATAGGTTTCGTAGTATACAAAATATAGTATACAAAACATGACAAACATTTGTACGGCTTTTGCCAATCGAGTCTATAATTAAACGGCCTGAACAGCATTATCAGTTTCGAATAACTGTTACTGTTTAATGATGAAATATGGCCATTGCTTTCTAATTATTCTGCCATATTATTATGATTACATTTTAAATGAATGGCAGAAAAATTTATTTATTTTTAGGGTTCCGTTACTCAAAAGGAAAAAGGAACCCTAATAGGATCACTTTGTTTTCCTTGTGTCTGTCAACGAAAGATACAGCCATTTTAAATTTTGATTTGATTAAATTTTGACCAATTTAAATTTTTTGCAGATAAATCAAAACATATAGGGTACTTCCCATGGACCTAGAATGATGAATTTTAAGAAACAAGGTCTCAAGGAAAGGAAAAAACGGGTAAAAATCTTCGAGAATCGATTCGCGAGATGGACGTACTATTTAGATACAAATTTCAAGCTTTATGAAAGACTAGTAGCGCCCTGCGGTTTCACCCGCGTAAGTCCCGATCCCGTTAGAAAATCGGAATAAAAAGTAGCCTATGCGTTAATCCAGGTTTCCAGCTATCTACATACCAAGTTACATCGCAATCGGTTCAGTGGTTTTTGCTTGAAAGAGTAACAAACATCCATCCATCCATCCATCCTTCCAAACTTTCACATTTGTAATATTAGTGGGATACACTTTGACCTTTGCTTCTAAGTACCTAACAGCAGTGTACAGGCATACATTATATGTCCTGAGAGATTCAGGACAGGTCTGCTAAGGTTATCGGGGATTTCCTTTGTATGTATGTAATATTCCTTTCCATCGGTTATCTTCTCTTGTTAATTGGATTTAATTTATTTAAATTTTAAGTGTCTGCAGTAAACAATTTGTGTATAAAAACATGTGCAGAACCAAATCAAAAAGCTTTTGAAAGGACTAAAGGGAACGGAATGCACAGAGTTGAGTTTATTAATTGATAAATCATTCACTAATAAAATAGTACGTACTGTAATGTATGGTATTTTACAGGTCAATAAGCATATCAAATTGCAATCGGATTAATGCAAACAAATTTATTACAGAGCAAATAAAGGAACAATATGTATGTAATAATATGTGGTTGATATAGAGCGAATACATATAAAATAATATTCCTGACCTGATCTTCTACTCTGTTATGTTCCATTTTTATACTTCTGCAAGCATTCTTTACACCGTTTCATATTCTTTTAGTTGCTTAAAGTCAGCCCCCAAACGTAACGGGAAGCATTCTTCATCCATACTAATATTCTATCTGTTTGTGTGTTACCTTTTCAGGACTAAACAGCTGAATGGATCATAATGAAATTTACCAAGGAGACGGATTATATCCTGGGGAAGGACATAGGATACTTTTTATCCCGGAAAAACTTACGATTCCCGTGTGCTTTCAAGCAGTTTAAATATTTTGTAAAAACAGTTCTTGTGATTCCAGCGGCACTTCCGCACATGTCAATCTACTAAAATCATAATAAAGTATAAAGTAAGATGGTATAGCAATAATCGTCCAGCATAATCAAATTAATTTACAACGAGCAAATGTTGTGAATCCAGTGTGGAAAAGCTACTACAATAGCTATTAAAATGTTTGTGACCTGTCGCTAAGTTATTTGATCTATTTCGATATGGTTTCGACATTGCAATACATTGCACCGGATAAGCCAAAATAGGCACCTATACACTGTTTATTAAACTTACAACTTCACAATTTGGCAGCCCTGTCATAAAAAACTCCAATATTATGTTTCTTTTAATTTGATTACTTTTGTTCTCCAACCTACCGTTTTATTGGAATGTTTAGGATTTTTTAACGCATCACATATCTCATTAAAATTCTTTGCACTATTTCAGACTGTTTCTAAAATGTGTTTAAAGTAAGTGCATTGCTCAAAAGGTCGTTTACTTTGAACAAGACAAATTTTAGCTCAAATAATGCGAACATATCGGCATCGAAACAAGCAATACGGAACATTAGACAGGTACATAATATACTAGGCAAACATACAGTATCTAGCAGTAAATTTGGGCGTTCGCCAAATGCAATGCTCATCCATTATGTTGACTCGACGCTGCACGGGAAGTGGTTTGTTTACATTGTCGAACGGCAATCGTTTTTAGGCTATTAAAACGCGAGAAACTGTCTGTGTCGCCATTACGGATATGTATAACTTTAGTTCTTAAAATTCGATTAAATCTAACATCTAAATATTTCAGTTTAATTTATGTTCGGAATATAAATTTTAAACATTACACATTGTTACCTAGACACAAACTAGGCAGAGCTTGTACTATGGGCTCTAAAACACACACACATAAACAATAAACATAGGTACTTGGATACTTTTTTTTTGTAAATACATACACATTATACATAGAAACACCCAAACCAATGCAAGTAGATATATTCATGCATACAAATATTTAAACTGAGCGGGAATCAAAAGCGCGACCTCGATCGTGACAGTCGCATACATATAGATATATAGATTAAAGATTAGGGTTGTTAGTAATAGATAGGTAGATAACACTTAATTTGCACACCAGTCTTACAGTAGAAGTATTATACATACATTTGTCATACAGATAATGTACACAGGGCAGCTTTATTGCAAAATGCAATCTCTTCCAGGCAAACTTAGGATGGATCAATGTGTTTCGGAGAGACAGTTGTAGTTGGAGGTGCATTTCAAATTTTTTATGAAAACTATAATAAAATTACTATAACTTAATCAATATAAAAATATACAGATATCCTGTATATCTAGTCTACTTATGCATACTAATACAAAACATACTTTAACACAGAAATGATTAAAATGATAAATAATATTCATGAACCATTTTCTAAAAAAATGTTATTGATTGCGCTCGCCTAATGGTGATTGGCAATGCATTCCACAAACGTACAGGTTCCACAGTAAAAGATAGTTCATAAAATTTTGTGGAATATAGTGGCATCTCTAGTCTCAAATCTTCTCATGACCTCAGAGATTTTTCATGTGTATCATGAAGAAACTTGAACTTGGAATTGGAAAGACGATATATTTGTGGGAGAGCCATGATTCGGTGCGTATGGGCCGACTCGACCGGAGTGATACCACGCCCTCACCGGAGGCCCTAACTCTTCCCTCTCCCCCTTTTCCCCCTTCCCCTACTCCCACCTTAGAGGTCGGCAACGCACTTGAGACTCTTGAGTTGCAAGTCCCCATGGGCGGCGGTAGTCCTTTACCATCAGGTGACCCGTCTGCACGTTTTCCCATATACCATAACAAAACGACGTTTTTAGGCTATTTATATACGTGGGGTACTGAAGTTATGCGCAAATCATTAATAAAACAATTTAAATATAAAGAAATATATTTCCTGGTTTTTAAAAATATTCTCCATTACTTTTTAAATTACTTTTTAAACACTTTTCATTCAGTCAAACCATTTTTGAAAACATGAGGACCATTGGTCTAAGGGGATATTTTTCACCTGCTGGGTGAAAGCTATCGGCCTCTTCCGGCCCCGTAAATGTCATACCTCTCATCAAATCTTTAATTTTTGGTAAAATAAAGAAATCGCATGGTACCAGGTCTGGACTATTTTGCGCGATGGGTCACTAGCTCTACCTTTCAGAAGCCGCGGTGTGCGCCGAAGCATTGTCATGATGCAATAGAATGCAACTTCTTGGTCATTTTTCCCTAACTTTTTCAAAGACACTGGGCAAACAAATGGTGGCGTACCACTCAGCATTAATGGTCTTTTGTTCTGCAAATCAGATCGTGCAGACAGGACCCGTCCGCAAAAAGAAAACGCAATCACGCAATCGTCTTCCGCCTGCCTCAATTCTGTTGGTTTGCTGTCATCTTCAAACACCCATACAGAAGACTGTTGCTTTCTTTCCGGCATGTAATAATACATTTATGTTTCATCTTCTGTCACAATGTCATACACAGCATTTGAACGCCCGTGATCGTACTTTAACAACATCTTTTTACACCAATCAACACGAGTCCGTTTTTGTTCTGGGGTGAGTTCATGAGGAATCCAGTGGCAACAAAGTTTTGTAACTTTTAAATGTTGATGTAAGCTTTTTTTAGTTTGGTTCATACCAAATGTCCTCGAATCTCCTCATAGGTGATACGCCGGTTTTCTTCAATTAGTTGCCTGACAGTAGCCACATTTTCCTTAGTGATCGCAGTTGAGGGGCAACCTTCACGAATTGCCTGCCATGCCAACGCCTTGCGGTGCTCAAATGAGGTGCTTCCCTCCCAAAAGCATTTTGAAAATGAGCAGTGCAGTCTTGCGGCGTCAGTGACTTTTAAAATCATAAAAAATCATAGCCCTAAAATCTTTTCGCGTTAATTCCATTTTTGCTTGACGACGAACTTCAACTTATGATAAAAAACAATTGCGATTTCCCCAATTTTTTTTTAATCAATAAAGAGTTTCTTATTTAAACATAAGAAACAAACAAACATAAAAAATATAAAATTCGAAATTCAAACATTTATGAGCGGCCAGTGTGCCCTATGTATATGATATATAATAATAAAATTTATATTCCACTATCTCTAATGAAAAAAACTGGTTTGGTTTGGTTTCTTGCATATTATGTAAATATTTGAGTCATTTGAGTATCGTATTGCGTCATTACTTCAGTGCAATAATCGTTGAAATGAGAAATTATATATAAATAGAATTTCAGTAATATTTTTATAGTAATTTTTTTTAACAATCAAATGAAAAATATTCTCATGAATCTGCTGTAATTTTTTTCTTAACGTTATTTTAAAACCTGAATGGAAGAATCTGACTAGTTTTTTGTTTTATACGTTGTATGATACTATCAACTTTTGTGTTGCTTTATTTAATGAACACCTAGATCCTTCACTATCTATCATTTACCTCGAATAACCTGAAAATGCTAGCCTTAAAAACACCACACTTGATTAATCAACGTAAAAAACATGGTGTTGTTTGTTACAGTAAACAAAGGATATGTTATCTAATATTCATACAAGGATAGCGAATTCTCCTTGCATAATCAGGAAACATCAAATACAAACAACAACATTATGTCAGTTGCCAAGGTGACCTATCACCACACGACGCGTAACGTTATGCGATTAATTCTGGTGGTTCCCCTCAGTTTAAGTGCAAAGTATTACACACGTTTTCGTTGTCCATGATTACCACAATTTCGTGTGAAGTGATGACTCGTAGCAATTTTGACAACTGATAAATAAAATAAAAATATCTTTTCCTTTCAATGCACCTCTGTGACAAGTGCAAAATTTTGTGATTGACTTTGATGAAAGCACAATACATAATGCCTCTAAATATTACTCGCGCTAAAGATCCTTTTAAAGTTAATTACAATGACGTCATTAATCAACAATGGATCTGCACAACTTTATATACAGAGTAAATACAGCTCTCCGGAGTGTGCTCTGTGATTGAAGCATGTTACACGTCCGGCTGGGGTCCATTTCCCAAAATGCATGAATTTAGGTTACATAGCACCACCCTTATTGATCCATTCTGATTTCAACAACATGACGACCTACTTCGTTTAAGAGTTGATTAAAAACTGAACTCTGCTATCAATATATAGGTACATATATTGTCATGGTTCAGCTGCTCTTCATTTAATCTACTTTGTAATATGCCGTAGCGATATTCCTTTTTTATATAATCCTTTTAAAAAAAAATCATATACTGTTATCTGATTCGTTAATATTTTCATATATTTCCTGGTTTACTACTCTCTACATTGTTTGTAAAGATAGGTAGGTATTAAATCAATATGATAAACATACTAATAACAAAAATATACTAACATATACCGGATATAATACAATAATGAATACATATACCAGGAAAATTAATCAGTCATAGCTAATTCTTTTTCATCTCTTTTTAAAGCTTGTACGGCAACTAGCTTCACGACCGACTTATACTGACTGATTCCTCCTGATAATTCAAAAATACCTACAATGGGTTTACTTGAAATTAATAATTTTGATTTTCATTTTGTAAGACTTTAGCACGTTTCGAGGTTTTCCACTATCTGACAGTTTATACGACAAAGGGGCGCTTCCAGACCAGTAGCATCTCCTTCTGTTTTGCTTTGGAGAGATCCGTGTTCTGCCGCGGCAGTAGTGACCCACATTTTCAGTAGGTGTATTTTATCTGGTTCTTCTGTTATTAGTAAAGTTAACAGTTTAAAAACTGCGAGGTCAATACTATTCATTACCTCAATATGCAAGGGACTGTTCCATAGTTTACCATGCTAATCTGATGCGGGTTTTCATCCAATTGTCTATTTGTATTCGCAGCAGTTCAGTTGCTTTTACCTTAATTAACATGCATACGCATACTTGAGCATCCGTTGTTTCTTTTTATATAGCCTGCCGATTATTATCAATCGAGCACTACACTTATACGCTTTAGAAATATAAACATAGGAAATGGAAAAATAAGTTTATGCGAAAAGTATAAAAAAATACCTGCTTCGAATTGATGCTGAAATTAGTGTTAAATCTATATAATCTTTGTTGTCATCAGAGTTATGAGAAAACTTTACTGTTCTAATGAAATAAGTCATGTTAGTAACATGTGACCTATTTCAGGAAAGGATGTTCTTATTGATTAAACTTGTTGGTGACGATCCAAAATATTCATGCGGAATTAATGTCATCACAAACATTGGCCAGAGAATAATAGGTAGTATACTTTGCGCCAGTATTTGTCGCTTCGCAAACAGTGACATGTGCGAAGCGGAAACTAGGACACAGTCCCCTATGTTTACTTTGCGCGAAATAGGTAAGGTTTGTGTTGAAATCATGATATTTTAGTGGTACAAATAGAATTGTGTTTAATTTTATGTTTAACAAAAAAAGTTTATCATAATTCAGTTTCTATAACTCTAAGAATTCAAGCAATTTTACTAACCCTCAGCTAAATAGCAGCGACGTCTATAGAAATCCTTACTAATATTATAAATGCGAAAGTGATTCCGTCAGTCTGTCTGTCGCCCTTTCACGCCAAAAATACTGAACCGATTTAAATCAAATTTGGTACACAGATAGTCTAGAGCCTGAGAAAGGACATAGGCTTTTTACTTTTTAATGCAAAAAAAGGGTGTACGGGGTTGAAAGTTGGGGATGAAAAGTTATATGGAAGTATCGTTATATTTAGAGCTAGAAGCTTGAAACTTAGTTTTTAGGCTGTTGATTGGTTTTAAATACACTATTCCACGTGGAGGAAGTGGGCACAGCTAGTTAATAATAAATATTACTGTCACTGACGAATAAGATATATTTTTGTTGATTTTTAATCCAACTGACAGAAATATTCAAAATCTATGATTTATTTATAAGTTGACTTAAAATAAACTGACATTGACTATCAAAATTAAACAAGATTTATAGTAATACAATCATGAGGAATATGTATCAGGAATGTGTCGACTATGCCAAGAGTTAAATCCAAAAACAAAAGGCATTATCATTGTTAAAAACATTAGTTACCATAAAAAAAATATTGGGTTATTTTTACCTTTGTTTTTCTTACATTTTTATCAAAATCATAAAATTTACACGGTATGTATGTTTAGATTTATGCCTCTGGGAACAGCTGCCAATTGTAAATAGGCAGGTATTCCCAGAGGCATATATCTACAAAACCGAGATACTATCAATCGAAAATTATTCTATACAAGCTTCGAGATATTACGTACTACATACAATCTCGATGTATACATGTTTTTTTATACAAACAGTATAATGATGTGATTCAATAAGATGCCAACTTCCTATATTCCATTTCAGAGGAGATGAGATGGGATGTTAGCAATTTTAGAAAAAGAGTTATAAATATGAACGCCCGTTAATATTTGAGACAACTTTATTAATAACATGACCCAATGTATGAGAGAAGACATGGCGAAAACTGAAGAGAGTTCACCCAAAACGTTTTTCTTTTTAAGTATACTAATTCACTATCTGGCCTATAAAATTCTAAAGTTTACATCAATCTCTCGTTTCTATACTTTGTGAAGGAAAGAAACACTATGTTTCATGTGAGGTATAAGCAAGGATACCATAATTAAGTCTATGTAACTTGGCCAATCCACTTCTTTTTTTATGACTAATGAAATGGATCAATCGATTGTGGATAATTTTCTACTCTCTGGAATGTGATCTGATATCAAAAGTTTTTAATTGAAAACTATCTTTAATAAAACTAGTATTCGCGCAATTGTCGAAATTCAACCATAATCATTGCTGTTCTTAGTATACGATAAAGACAGGATAAAGAAAAAAGAAAAATAAATGATTACAATTTTTATTTATAATACTAAAATTTGTCAAAAAGTCTAAACAAAAAAAGAAAGGAAATCGGTTGACAAATGGAGGATAAAAAGGTACAGAACTAGTTTGTCATTACCAGAGGATAAAACAGACTTTATAACTTAAAGCTGTTGTATTTCGTCGCAGGTGCGGTTCTTATATCGGTTTTCATGGTCGTAGTTAGACCAACCCCTTATTGCTCTAAAAAGATTTTCACCTGGTCTATATATTTTTCGCAGATCCTGAGCCCCAAGAACGTGGAAGTTAGGACTAAGATAGCCCAGTATAATACCTTCTTCAAATAGTAGTTGGGCTCGTTGTTGCTGCAGTTCTGTAACTTGAGTGGTGTCATGACGATTCCAGTCCTCACTGTAGTCACCTGTGGACATTGGCAAAAGGTATAACTTAGAATTTTTAGCTTTATTTAACAAAATATTAAAATGGATTGCAACTTCCGCAAGTTCAAATATTAAAAGTCCGCTTCCAGACAAAATTACCTAACCTTACATTGACATTTATGCTTATTCCATTTTTTGTAGCTAGGACGTTTGGAATTTCAATGTCTCATTTTGATGACGGCCAATGAGTGTCGAAGTTTGCAAAAATAAAACCGAAGGAGACCAGCATTTCCGAAATCGGCAAATAACGCATCAGTCAAGCTTCATGATTTCTTGCCTGAGGATGACGGATGGGACAGCCTGTTTATATTACTGAAGCACGTTCGAAGGGTGACTATCACGTGTTACAAGGTCCCCTAAAAACCACGGTGTAGTTTCCTGTTTCTGACACGCTGCCTTGATCTTTCGAAATTCAGGACCACTCCATCATAGGAATACGATGTAGTTTTAGTAGTTTCGAGCTTAAACCTTTTATAGTTCTCCTTGGAGTTTAAGACAACTATAAAAGACCAGATTGACTACGGTCTTACTCTTCTTCTAAAGTTACAGTTTAATGCTTACCCACAAATGCTAATCCCAATGAACAACGGTTGTAACCTTCTGTATGTGCTCCAGCTACCTTCCATCCACGGCCTTCGTACACCCTACCATCGCTGCCGATTAGGAAGTTGTACCTGAGAAATAAAAGTACACAATGACGCTACGAGCTCGGTCTTTTTGTGTATTGTGTTTTAGCGAAAACCCCTATATAGATAAACCTACAAAGCAAAATTTTATTTAAATACAAAATTTAATCCAATTTTTGAAGTGAAAACTTCTTTAGCGGCGCTGGGCACTTTTTAAGATGGGTAAAAAATGTTAAACTCGCGTCAGATTTCAGGGTCACGTGGACCCTGATCAAAATGTATGGAAAATGCGTCCGACTGTAATATATTTAAAAAAATATATATTTTTATGACGAGATCGAAAATTCTTAAGACGGAGGTGAGTTTCTTATATTTACAAGTCAGAGAGTCAGAGAGACATGATGTTTTTTTACATCTTTACAATTTTTTACATTAGCTGTAAAATTTCTAAAAACTTTTTTCTTATTTAACTATAGAAGATAAATGTTTTGTTTCGAAAATGTGATGATATTCTACTGACATGTTTTCTGTCCTTCGAAACTATGGGTACCTGCCTTCAGCGGAGCAATCAAATTGAAGGCACGATGTGAAAGTCGAACTGAACAAAACAGATATTTATCTTTTGAAACAGGCCTTGATTAACACGCTACGCGGTAACTAAGCCACCAGTTTCTGGCAGATCTTGGGTATCATTTTCTGGCTTCAGCAGTTTATTTATTAATTTAATAAGGAACATCAACAATATACATGTCATGACATCGCATCTTTTATATTATTATGTACATCAATTATAGATGCCGACAGCGTTCATTGTACAAGAAATTAAAGTTAGTTAATATAGCTATTGCCACGTAATACTAAACACTAAAACATAAGTTAAAAAAATTTTAAGATAAGAATTAATCCTAAAACAAGATCAACTATTATGACACGTCTAACTCTGGGACTGCACCGACTCCAACCTAAACAAGTCAATGGGATCATTATTGTCAAAGAGTTGAGTTGGACAACACTAAAATGCTTTTTCGCAAAAAGTGTGTGGGAGACACGGGCTCGTCTTTTTTATGCTCGTATTTTTTGTACGTTTCTTCTTTCTTTCGGTATGACCTTTCGCCCACACCGAACCATCAAGGTAATTTTTAAGAGATTTTATTCGTCACCATCTCAAAAAGCACCCATTTTTAACACATTTTTATTAAATTCATCTGTTAGTTGAACTACGTAAACATATTGGGAGTTAATTTCAACCAACTTTTAATTGTCGTATCGAAATAAAACTTTGTAGGCATATGTAGTATGGAAGACAATATTAAAATTTGGCATCTTAAAGCTGATCTGATGATGAAGGCAGGAGATGGATAATGAAACTCTTTGGTGATTACTAGTTAACCTCTCGAATTTAGGTTCAAATGATTCGTTTTGACGAGCCCAATAAATTGGGCTTGGTAACGATGCGATAGTCTGATGTAGAAGCCAGGCAGGCTTTTTACTTTTAAAGTCGCTTTGCCATTAAAGCGTGTTTCGTTTGTTTTACTAAACTATGTTTATAGTTTTACTTTTTTATATATATTATCGTTTAAGGCTACCACTGGGTTAGATGTACACTTGTGCCAGATCATGTATGATGTACCGCTTCCTCCTCTTACCGTTTCAACATTGTGTACTTTGATATTCAGAGAGATGAGCAGAGAAACAGTTTGTAGGCACATGGCGTGCTTGAGAAAAAAAAAAATATAAAGTTTGGACGTTTGAAAATAGAATGTGTAAGTCATATCAATTACTAAAATACTTACGCAATATCATAATTGTAGTTACCATGGTAATGGGTCTGTAATCGTCTCATTTCAGCGGCACAGAGAATAAATCTGTGGCATCTTCGGCTCCATGTGTCATATATGATAACGAGCTGCAAAGGCTTGTCAAGATCAGTTTGCTCAGTGTTACTGTAGTTTTTTGCCTTCCACGTATCCCTAGATTTAAACCCTGTGGACAAGAGTTTGGTAAGTTTCAATAACTTCGACTTCATAATTATTATGAAATTGAATGTAAATAAGTACGATACGTAGAATAAACTTTAGAAGGATGGAAAAACTTAACTATCTAATGAATAAAAATGGAGTGCATTATTTTAGTAATTTGTTAAAGCAATAACAATTTTTTTTTAAAAGTTATTGCCATGTATTTTTTGAAGTTATTTTTACGTTTTCTCCAGATAATCCTTAGTGATCTCATTTCTTGCTGGCCCTAATTGCAGTGTAGTTCTAAAAGTCAGATAGGTAATCCTTACATACCTACTTTTAACCGACATGAAAAAAAGGAGGCAGTTCCCAGTTCGTCGGGTTGTTTTCCCTTACAGTCTGTTATGCTCTCTATGCTAGCTTTTAGTAAGTGGTCAGTACTTATAATCAGTAGGTTCACCTATCGGTGTACTTCCTTTGACTTCAGCAACATCTGCTCCTACATTTCTTGGTATTTCGAAGTAAACAAAAAGCAGGATACATATCCTAAAGACTGCCATCGCGGCAGTTTTTTATATTATCAACCGTAACAATCTGGAAAATATGTTATTTAAGTCGGATTTAGCACAGTAGCTTCCCCACTCAAAATAATAATAAAAGTAGCCTGTGCTATATTGCACCACTATCCAGTACTACTTCCAAACTAAGCATAGTTTGAACTTCTCAGGAACAAACGCACCAGCATTTTCTTTTTATACAATTATTTATAAAAACTCCCAGAATATTGGATAGATGGAGGATTCCAAATGGAAATTTTCATGTAAAACATTTCAATATCTACACAATACGAGTTAACGAGTGGCTCCCTCAATTTGATATACGCACGCGAGCGGTGTTACGTTGTGACCACTAGGTTTCAAAAGCTGACTGAAAATTAATGGCCGATAACACTTTAATAATTTACAGTTACATTTTTAATATTTCATAACCTTCTTATTCAACCATTTGGGTATAGAACTAACACAAAAAATGCCTATGGAAGAAAATGCCTATGGCATTAAGTCCGCCTTTTGCAATGTATTTGCAGGAAGTATTAATAAAAAAAAATGTATGTCAATTTTCAGGGTTATTTGTTCATGTTGTATGAGATGACATACTTTTATATTTTTCTACTGCGAAAACGATACTTAGTAATTCGTAGTTATTGATAAATAAATATATTGAATTATTCCCAATAAGTCTTACCTCGATTGTCCTTGTCCTTACCCTGTCAATAACAATAATTTTTATTTGTCTTAAATACAGTGACGTATCTCAGCCGACCGACCGGCTAGTCGCAAGCTTGGTGAACTACTTAAGTTCAAATGTAACTATGTAGCGATATTTAAACATATTCCTATCTATTAACATCTGTTTTAGGCCTAATATTACGGCCTTCACTTTTATTAGGGTTTAGCACTGATGTATGGAAAAACAAAATCATCGAACTGATTTCGAATACCTGCAAAAACTTGCATTATGCCAATTTTATATAAGTATATAATCTTGGTAAATTTTTTCACAAAAGAAAATAACCAAATATAAAAATATTTTTTTTATTAAATTTGGTATACTTACTTTTAAACTTCTGCAAAGTGGTAATACTAGCATACTTATTTTATAATATATAAAACCTTTATTTAGCCAAAATATGGCAAAATTGTTCAGTTTTGTTATATATCAATCCTGCGATGCTAAAAAGGGAAAGTACATAACATTATATTTCGTGTAACTACATACTTGTAGGTATTTAGACATTATGTCGATATAATCCTGAACTCACTGAAAATTAACTAATCTTACAAGTCATTGTAATCAAGTTATTATAACTCAAATATGAAGATGAAACTTATACTTATACATAGGAACATAACACAGCAACTCACACAAATAACCTTGATTTTCGTTCATTTTCGTCACGTTGACATCATATTTATTCCAAGTTTGTATAACGTTTTAGTAAATTGACCTTTTTTAAATAAATTAGGGATATTTGGGGCATTTAAAGTGAAAATAATAATAGTATGTGAAGTTTTATATATCGCTCACTTTGTTGATTTTTTATGAACTTCGAGCGATAGTAAAAATAAGTTCAAATATATAGATATATATATATAACTCAAAAAGTAATGCAGAGTTCTAAAGCTTTTCAAGATAGAAAATTAAAAAAAAGTTACGCTGCACCCTACTTCACATGTATATCTCGTTATGTGAAACTCGCAGTTGTTATCGGACTTATTGAATTTCTCACAAATTGTCTGTTTTTAAAACTATTTGTGCGACTGTTTTTAAAACGATTTGTGCGATAATGTGCAGAGCACTCAAATTTGAATTCAAATTACCTGATTAGCGCTGAATTTGACCGACCGTTGTTTTTACCGACCCACTGATAAAGTATTTACATTTAATTAATAAACCGGGCTTTTTCAACATCAGGATTTTTTTAGATAATTAAATTAATTATTGGAACACACATTACGTCGTCAAAAATGATAATTGGATACTTCCGCAACTTATGTCACCGAATAGTTTCTATGTCCAATATAACAAAATTTTTCCAATAAGCACTTAAAAAGAAAATGAGCGCCAGCGATGTTTTTAATTTAAACAACAACAACACTAGACAACCCTTTATTTATAATCTATGATTGGTGATTGCGTACAGTATTGCTCTGTTAGGTAGGCTACTTGTAAGCCTGTGTTTAGGAGTACAATGTCACTCGTATGAGGTTTTTATTTTTGTCGTTGCATTTTCTCAATTTTATTATCAGTTAGACAATAACATTTACAATTAAGTATTTTGCGTAGTGTGGGAGTTGGTGAGTTGTATGTGGATGTGTAATAATAATATGTGTATGTTTGCCAGTGTGGACGTATTTGTATGGATGTGCATGTGTGGATGTGTCATTATGACGGTAGTTATTTAAATAGGAATAATTCCGTTTCGTCGTAACTAAAAGTTAGTAGCATTGTAACAGTACTTTTGCAATGGTGATGTGACATTCCGTAGATAGGACAAATTGCGTTAATATTATTATAGATAAGGACCGAGGTAACTTAAGATTTTTTTTAAATGACGAAGGTGCGTGTGGGCATTAGTTTGCAGATCAAGATATTCCAGTGTCTCCTTAAGTTTTCACAGTTTCTATTGAGTTGCGATGTTGTTCTAAACTAGTATTTTCGATTCAAGGGAAGTTAATTGTTCAATTACGTATGTCGTATTCATTTCTTCTATTTTTGTGTTAATTTTTTTTCTTTCCATTGTGTTAGCTTCTAATTTATCAATGAGGGAGTTTTATAGACAAACCATGTTGTGAATCATATCTTTAATTCATTTTTTTAAATCATCTAAGCTGTTCTTGGTGTCTTCGGAATCAATTGGTGGGCAGCGCCGCTTGAACCTTTTATGACATTGACATTTACACACGAGTCTTCTGGACGCAACTGTCGTATATCCGATTAGGACCGAGAAGGGGACAATTTAGACATTGCCGCAGTTAAACACACAGATTTGTAGATTGAGTAATTATGAACCACAAAAGTGCGGTAGGGTGTGATGCGGATACAATACATCGTTGTGGATCTGTTCTAGCCTTTGTTTTAAGCAGTGTGCAATGACTTTTGTCAATTTAAGTATATTTGCTGCTAATAAGCTGCAGGCTAGTCACAAACTTTTATAATTATAACGAATTTTATGGTTCTTCTTCGTTTATAGCTTTTTTGTTTACATTTGTAGCCTGAATTATAATTATTTACTCGTTTATATCGTTATTAACACGTAATCACTATTTACTACAAACAATTTTTAAACACCAGATAGCCCTTGAATACGTTTTCACGCAAAGGACGTCGGCGTGAATGCGTTTTGTTCAAAAACTGAAATCGTTCTTTGAGATGAGGAGGCAAATAGTCCGATTATGAATCTTTTACAAAGCTTTGAACACATAAAAGTTCGTTCAATTCATCATCATCATCATCATCGCGATGAATCTCGGTTACAGCCGAAGCTTCCGCTTCGGTGCCCGGGGACCGCTTTCCTACCTTTTATTCTTCACTTCGCACGTTCTTCGGCATCCCTGATAGTAAGTCCATTCATTCCAACAAGTTCGTTCAATTGATATTGGGTAAAGCCAAGAAGAAAAACACATTAGGCATGTGCTATTTTCGTATAGATAAATAGAAGTTAAACCTATGCAAGGACCCCGCTTTTTACTTTATCACTGTATGGGATAATATTTACGTAATAAAATACACCAAACCTTTATAACAATTTAATTTCAGAAGTCATCATCGTTGGGCATGTCATAGTCCCGGAGAAAGCCTCAGGCATATAATTTCCGGTTGTTCTCCTCTTGCCAACGGCGAGTACTTGCATAGACATAACCAAGTGGAAAGGATAGTCCATCAGCAACTTGCTCTTGAATATAACCTTGTGACTATGGAATTACCATACTACGATATGTGCCCGACCCAGTTCTTGAAAATGGTCGTGTAACATTGTACTGGAATCGGTCTATTATCACTGACAGTCCTATTGTTACCATTAAACTTGATGTAGTGGTAATATACCAATCAGAGCGCCGAGCAATGATTGTTGATATCACCATTCCCTATGACGATAATCTCTTAAGGGCTGAAAAAGAAAAACAAATGAAATATTTGGATTTGGCCCACGAGGTGGTCGACATGTGGGATGTGAATTCGGCAATCATTGTGCCGATAGTCATATCAGCCCATGGGTAGATTGCGAAGAGCCTCGACCAACACCTTCAGAGGCGCACGTTAGGCACCTGGATTAAGGGCCTGATGCAGAAGGCGGTCCTTCTTGATACGGCACGTATTGTGAGGAGGTTTCTGTCTCTGGAACCCACTGGTATCTTGGTCCTTATACCCGATACCAGTGGGACACTATTTTTTATATTAAAAAAAATGTATTTTATATAAAAATGTAATTTATATGTTTTATAGATGTTAATAAAGAGAATAATAATAATAAGTTTATTTCTACTCATAATATACATTTTAACTTAATGGTACAAAAATATGTCAGGTAGTACATAGATACATTTCTGTATATGTGAGGAGTTGGTGTCTGATATAGGCATATGCCTGTCCTCCAGATCAACAGGTCTCCACCCTTGGACAATTAGAATATCATATTAAATTTATTCTTTTCTAACTGAAACTAAGAGGATTCTAATACCACGCATATTATGGTTCCAGTAAGATAAGTGAAGTGAACAATTTGGAATATTAGTTTAAAATTACAAGTGCCTTTTTTAATTCAAATTGGGTGTGTATGTGTGCGTGTGTTTGTGTGTGTGTGTATTTGTAATATCAATGAAATAAGAGAATACCCATATTATATTCTTATTTATTTATAAAATTTTCTGTTTTTTTTTAGTCACGATCTTGAAGCCATATTTTTGCAGTACTTTTGCATCTTGATTTAGTGAGTGAATATATTGACAGAATTCTATTTACTTATTATATAGACTTGCTCCTTGAAAACAGAAAATATTTTATTACTTCACAAACCCTATCTTTTCTATGCAGAGCCTGTTCAGGTCTACAGCTAATGGAACACCTAAATTTTACTAGTTTTGTTAGTTTAGAAAAAAATGGCGTATTTTGCAATGAAGGCTAAAAAAATAAAATGATCGTTAATAATTTTTCAAAAGTTTAAAACCGATCTAGCTGATATTTATAGCACTTTTTAGTATTATTACAAGCTACAATTTCAGAAAGTTTCAGACTTCTACGTATGTTCGTTTCAAAGTTATGAAATGTTGAAAAAAAACGCTCTTTAGCTTTGACCGTCATTTGCTGTTATACAAAAGCATTTAGTGACTTTGAACAGATCTCATTTTGTAGGTAATTTAATGGAGCACAAATTGCTTTGGGTACATATGACGAAAAATGTACTAGAAACGAGATATCACACGAAATATAAAAAAAAACTCTTTTTTTTTCATTAAATTGTTTAAAAAAATAATGACGCCCCACTTGTCCAGACTGCAGGTATTAAAATTCTTAATCAGCGCATTTTTTTACTGTTTATCCAAAAATAAGAATACGTGGTAATCGAAATGTCCATTTTTGATCATATGTTAGGTTGACTGCCACAAGCAAATATACCATAATTAAGTATATGGCAATGTAACTTGACCAATCAAATTCTAGAATGTGATCTAATATCAAAAGATTAAAATTAAATACCGTATTTAATTAGTATAAAACGGAAAGCAATTAACACAATTGTCGAAATTCAACCATAATTATTGTTACTATGCGATGAAGGTAGGAGAAACAAAAAGAAAAAAAAATGATTACATTTTTTTATTAACAATAATAAAATTTGACAATTGTTCTTAACCAAAAAAAAAGATGGAAAATCGGTTCATAAAAAGAGGATAAAATAAAAAAAGAACAGAACTATATATTTGTTTTTCCCTTTTAATTGAAATGTGTATTCGTTACACTAACTATATATTACAGATATATAGTCCAAAAAACTTTCAACCATATCATAGGAAACCATCCAGAGGATAAAGAAGATTTTATTACTTAAAGCTGTTGTATTTCGTCACACGTACGGTTCTTATATTGGTTTTTATGGTCGTAATTAGACCAACCCTTTATTGCTCTGTAAAGATCCAAACCTGGGCTATATACATCTTTCAGATCCTTAGCCCCAAGAACGTGAAAGTTAGGACTAAGGTGGCCCAGCCTAACGCCTTCTTCAAATAGTAGTTGTGCTCGTTGCTGCTGCAGTTCTGTAACTTGAGTGTTGCCACTACGCCAGTCGTCACTGAAGTCACCTACGGAGCATGGAAAAGATTTAAGGTGTGACTATGGCAAGGGACAGCTTTATATAGCAAGATATTTAAATAGATTACAACTCCCGCAAATTCCAACTTTAATAGCGCGCCTTCAGATAAATTTACTTGTACGTTGCACGCGCCACTTTATATGTACCTAATCATTAGACCCAGCAGTGTTTATTACATTGATTTATATTATCAGATAGATGTCGTTTGGCGTAGATAAACATGACTATAAACTAATAGCCAGGCTACTGGTTTTATTGTGTGTGTGTATCTTTAGAGCAGTAGGGAAGGAGGTTACGTAATGGGATTGGGAATATGACCGCTTCATGAAAGAACCTGTGTTGTTGTTAATCGACGTCTTCGTTAAAAATAACAGAAAGACACTTTGTGTGAGAGGTTGTGAAATGGAGTTGCGGCACTAAAATCAGTCAGAAATAGGATTGAAAGCAATATGGTTATCTACCAGTGGAGGCTAATAGCCAACTCTTATGTGCCACCACCTCTGCAATGTGCCATCAACTCGGCGCGGGAACTTAAAACAAGCGCTTTACATTGATATTAATGGTTACTTTCAATTTATTTTTCCATGTTTCGTAGCGAGAGCGTATGGAATTTAAATGTCTCGTTTTGCTGGCGAGCGATAAATTTCAAAGTGGTTACCGTTGGGTTCGTAGGCTCCGTAGAGTTCCCCGTTCAGCCTACATTAACGCTTGATTGAAGATGACGAAGGGGGCAGCCTATTGATATTACTGAAGCACGGTTGAGGTGTCACTATCACGTGTTTCAAGGTTCTCTACACGTTACGCCTAGACCTATCGAGAATTCAGGACCATTTCATCCAAGGCTCGTCTTTTCAAGATGAACCTTTTATGGTTTTCATTGGAATTTCAAATAACTATAAAAGACACGTTTCAAAAATATCAAAAATATAATCAAAAAGCTTTCATACCGTGTTAAAATAAAACTAATATTGCTTATTTAGTCTTTAGTTTAGATTTTTACATAATTTAAAAAAATAAGTAAGTTCTCTGTTAGTTTAGTTTTTGTGTAGTGTAAAACAAATCTATATTATGTGCAAGTTGTTTGTTTTAACGTGGTTGTGCATTAGCCTAAGATTCTGATGAATATTTTTTAGATTAAGTAATAATGTTCCAACAGTAAACGATCCATTAATAAATAAATAAGTTAAAATTAACATAACTATAAAGTTACAGTTTGATGCTTACCCATAAATGCTAAGCCCAACGAACAACGATTGTAACCTTTTGTATGATCTCCAGCTGCCTTCCATCCACGGCCTTCGTACACCTTACCATCGCCGCCGATTAGGAAGTTGTACCTGAGAAATAAAAGTACGAAATTACGCTAAGGGCTGAGTCTTTTTCTGGAATCTTCTTCTCATCTAATCTAAATACAATGTTTGACTTTTAAACTTTCGCGTTCCATGATATCATTACGTATTTACACGGGAATAACGCGATCACGAAAAGGTATTACATACCTCTGAATTGCCTGACGTTTCGACCAGGTTGCACTGTTAATATGGTATGTTACGGTATATGGCGAAACAAAACTATCGAAAATGTGCGGGTGGAAGAAGAACCTTCTACCCCACGATCTCGCCGACGGAGAGCGTGCACCACTGAGCCAGTCAGCCTGTGACCACGGCCAGTACTATCTGGTCGAAACGTCATGCAATTCAGAGGTAAATACATAGAATAATTCCTGTGTAAATACATAATTATACAAAATTTGATACAAATGGTTTGAGCCGTTGCCGAGATACAGGTAATATATATCGAATTGCTCGCTTAAAGTTATTAGATTACAAAGGAAATAATCGGAGAAAAACTTGTAGCAGTCACATTAAATATCTAAATAATGTAAATTTATGAAATAAATTTGAATAACTCATTAAATTTTATCCATATATTTAAAATAAAATACGTGGGGCTGGATCCATTTTTAATCACACTTGTCGCAGAGGGCTATAGTCGCGGTTCAATATCAGTTTTGTATGCGAACGCAAGTATTCTCCATCATTCATATTTTTGTAATTGATTCCGAATTAAATAAAAATGAAGAGTTTTTGCATTATTGCCATTACATATATCCACAAAATCATTATCTATCAATAGTAATATAGTGAGTAAAATGGTACCTTGCCACTACGCTGTACCGTGTATTTGAGATCGATTCCTACACGGTATAAAAATTGTTGTCCCAAGTCCCCCGCGACATAGGAATTACACATTACACATTCCTAATGTGGGAGGTGTCTTCTAAGAAACAAAATAAATGTCGTGTTTATTCCTAGTGCTAACAATATTGGCAGAATTTGCGAGCAGGAATTTTTTTATTGTACTAATACTTCTTTTGGCCCGTTAGGGAAAAATTATGAGAGTAAATTTTTACGAGCGCGCGCACCGTCACGAAAAACCACCCTGAAGTTAGCTAGTCAAAATTTTAGTTTTTCAAAAAAAGTTACTAACTTTACGATATTTATTCAAGTATTTCTGAACCTACAACACGTGTTTTGTATCAGTCCGAATAAAATATAAAAAAATAATAAAAAAAAATTTTTTTTTTATAGTAATTGAAAAAAAAAATTGAATTGAATTGGGTAAAATTTTTAGATAGATTTTTATCTTGTTACGCCAAAGAAGTATAACTTCTTACGTGCGTACATAAGTACACACACACACACTTTTTTTTTCCTTTATTTCATAAACAAGTACCTTACTTTGTGTTGAAAAATACATAGGCATAAAATTACTCATTAATATTAATTATCACAAACAATAATATAGGTACATAATCACATTTAAATAAAGTCATAAAATACATAGACCTCAATAATGTTGTCATGCAAAAAAATAATCATAATAATTTAGGCGTTTATAGACAATTAACAACAATTAAAATGAATTAAATAATGAAAAAAAAAACATAAGTACACACACACTTTTTTTTTCATTAATAATAATAATGTGTGGAGTTATTATTATTATTAATGAAAAAAAAGTGCGTGTGTGTACTTATGTACGCACGTAAGAAGTTAAACTTCTTTGGCGTAAGAAGATAAAAATCTTTCTAAAAATTTTATCCTTCGCGTTATCCTACGTTTGTAGAAAAAACAACACTAATACTTAATATAAAAAAGGTATTTAATATATTGAAAGTTTTATTATAACGCATTATCTAGTTAAATAAAGTTTATTTAAATATCATAATAAATAATACACACCGTCAACTAACCTCAAATTCTACAAACGTAAAGTAATATATAAAACCATTTTTATCATATGTTATTTTAATGAACAAAATAATAAGTTACAAATAACTAAGTAAGCCAGTTTATAAGTGATGTTTGACACTTAAATGGATTGGTATTATTAATTCCACATAACAATATAATGTAATCGTCCATAATAAGCATATTGAGTAAGATTATGTCAGCCATTTGAGCATATGTCTTCAAGAAACAAAAAATACGATTGTCCCAGAAGTTTTTGAAGAGTTTTCCGTGCATATCTACCTCACTGGCCAGCTATGACTACATGTTTCTTCTTAGCCGTCACGTGTTGTGAAGGAATATAGTGAGTATCATTAAGAATTTCCCTGTTTTTTAACTGTTTTATTGACTTGCCTCTGGTTTTAACATTTGTGGTCTGTGATTAGCGTTTTATAGTTTTAGCTTTGTTGGGTACAGGTTTATGCATTTGTTTATGCTTCTTGGTGCTTTTTAAAATATCATATAATGACTTTACTTTTACCAATATCTGTCCATAAAATATTTACAATAACTGACATCTAGCACCCCACGCATTTTTACGATAAAATGTTTTTTTTCTTAATCAATCTATTTTCTTTTTTAGTTCAGGTAGTTACAAAAGCGTGTCTTTTTGGTTTTTCAAACTATTATTTATTTGTGACTGGTTCTGGAAATGTTTTGTTTCTGATGTTGAAAATTATTTGAAAGAAAAGGAACTTTAAAGTAGTTCTAGTTTTGGACAATGCTCCCCGTCATTGTCATGGGCTCGAAACAATACCTCGAATATACAAAAAAAGTTCTTGACACCCTTAACAAAAAGTTTTTTTTTTTTTTTATGGCATAGGGGGCAAACGAGCAGACGGGTCACCTGATGGCAAATGACTACCGCCGCCCATGGGCACCTGCAACTCGTGCGTTGCCGCCCTTTAAGGTGGGAGTAGGAGAAGAGGGAGAGGGGGGGAAGAGTGGGACGAGAGGGGAGGGGGGAAAGACGGGAATATGGGAGAGGGAAGGGTTAGAGCCTCCGGTAACCTCACTCACTCGGCAAAATGCAATGCAAGCATTGCTTCACGGCCGGTTTTCTGTGAGGCCGTGGTAACGAGCGGAGTCGAGCCGGCCCATACGTGCCGAAGCATGGCTCTCCCACATAAGTGTTAAAAATCGTAGAAAAAAAATAAAAGCTATTATTTTTTCATTTATTTTGGAACCTTGGAACGTATCCCATATAATCCCATACAAGTTACAGTACCTATCACATTCATAGTTTCTATATTCACAGCAAATTTACAGAATGTATCCCTCGCGAATAATGAACTTTTACATAACGCATTATATCAATTACTAAAATACTTACCGGATATCATAATTGAAATTACTATGGTAATAGGACTGTAAGTGTCTCATCTCACCGGCACAGAGTAAAAATCTGTGGCATCTCGGTCTTGATGTATCATCTATGATAACGAGTCTCAAAGGCCCGTTAACATCAGTTGCCTCGGTGTTACTGTAGTTTTTGGCCCCCCACATTTCCCTAGATATAAACCCTGTGAACAAGAGTTTAGTAAGTTTCCATAGTTTCGACTGCATAACTATTATGAAAGTAAATCAGTACGATCATAGTAACCATAGAATAAACTATAGAAGTATGGAAAAAGCTTAACTGTCTAACGAACAAAAATGGAATTCACCCTTTTTGGAGTTTGTTAAAGAAATAATAATTTCGTTTTAATACCATGTATTTTTGAAGATATTTTTACGTTTTCGCCAAATAATCCTTAGTGATCTAATTTCTCGATTGCAATGTTAGAGCTCCCGGAGACATACAATTGTAAGTTGGCCAACTATCGAAAGACTAAATTGCGTACTATTATAATTTAATCGACCAACCTTATTTTAGTGGTTGCCAGCCGCAGACTTAAATCGATTTAGTCGGTGACAGTACAGACAGACAGTACTCTAATTGCTTTAATAACAAAAAGAAGACGAAAACAAAAGAGAAAATTTTGGGTGCATCCTATATTAAGTAAATAGTAAACTTCGCAGACTTCCTCCCATATATTTTTTTTAATATTTAGGTATATAAGAGTATTGTTTCAAGTCTTTTTTGTACACCACCTGGCCTTTCTGCACTTCATCTATGAGCCCTTCTATTTTACGTTTACAGCAAATGATCGGGTGGCGCGTGCGTGTGGTCATCTTCCATCCTGCCGTGCGAGTGACCAACAAAGTCTGATAGTTCGCAAAATTACGTAGGGTAACCGTGCTAACGAGCAGTTGGCCGATAGTTGGACAGCTTTTTAAACGATCGGTATCCAATTAATTAGTTGGAGAAGATGTGCGTGCTAGCATATGTCACTATATTTATTAGTATACTCTGCGATTTAGTCGGCTAATTTAAAATTCCTAAATCTGCGGTAGCTCTTATACTTTACGTCAGCTAATCTTAGCTCTTTAATACCTGCTTTTAACAGAATTCATTAGAAGGAGGGGGAATTTCTTTCCTTATTGTCTGTGTTGCTGCGCGTGCTAGCTTTCAATAAGTGGTCAGTACTCACAACCAGTAGGTTCACCATCCGGTGTACGCCCTTTGTCTTCCGCAACATCTGCTCCTACATTTATTGGTATCTCGGTGAAGTAAGCAATAAGCAGGATACATATCCTAAAGACCGCCATCGCGCCAGTATTTTATATTCTCAACCCTTACAGTAGAAAGGTCAAGAGCGTAATCAATCTAAAAATAAAAAATGTTATTTAAGCCGGGTTTAGCACAGTAGCCTCGTCACTCAAAGTTAAAATAAAAATATTCTGGGATATTTATCATCACTTTCAAGACTAAATCTTTTACTATCTAGTTCCAAACTAAGCATAGCAGCACTTGCATTTTTTTCGATACAACTATACATAGAAACTCCCAGAACAATGCAATATCTTAGCATTTCATTATCTACACATTGCGAGCCAACGAGTGACTCACTGTATTGGACAAGCACACGCGTGCGGTGTTACGTTTTAACCACCAGGTTTCAAAAGCTGACTAACAATAATGTGAGCTGATAACACGTTAATAACCGGCAGTTACATTTTCAATATTCCACAATCTTTTAATTTTTATATATTTTAGCATTTCAATATCTACACGTTCCGAGCTACCAATTGGCTCACTCAATTGTACGTTGTGATCACTAGGTTTCAAAAGCTGACTAACATTTAATGTGAGTCGATAATACGTTATTAATTTACTGTTAAAGTTTTAATATTATATAACCATCTTATTGAATTTAATTTGCAAGGTTATTTAATTTTGTTAATGTTGTAGGAGATGACATACTTTTCTAGTTTTCTACTACGGTAACGATACTTAATAATTCGGAATTATTGATAAATAAATATAACTATTCACAATAAGTCTTACCTTGATTGTCTTTGTTCTTGCCCCTGTCAATAAAAATAACTATTATTTGCATTAAATACAGTGATATAATATCTTAGCCGACCTGCTTGTCACAAGCGTGGTGAACTACTAAACTTCAACTATGACTATGTGGCGATATTTAAACTTGTTCCTATCTACTTACTAATATCATGTTTTCTATAAATAAATTAATAATAAATTTTATGGAGACTCACAATTGTTATTGTTATCGGACCTATTGAAATTCTAACAAAGTGTCTGTTTTTAAAACATTTTGTGTTCCTATCTATTAACATCTGTTTTAGGCCAAATATTACGGCCTTCACATTAGGGTTTGACGTCAATGTATGGAAAATAAATCACCGAATTGATTTCGAACACCTGCAAAAACTTACATTTGGATAAATTATTATGTATTTATAGTTCTTTTTTTGACAAAAACATTTTTTTGACAAAATTTTTAATTAAAATTAAATTTGCTAAATTCAAATACAAATTCATTTATTCAGTTAAGACACTAAGTGACATTTATGAACGTTAAATTGAAGCTACTGCTAAAAATTATAGATCGATGCAAACAGATGCCACAGCATGTACTGGATTGTCAAGACTTTTAAAGTTGTGCAAAATGTTATAAACATTAAATTCATTTTATATTCTAGCGTACAACTAATACTAAAATACTTATTTTATAAATACACTAAAACCTTTATTTATCCAAAATATGACAAAATTGTTCAGTTTTTTTTTTGTGTACTTTAAAATTCATTTTCCTTACAAAATATGCCATAATTGCGATTTAACCCTAAAATTTAAAAATCATAGATATAATAGCTAGAAAAAACAGAAAGAGGTTATTGTAAGTTTTTCGCGTAGCTCAAACTTACACGCTGTATATAGATAGATAGAAGAAGACTTCTACTAAAATATTTCTATATTTTTCATCCCCTATTTTAACCTGTTAGGGTAAAAATTTCCAAAACTTTTGCTTCTAACCATGAGCTTATAAGTCAGCTTTTTCAAAAATGACGAAGTTTCATACAAACTTCCATGCCTTGTTTTGACCCCTTAGGTGATGATTTCAAAAATCCCTTCATAGTGTTCACTTACGTCATATAAGAAAATTGTGCAAAATTTCATGTTTCTAGACCTAGCGGTTTCGGCTCTGCGTTGATCGATCAGTCAGCTAGTCAGTTTCTTGTTTTATAAATATAGATAAGAAAATATACCATAATTAAGTCTATATTAATGTAACTTAGCCAGTCAAATACTTTTTCTTTGTCTAATTAAATGAATTTATCGTTTGTAGATGATTTTCTAATCTCTAGAATGTGATCTAATATCAAAAGATTGAAATTAAATACCGTATTCAATAAAACTAGTATAAAAGGCAAAGTAGTAAACACAATTGTCGAAATTCAACCATAATTAATCATCGCTGTTGTTATTATGCGAAGAAAGGAGAAAGAAAAAAAGGAAATAAAGGATTACAATTTTTTTATTAATAATACCAAAACTTGTCAATAGTTCTTAACCAAAAAAAGACAAATCGGTTCACAAATAGAGGATAAAAAAGAACAGAACTAGTTTGTCTTTCCCTTTTTATTGAAATGTGTATTCGCTACTACTAAATTACAGAGATAAAGGTCTATAAACTCAAACATTATCAGAAGAAAAATATTCAAATTATATGTAGGTAAAACTAAAACCATTCAGAGAATAAAATATACTTTATTTCTTAAAGCTGTTGTATTTCGTCGCACGTTCGGTTCTTATATCGGTTTTTATGGTCGTAGTTAGACCAACCCTTTATTGCTCTGTAAAGATCGATACCTGGAGTATATATATATTTTACCAGATCCTTAGCCCCAAGAACGTGGAAGTTAGGACTAAGATGGCCCAGTCTAACCCCTTCTTCAAATAGTAGTTGGGCTCGTTGCTGCTGCAATTCTGTTACTTGAGCGTTGCCAGTACGCCAGTACTCACTGTAGTCACCTGTGGAGCATGGAAAAAAATTAATGTGTAACTTATAGCGTTATTTAACAAAATATTTAAATGCATTGCAATTCTCGCAAATTCATTTATACTTTGCACGCGCCATTCTATATGTGTCTAATCACTAATGATTAGTGGTGTGTGTATCATAAGAGCAGTCGGGAAGGAGGTTACATAATGGGATTGGGCATATGTCCACTATATATTATAGAACTCGGAAACCTCTTCCCATTAAAGAACCTGTGCTGTTGTTTATCGACATCCTCGTTAAAAATAACAGTTAGCTGTTTGTGTGAGAGGTTGTGAAGTAGAGCAGCGGCACTAAAATCAGTCACAGAGATAAGATTAAAAGCAGCATGGTTATCTACCAAGTAGAAGGCAAGTGCAAACCCCTATATGCCACCATCTCTGCGCGAGAACTTAAAAGAACAGCTTTACATTAACATTTATGGTTACTAGCAGACAACGAATCAGGCTTCGTAGAGCTACCCGTCGGCCTTCATGATCGCTTGCTTGAACATGAAGGATGGGGTAGCCTGTTGGTATCCAAGGCATGCGATGCAGCTTTCGCCTTTTCGAGCCTGAACCTTTCATGGTTCTCCTTAAAATTTCAAATAACATTAAAATACCAGATTTACTACGGCCTTATTCTTATTATAGTGGGAGGAAAGTTAAAACGAACATAACTTTAAAGTTCCAGTTTAATGCTTACCCACAAATGCTAAGCCCAATGAACAACGGTTGTAACCTTTTGCATGATCCCCAGCTGCCTTCCATCCACGGCCTTCGTACACCTTACCATCGCTGCCGATCAGGAAGTTGTACCTGAGAAATAAAAGTATGAAATGACGTTAAGAGCTGCGCCTTTTTCTGTTTTGTGTTTTTAGGAAAAACACCTATATAAATACTCTTACAAAGGAATACCTATCTAAATACAAAATTTTATCCAAATGGATAAAATCCGTGCCTCGGAGAGTGGCGGAAAGGGTCCGGGAGGATGACTTCCACTCGGACTTAATTCGCCGGGGGCGAACCGGGCGGCGGAGGCGCACTTACCAGCGCCTGATGCCGCCCTGAGTGTGGCCGAGGGTGTACAGGACGGGTTTTCCCCTCCACCCGCTATAGTGGCCCCCCGCGAGGAGGCGGCGTCCGCGTGTTCATGGACGTCGCCTAATTAAGAGGTTGTAAGTTTTTTTTTTACCCGGAGGTGGTGCTTTTGCTAGCAGGCGTTAGGGGGGTCCGGATGTCTTAATAAAATTTGTTCCCGGATCCTTCCTACTTAAGGCGCAGTACGGCACACCGTGTGGTTTTACTTATTCTCAACAGCATATTTATATTTTTCAGTATAGTAAAATTCTAAGCCGATTAAATACTCCACTTTCTTCTCTATGGGTAATATTTTACATATAGGAAATAATTTAACATAATTCTATTCACACACATTTTTCACTTTCTTACTTACTAAATACTTTATTAGTCTTATTTGTAGGTCTTTAATGTTTTGTAAGTGGCTAATAAAAGTTCACCCGTACACAACTAGTGCATAGTTGATCAAGGAATCTGCAAGGACAAAGTATACCATTCTCATGGTATCTGTATTCAGAACTTTGTTTAGCTGATAGAACTTGCCTAATACGGATCTTAATTTGCTACATGTATCTGATACATGCAATGCAAAATTAAAATGTTTATCAATTCTTAGACCTAAATATTTAAAATTGTCGACATAATCGATCATAGTGCAGTTACAACTAGATTTATTTCCATGTAAGCATTCCTAAGTGTGTCCTATTATAGCAAGATTGTCTCTGTTTACATTTATCCACACAAAAAAATGGGTGCTTTTCCCACTTATGTCGTTATTTTACGTGTAAACAATCAAAACAATGTTGTTTTGTACGCTCCAGGTGGAAAATTAAAAATTCTTGAAACCCTTAAAATAAAATAAAAATATTTTATTTTTTATAATCCCCATACAAAATACTAAACCATATTCACGGTTTTTATACTCACAGCAAATTTATATAATGTATCCCTCGCGAATAATGAACTTTTACAGAACGTATTATATCAATTACTAAAACACTTACGGATTATTATAATTGAAATATTTTTGGTAATAGAACTGCATATGTCTCATCTCAGCGGCACAGAGGAAAAAGTTGTGGCATCTCTGGGTTGATGTGCTATCTATGATAACGAGTCGTAAAGGCTCGTTAACATCAGTTTTCTCGTTGTTACTGTAGTTTTTGGCCCCCCAAGTTTCCCTGGATATAAACCCTGTGAAGAAGAATTTGGTAAGTTTCAAGTCAACAGCTTCAACTACATAACTATTATGAAATTAAATGAGTAAGATCATAGTAAACATAGAATAAACTATAGAAGTATGGCAAAAACCTAATTGTCTAACGAACAAAAATGGGGCGAACCCTTTCTGTAGTTTGTCTAAGAAATAACATTTTTTTAAGACTTTCTTCAAACAATCCTTAGTAATTTAATTTCTCGCTGGCCCTGATTACTGTGTTAAGATTGGCTAATCTTAGGTAGCTTTTAATACCTACTTTTAACAGATTTCATAAAAAGGAGGAGGTTTCTTTTTGTCCTTATTGTCTGTGTTGCTGCGCATGCGAGATTTCAATAAGTAGTCAGTACTCACAACCAGTAGGTTCTCCATCCGATGTAGTACTAGCAGTTCTCCCTTTGACTTCCGCAACATCTGCTCCTACATTTCTTGGTATCTCGGTAAAGAAAGCAATAAGCAGGATACATATCGTAAAGACCGCCATAGCGCCAGTATTTTATATTCTCAACCCTTACAGTAGAAAGGTCAAGAGCGTAATCAATCTGAAAATCAAAATTAAAATAAAAATATTTTAGGATATTTATCACCACTATCAAGACTAAATCTATTACTATCTAGTTGCAAACTAAGCATAGCAGCATCTGCATTTCCTTTTTGATACAATTATACAGCGTGTAAGTATCACCATCGCGAATAACTTACAAAAACGTCTTTCTTTGCTACTTATCACATTGGAAAAGTCAGTTCAGCATAAAAATGCGAGAGTAAGGATTTACAGTCGATAGTTTGATTTTCCGCTACGCAATGTAAAGCAACACGCAACTGTGCGAACCCGTGAATGACCTTCAGCGCTCGGCGCCATCCAATCAGCTGATTGCATAAATGTAGTTGAATTTATTACATTGCAGTTTTTGGCCGTATGGGGTATTCACTGATTTTTTTTTCGGTAAAATGTTCTGTTTACTCATTGTGATATCACTTTTAAGTAAAAAAAATATATGAATTTTCCGGCAGAAATTTATAATAATTTTTCACTCAGAATGATGGTCTGAATGTGAGATCAAGGGAGATTTGTTAAGAAGGCGTGGCGCGTACACCCGTATCTGGCTTAAATTGCGCTTGTTATTCATTTCTGTCTTTAATCGAGTCCCAACCAACGGACCGCGTCATTTCTCGAAAACTACAAAATGCCGCGTTGTTGTTTGAGGAAATAACAGCTTTAAATTGAATTATATGAAAGATGACATCTTATTTTATACGTAACTACAATAATTAAATTGTATTTTGCCATAATAATCAATAAGCAAATATGGTACACTGATATTTATGATGATGAAATATTAAAACAAAAACCATTGCTGGCCTAGCACGGTTTACATAATAAATCATACTGTTAGCGACGCGATGTACGAGTTTGTTTGCCGATTCTCTCACTAGCACGATAAGCTTGTAATGTAGCCGCAGCTGGCTCCCGTAAACTAGGGATGTACACATGATACGTTGCTTTTGTTTCTTACGATTTTTTTATTATGCCTGAAAGTCGAGTCAAGTACACATTTTAGCTTTATGCTTAACTAATGAACTTTAAAATATATGAATATAAGTGTATAGTGTCAAATTATGCAGGTATACTTTTAGTGTTGTGTTATTTTTATTTTAGATTTCCAAAAGATCCAAAATAAAAGAAAGTGGATAAATGCTGCAGGCCAGGGCCCAAACTGGTTTCCGAACAAAAAAGCAATGTCTAGGGAAGACCTTTTTAATATTTCTGCGGTAATGAAAAAATATATTGGATGCATAATTTATGAAAAAAAAAAATTTCAAGCGGCATAATTATGTTAAACAAGTATTAGCATTTCAGTTGTCATTAAAGTCATTTGCTTACTAGTAGGTTTCCCTAAACGGTAATAGCGCTGATTTATCTCAAACATATTTTTTTTACACTAAATGTGCCGTTTTATTTAATCGTATTTCATCTTAACTAACAAAAAACAGCAAACTTTTGTTTGCTGTTTTGCAACTAAAAGTTTCACATCCAAAAAAACCATCAAGAAGTTTCATGGACCTTTTCTAAGATAGAATTTCGATAACTTTATGCTTTATTTTTGTAATTGAAATCACGAACGTAAGTATATGAGATATAAATTGCTTTTGCACAACACAACGATAATTATTGATATCTATGTGGGTGTAAGGCAGACGGTAACTCTAAATAAACGCTATTTCTTAGACGCTAATGTGTTTATTCGATTGTGCGTGTGAATCTACGCATCTATTGATTCTGTTGAACTGCATATGTAGTTGTAAGCTAATGAAAGGGACAATTTGGTGGCAACGGTTTTCATAAATTTCGATCTAAAAGGCAAATCTTTCTGATTCTATGATCTGAGGTCTGTATACACTATTTCAGGATTCGGTACGGTGTCACTTACATCCTGTACATAGAAGCTCCTAGAACAATGCAAGTATCTTAGCATTTCAATATCTACACGTCGCGAGCTAACGAGTATCTCACTATATTGGACAAACACACGCGTGTGGTGTTACGTTTTAACCACTAGGTTTTTAATATTCCATGGCCTTTTCATTTTCATGTATCTTAACATTTCATATGTACACGTTTCGAGCTACCAAGTGGCTCACTCAATTGGATTTTCTACTACGGTAACGATACTTAGTAATTCAGAATTATTGATAAATAAATATAGCTATTCACAATAAGTCTTACCTTGATTCTCCTTATTCTTGCCCCTCTTAATAACAATAATAACAATTTGCCTTAAATACAGTGATATAATAATATATCTCAGCCGACGGGTTGTCACAAGTGTGGTTAACTACAACACTTCACTGTCAACTGTGACTATGTAGCGATATTTAAACTTGTTCCTATCTACTTACTAATATCATTTTTTCTATAAATAAATTAATATTAAATTTTAAGGCCTTGTCTCGTATATGGATACTCGCAATTGTTATCGGACCTATTGAATTTCCAACAAAGTGTCTGTTTTTAAAACATTTTGTGCGATACAGTGCGGTGCAGAGCACATTAACATCACGAGTAATCTGAACTCAAATTACCTGATTAACGCTGAATTTTGTTCGACTGCTGTTTTTTATTAACATTCATAGCGTGTTACGATATTCAATATTACTACAGAACAGAACCACAGAACACAGAAAAAAATAAGTATTTACATTTAATTAATAAACTTCTTTTTTCAAGCCATTTATTGGAACACATATTATGCCGTCAAAAATTATATTTGGCCATGCCGTAACTTAAGTCACTGAATGGTTTCTATGTTTAATTTAACAAAAAAAAATATTGCAAAATACAATTAAACGGGAACTAAGCACTTTGTTGTTTTTAAATAAATCTTTACTTTGACATTGCCGTTTTATGTGACAAAAAAGTAAAACAATTTTTTTTTTTATTTATTGAAGTTATTGGCCATTACTACATACGTTATTACATACGAGTATGTACCTATACTGTTGCAATTTTTTTGTGGAAATTAATTCACGCTTCTATATTAATTCTGGAGACAGGAATAGAGGAAGGCGTGGAAGTTAGGAATTGACTATTTAAAGGTTTTTCCACTGTCTTCTCGGACTAGAATTTATTTCTCATAAAAAATCTGTTAGAGCAGTTCTGTAAATATGGTTGGTGGCGGATAGTATCTACTTCTAACATCTATATTTTACGGTGAAGTATTTTATTAAGTACTAGCAGTGCCCCGCAGTTTCACCAGCGTAAGTCTGAATCCCGTGGGAATATCGGGATAAAAGTAGCCTGTGCGTTAATCCAGGTCTCCAGCCATCTACATATCAAGTTTCATCTCAATCGGTTCAGTGGTTTTTGCGTGAAAGAGTAACAAACATCCATCCATCCATCCATCCAAACTTTCACATTTATAATATTAATGGGATTATCACTAAGAAGAAGTTAGCTAGAGCAATTAAAAATTCTTGGCAGAATACTTCAGCAATTACTTTAATTCCAGATCTCAAAAAACCACAAAATTGTACGGGATCCTGTTATTTAATTACTATGTCTTATAGAATCCTCTTTGCAGTGCATTCTACAATGAAACACAGAACTTCGTTCAGCCCAAAGTGTAATTCTGATTGACTAAGGATATAAACTCTTTGTAATTGTAAGAAAACCTTTATTAATAAATTCCCAGTGGGTAGGAGTTTTTCTCGAGGGAATAATTTTTGTCAAGAGATAGTGAAACTCTCAATTCGTTCGGAAACAGTGACACTGACCTCTGCCCGTACTTGACGGGCAGAGGTCAGTGTCATTACGTCCTGTATGTAGCCCTGATTGGCAGTGGAAAAGAAAAGAGATGAACTCTTGTGTTAGGAGTTAAAGGTTCAAGTTCGTAACGTACGTAGGAGAGGCTCGAACTGGCAAGAGATCGGTCTTGAAATCTTTGGGCAGCCAAAGCCTTGGCTATTACGCTATTGCGTCTATTCAAATAACACTGTTTTTAATTTTACAAAGATTTATTAATAAAATAACGATGTTGGTTTACCTTTTATTAATTAGACAAGAAAGAGGAGTACAAAACTACTCTGCTCTGCAAGATACGAGTTATGCACACTACTGTCTGAAATATATATAAACTATTTCTATGACTACTTTTTATTTTATGTTATTTACAGATTCTTATAGTTTATTTATTTCGTCGCAGGTCCGGTCCTTGTATCGGTTCTGATGATCGTAATTGGGCCACTTTTTTATTGCTTCGTAGAGATTAGAACCAGGGCTTAATGTAGGTATTAGATCCATCGCTCCAAGTACGTGGAAGTTACGATGAAGGTATCCCAATTTGATTCCCTCTTCAAACAACATTTGGGCTCTCGCTTCTTGAAGTGCCGTTACTCTTGAGGAATATGGCAGATCCTCCCTGTAATCACCTGGAGTGACAAATATTTAGTTGAATCATACGATGTAACAAGTGGTTATGATTGATAACGACAGATAAATACTAATAATATCTAGTGCTATCTAGACCCCACTAAGCAGAGCCTGTACTATGGGATCTAAAACACGGATAAACATACTTTAATACTTTTTTTAGGATTCCGTTTCTCCAAAGGATAAAAAGGAACACTTATAGGATAATATTTTTGTTCGTCTGTCTGTTAAGACACTTTTTTCTCAGGAACCCGTGGAGGCTTTAAGTTGAAATTAATACCAAATACTTATATCCCTTGGAGCTGTAAATAAATCAAGCTTCTAAGTCAACGCAATCAATAGATAGATTTGGCCGAATTTAAACATTTCGGAGGTAAATCAAAACCTATAGGGTACTTCCCACTGACCTAGAATCATAAAAATTGGTAAGAAGCAAGGGCCCACAGGTAAAGGAATAAATCCGAAAGTAGTTAATTTTTTGTAATATCATATAAAAAAATTGTTTTTGTGATTACAAACTTATTCATTGCGGTTGGAAAGTTGACTTCGGGATAGTGTTTTTAGAACTACAATGTTAAGTTTGTTTTTGAAAAAAAAAATAGTCAAAAATCATCGAAAATTGATTCCCGAGATGGACATAATATCTACATACAAGTTTGTTTGCTAACAGAACTCGCACTTGGTACCCTACTTGGTTTCGGTTTTTGTTGTAAATACATACATATAATACAAAGAAACACCCAAACCAATACAAATGACATTTTCATGCATACAAATATTTGCACTGAACGGGAATTCAACCCGTGACCCCCGTCGCTGCACATGCACATTTCAAGATCAAGATCTTGAATAGTCGGCATTAAACAACCAATTTTAGTACTAGTTTGTGGATAAAAATGTGCTTAAAAAAAGTTTAAATAGGCTGTAGGAATAATTTCAAACTAGTAATCAATGTCTACAGTTGGACTGACAATATACCATCAAGCAGTGCAAACAATCTGACCTTTAATAAACCATTACATTTAAGTATAAGACTGTACTCATTTTAACGACTGCACGGATGGCGCAATGGTTTAAGTGGTCACCTCACTACTACGCCGCGCCGAGTGTTGTGGGTTCAAATCCTACACGGGACAAAAATTTGTGTGATCCACAAATAGTCTGGGTGTTCTTTGTGTCCGTTGTTTGAATGTTTGTGAAGCTCCCGCGACACAGGAATATCCTTAGCGCGGAAGTTGTCTTTAAAAAAAATGAATTACAGATAAACAACAATAAAACCATCCATCATTCCATAATAAGACAAAATTAACCAATAAAAAATCTGATTGAAAATAATTTGGATGGATAATAATCTTACATCTACGTATAGATAAAAATGTTCGTTGGTAAGCACATAACTTAAGAACGGTTAGACGAATTTCGCTATTTCGTTCATTCACAAGTTAGTTATAGTCCGAATAAGGTTTTTAGGCAAATAAATTATTAGAATATTTTATTTTATTTGGGAAAACCTGGAAGTGTTTTTTTCCGTGAAATTTAAACTTTATTGAAATTTTGATAAGACATCCCAGTTCAGTTAGCTATTACATTATCACTACATATTATAAAACAAAGCCCCCCGCCGCGTCTCTCTGTTCGCGATAAATTGAAAAACTACTGAACGGATTTTGATGTGGTTTTCACTAATAGACAGAGTGATTTATGAGGAAGATATAGGTGTATAATTTGTTAAGATGTTGTGTAAATTGATTGAAATATGATGATGATTGTTGAAGATGTGTCTGCTATCCGTGCGATGCCGGGGCGGGTTGCTAGTTACATATAATTGTAAGGACATCTTTTTTATTCAATACTTTGGAAATGAAACCGTCGCACCCTGTAGAACCCATATTAAATACTGACTCCTAAACCATAGGTAACTTTAATTCAGGAGATAGAATTTATGTAACAAGTGCTGTTCATATTTAGGACGGCAGTTATTTTTCACGTATGATCATATGACCATTATTTTTTTATGTTTTGTTGGAATTGGAGCTCCTACATGACAAGACATGACCTACATCCTATGACATGGTTTGTTGTCTAGGTAATGTTTGAGGTTTAATTGTTTACAATAAATATATTTAAATACTAGTTGTACTAAATGTGTACCGTACTAGTTACGAGTTTTGAGTTCTTACCCACAAATGCCAAGCCCAATGTACAACGGTTGTAACCGAATGTATGTGCTCCAACTTTGTTCCATCCACGTCCTTCGTATACTCTTCCATCATTACCAATTAGAAAGTTGTACCTAGAATAATGGTTTATAATCAGGAGATTCTTAAAAGTTTGATTGTGAATATAAATTCACTAAGTTCACCAAGTTCATCTGATATGTTTTTTTTTTCATTTGACTTGTTTCGTTTTTATTTCAAGAACGTTCTACATTTCTATTGGATTCAAACTTTAAATTTCTATGCTATAATAACAGTAACATTTAAATTGTATCTCAAAAGTGAAAGTTAGAATTGAATTCTTTACACATTAGGTTAAATTATTAGTTAAATACAAGTGTAAGTAAATCAGAGATTTACGTAAAAAATTACTTACGGAATATCATAATTAAAATTCTTAAGGTAATAAGACTGAAATTTTCTCAATTCAGCGGCGCAAGTTACAAATCTGTGGCACTCTGGTGAAACCGTATGCATTACAACAACGAGTCGCAAAGGGTCGTATTCATCCGTTTTCTCCGTATTATTGTGTGCTGTCGCTAGCCACATATTCCTGGTTACAAGCCCTGATTCGAATAATTTAGTAGTTAGTAATATTATCAGGTATAGCAATTGGCAAGCAGTACCTTGACGTTATAGGACAGACTGTGGTTGCCTTAGACTTAATATCTATGGGATAAATACTTAAAATACGGTCTCATACCTTAGCAAGGTTTGAGTATAATGTATTTTCTTGAGAAACTCATAGAAAGTAGAATAATCAGATATTTGTTCCAGAACATATGTCAAGTCAAGTGTGAAAAGTCCAGTCGCGGTCTTTCAAATGTTCGCTAGTAATATAATATAATAAAATACCAGAAAACAGAGAAAAGAGGTCTTTAAAAATGGAGCCAAGAGTGGCTCCATTTTTACTCTGAATAACGAAAAAAAAAATCTGTAATTGATACTTACAATTATTATTTATCACACCCAGGTCATTAATTTTTGAGTCAGCGATATCTGCTCGTATCTCGTTTAAACATAGCACAAGTACAAAGTATATTGTAACCCTCGACATAGTGTACAAAATATACTTTTTATTATTGTAGAAATACCGTTGAACAACCGAATATCTGAAAAAAAATAAAATTAGAACCTGACTGCATACGTATCACTTCCAATATAAGCGTTTGTTACGAGTTTGTATGTAGGATTAGTTGGTTTTATTGTTTCAATTATTCTAACTAGGTAAATAGGTAGATTTCAAAAAGTCTACCTATTGGTTTTGTACCAGTTGTCGAGTTTTCCAAAAATTTCTTCACAGGAGGTCTAGCTATGACCCCTAGACCCCAAAACATACGTATATATGTACGTATGTATGTACCTCAATTTTACCGCCACGAGGTCGCAATTATGCACCGATTGCTTCCAAACTTGGAAGAAAAAATCAACAGGGTAACAATGTAGGTTAAGTTCGTGAATGGAGGATATTCCCCAAGGGGGGGACAAGGGAGTAGATTTTCAAAAAAAAAACACGAAATTTAACTCTGCCTGCTGCTGCGGGCCCGAATTTTTATATTTTGGTATTTTAATAAAGGTCTTCTCTGACTTTATCAAGCCATCAGGAATCAAACCACTGGACGTTGGCATCACTAAACTCATACGTCTACGCTAGCTACCGCTGTTTAAAAAAATTGCTTCAAGGAGCATTCCCTTTGTATATCGCTACTTCTAGAAGCTTCTTTGGCACAGATTATTTTCTACTGAGTTATGATTTAAGCGGATTTTCTATCCATTCCCCAATTTCAACCATAATTAATTAAGTTTTGAACGTTTTGTTTTATTTCATTGACCATTGAACTTAAAATGACATTATATAGACTATTTGTACCACGAGGGACCCCTGTAGCTTTTTGTAAATTCTCTGATGCAAAGAATAATAAATCACTATCACAAGTCAATAGCTAGGTACTAAACAAAAAAAAAATGAAAATCGGTTGACATAATTCTTTAAAAAAAAACCGACTTAAAAAAAATACTATTCCAAAAAAAACTTATACGGTTTTCTCATGGATGGCATTGTCAGAATTGGACCAAATTGAAATGAGACCACACGGAAAGCACCAGCTTTCAATTAAAAAAAGAATCATCAAAATCTTTTCACCCAGTCGAAAGTTCTGAGGTAGCAAACATAAAAAAAAATACAGTCGAATTGAGAACCTCCTCCTTTTTTGAAGTCGGTTAAAAATACTACTAAATGTTTTTACTGTTTTGTATTGCATATTTATTTATAGAAGATATCGCTGTTAAGGAGCTCACCTTTGACAAACTCGGTATTGTTGACAAATGACTAGAAATTGAAATTCAGAATTAAAGTGACTTGCGTTGTCGTCTGCTCAATCGGTAAACTTAAAATGTTGTACAATACAACGGTTTATAAAGCTAGAAGGGAATTAGCTTATCATTTTATTTTCACTTAGTCATTACCATATAATTTTGAGGAATTTTAAATTCTATTTGGTTTACATAGGGTTTACTTTAGCATGATCCCAATCGTTATCGTTTTAATGAATTTATCAAGAATCACTAGACACGATTATACATTGTTATTGTCTCATAATACACACATCAAGAAAGTCTAAGCAACTCTTATTTATTTTATTAAAATTAGGGACAAATTATAATAGATGATAACACAGTTCACTATTTCATAAGAATAAGTTAATAGACATTATTTTGACTGGTTATACCGGTAACGCAATGGTATTGGTCGATTGATAAATATTAATGAATAGTGGGGTTATAAAAAGGGTAGTAATAAGTTCAGAACATGGTCTTGGCAGTTACTGTTAGTTAGTGATTTTCATATTTTATATCAGTGGTTGTGAGACTGTTTGTAACATAATATATTTACATTTATTTTATAAATAATACCTAAACATTGTTTGATATTATTGATGATGAAATTGATGCATTAGTGACTAAAGCAACAAAATCCTTCATTCGATTGTTCATTTAATCACAATAATTAATAATATGTGTACTGGAACATACGTAGTATAAAATAAAGTTAAAACGAAATTAAACGTTACATGTTTTACAAAAGTATATATTTGTATATATATAATCCTGTTGATATATTTATATATAATCCTATCCTACTAATATTATAAACGTGAAAGTTTGTGAGGATGTATGGATGTTTGTTACTCTTTCACGCCAAAACTACTGAACCGATTGCGATGAAACTTGGTATGTAGATAGCTGGAGACCTGGATTAACATATAGGCTACTTTTTATCCCGATATTCCCACGGGATCGTGACTTACGCGGGTGAAACCGCGGGGTCCTGCTAGTTATAAATATATCTCAAAAGATAAAAGTGAGATATATACCAAATTTATCAAGCAACGAAAACATCACACACACATCGGAAAGAAAAATTTAGCTTTTATTTTAAAGAAAACAAAACCCAATCGAAAAGTTTCTATTATTAAAATCAGACTGTTTTTGTTAAAAAAAAAAAAATTAACATGCGGTTTCTGTAAATGATGCGTGTTGCTTAGACTTTTTTGATGTGTGTATATTGCTAATATCAGCTTAGCAGTGAAATTTGTGTTGTAGTTAAGGTAACAAAACAAAGCTGTGTCTTTTATACTAGGTCGGTGGCAAACAAAGATACGGTCCGCCTGATGGTAAGTGGTCACTACGGTGACCGGTCGGACCGGTTTGTGAGGCCGTGGTATCACAGTCCGGCAAACCGACCTCATAACAACACTTGTGTTGTGTTTCGCCGAGTGACTGAAGCTACCGGAGGTCCTAACCCTTCCCTTTCCCCCCTTCTCCCCCTCGCCCTCTTCACCCCCTCTCCTCCCCTCTCTTCCCCTCTTCCCTCCCTTTCCCTACTCCTCCCTTAAAGGTCGGCAAGGCACTTGTGACTTGCAGTTAAAGTTGCAGGTACCCTTGGGCGGCGGTAGTCACCATCAGGTGACCCGTCTGCTCGTTTGCCACCTCCTGGCAGCATTATCAGATTAGCTCTAAGATGCTAAATTATAATATTGCCATCCGACCTAAATAATATAAACAGTCACCATTGTCACACCAGTATGACCACAAGCAACATGTATTACGCCATTGTCACACCAGTGGTATGACCACGAGTAACAGGTATTATACCATCGACACACTAGTGTGGTAAAATGGTGTGGACACGAGTCTGGAATGAGTTTTATTTCGATGCGACAAAGTAGAAGTAGGCTAAAATTTACTTCCATCATTTGTGTACATTGCTACTTAGTTACAAGTGAAGGTAATGACAGCGTGTTGAAGAGAATATGTGTCTTCTTTAGTTTGTTTTTTTTAAACAACAAAGTAGTTCTTTATTAACTAGCTGTTGCCCGCGATTTCATTCGCGTGGAAATAGTTTTCTGAAATTTTCCAATTTTCTGCTCAATTTTCAATTTTCTTCGTTCGATAAGAACCATCTACCAAGTATTAGAAAACATAAAAAAAAATTAATGAATGAAATCGGTTTAGTCGTTCTCAAGTTATGGCGTGACCGAAGGACCGAAGGACTTGCTCGTGGGAGAGCCATGCTTCGGCACGTATGGGCCGGCTCGACTCCGCTCGATACCACGGCCTCACAGAAAACCGGCAGTGAAGCAATGCTTGCATTGCATTTAGAAGCATGAGTGAGGTTACCGGAGGCCCTAACCCTTCCCTCTCCCCTATTCCCGTTCTTTCCCTTTCCCCCCTCTCCCCTCTTCCCACTCTCCCCCCCTCCCCTCTTCTCCTACTCCCACCTTAAAGGGCGGTAACGCACTTGTGACTCTCGAGTTACAGGTGCTCATGGGCAGTGGTAGTCATTTACCATCAGGTGACCCGTCTGCTCGTATACCATAAACAAAAATAGGGATACATTTTTATAGTACCTGGGACATCGAGCTTCGCTCGGTAGCTTTTTGTAAAATCGCGTTTTTACAGGAAATAAAACTATGCAGTTGAACTTTAAATGCAAAACTGTATCTGAATACAAAATTTCATCAAAATCGTTAGAGCCATTTCCGAGATACCCGACATATAAATAAATACATACATACAAGAATTGCACGTTTAAAGTAATACAATAGATAATTGTAATTATTTTTAAAGTACCTATGTGATAATTATTAAGGTGTATTATGTCTGGTGGGTGATAACATGTCGTCGTTTTGTGATAATGTGACATAGTAACAGTGATAAAGAGGAATATGAAGCAGGGGATTCCCTAGTCAAGGTGACCTTTTCGCGTGGATGACTCCGGGTCGAATTTCTAAATTACAGCTGAAATCTGAGCAAACTATTACATTGGCTATTAAACATAAAAAAGCTAAAAAAAAAAACTATTTTACCTATCATGAATAATATTCCTTCAGGTATGATATAATTGAAGTAAATATTACATTGAACCTTATTTTCACTGTTTCAAATTAAGATTATTTTTTTTTTTTTACAAAATATTAATCAACTTAACGAGACTGATTGTGAAAACAAATTCACTAATAAATTTCAACGTATTATATACTAAAACCTGCCTGAAAATATTTAGAATACGGTAGTTCAACAATCATGAAAATTGGTCTACTACTTTTAAGAAAATCGCAGACAGACCTATTATACTGATCGACAACAGAACCTCCTTTTTTGAAGTCGGTCATTGATGATCGAAGAGGTCGCTCAATAAATAATCGACAAGCTATGATAATTTTATACGGTTATATTCAAATTATTTTTATCATAATTTAAACTACTTCATGCACAAATTATACAGCACCTTGTTATTTCAGTTCCATTATACTCTTGTATTTTTTTTATCAGTTATTCGGTCAGTCAATTTAAAATATATTAGCATAATTATATCTTGAAATTAAACGTTAGTACACTGACTACCTATTTTAATTGTACTATGTAACGTATTTGACCTAGACTAGTTATTATAAAGTAAATTCGTAAAGTTACGTCTAGAATTCTAATGTTTGAGACCTCATCACGATTGCTGTTACTTGGGATTCAGTTTTGATATTTAAAAAATAAGTCACTTCTAAATTTCGTGGGTTCAAATTAATTATTCATGAATTTAAGTAAGTATGTAGGTAATTAGACTGTGTAATAACTTGTAAATATTAGTGATAATTTGAATTTACTTAGTCTCCTCTGTTTTTTCTTCTTTCTTCCCCTTTTACAGAATTATTTGTTCACGTACTGATTTGACTATTAAGCGCAATACACACCAAACCCGCCGACCTATGTCGGCAACTTTTTATCAACGGGCTAGTCGGCGGCTTCACTCATTGCAAGTTTAGTTGAACCCTTGCGTCGACATGCCGTCAACATGTCGGCGGGCAGCACGCGCGGGCACAAGTTGCCGACATGATTCTTTTCATATCGGAAGCCGGGTTTCGTTCGTTCGTCTGTTGATCGATATCCGACCATAATTCATGAAGTTTTATATGTTTTGTGTTATTTCAATGACCAGTATAACTTATAACTGCCATGTATAGATGTATAGACTTTCCATACATGAAAAACAAGGGACCCTTATAGGATCACTTCGTTGTCCGTCTGTCTGTCTTACAGTCAAGACCCTTTTTCTCAGGAACCCGTGGACGCATCAAGTTGAAATTAATACCAAATAATTATGTCTGTGGTCCCTTGAAGTTTCCAAGTCAACGCAATCAATGGAACATTTCGCAGGTAAATCAAAACCTATAGGATACTTCCTATAGACCTAGAATAATGAAATTTGGTACGAAACAAGGTATAAGGTCTGACAGCACAAGGAAAAACTCCTAAAGTCGTTAATTTGTTGTTATATCACTTAAAAAAATGTTTTTATGATTACAAACTTTTATTTTGCGGTTGAAAAGCTGACTTTGTCGTACATGAATGTATGAGATGGGAGTTTTTTAAAACCGCAAAGTAAAGATTGTCTTTCGGAAAAGACGGGCAAAAATAGTAATAACTTAACAATAATAATAACTTGACGCATCTCACACACGGCCATCTGATTCCAAAATAGGCAGAGCCTGTACTATGGTAATCAGACTGCTGATAAATATACTTGTATATTTCTAAATACATACCTATTATAAATAAATTACACCCAGACGCAGAACAATTGCATGCTCATCACACAATTATTTGTCCTGGGTGGGAATCGAACCCTAGACCTGTGGCTCAGCAATCAAGATCACTAACCACTAGACCAGTCGAGAATTGATTCCCGAGATGGATGTACTATCTACATACAAGTTTGTTTGCTTACGGAACCCTCGGTGCGTGAGTCATTCCGCACTTGTCCGTTTTTTTATTTTTATTAATATCACTTACACTCGTCAATACTGCTAAACAAAATAATATGAAGAAAATCTGTTGACGAACATATAGAACATTGATCTTATGTATATGAGACTGGCCTGTTGGCCTAGTGCTTACTAACCCTGACTGCTACGCCATAGGTCGTGGGTCCGATTTCCACCCGAGTCTGGGTGTTCTTTGGGTCCGCTGTTTGTATGTTTGTAAAGTCCACGCGACACAGGAATCATTACTAATGCGGGAGTTGTCTTTTCACAAGATAAAAAAAAAGATTATTGTTTTGTCTTGCCTATTTATATAATGCCAATAGTTTGTCAATAAGTTTGTGTGTTTTTATACATATGCATGTAAAGTAGAGGCAAACTTGATGGCTAGGTTCTCGTACTTGTTGATACGGCTTTTTCACAGAAACATAGAACTTATAAGTTCAGTCATATCTCGAAATTTGTTTTTCGTAGTTATATGTCACACATCACACTTTTATATTTCAACAGCTATAAATACACTACATGAAAGATACGATATATAGCTTGGTACAAGGGAACTCAGAAGCAATTTGTTAGGAAAACACTTCACTTTGGTAAGTGAAGCGTCACTTAATATTTAATAGATTCTCGCTTCTTACTGTTTAGATATTTATTACAATTTTATCAGTATCCTCACTATTACTTCTAAGTTTATGGACATGTTGAAAGATGATGTTATTAATTTAAAGTACATACGCATATTAGTTTATTAATGTTCTTTTGGCATCCGAGTGTTTTCTTAATTAATAAAAATAATAAATACTCTTTATTGTAGGCCAAAAAAAGGAAATAAATATATACACAAACAAATCCCACTAATATTATAAATGTGAAAGTGTGGAAGGATAGATGGATGGATGTTTGGTACTCTTTCACGCAAAAACCACTGAACCGATTGCTATTAAACTGGGTATGTATATAGCTGGAGACCTGGATTAACGCATAGGCTACTTTTTATCCCGATATTCCTTCGGGATCGGGACTTACGCGGGTGAAAATACGGGGCGCTGCTAGTTATACATAAAATGCACAATGGGCGGCCTTATCGCAAGATGCAATCTCTTCCCTGCTTTGTAGGGCTGAGCTGCCCTTTGAAAGCTCTTCTGGTGGTAAATCCTTACATTTTACCCCAATCGTAACATTTGTGCGTTGCTAACCCAATGGAGATCTGCTGACCCCTCCGATTCAGCACCTGAAAATAAATGAAGTCTTTAACCAAGATAGGGTGTAGGGTGTTAGACCAAACAGAAACTCCACTTCGAACAGAAACACTCTGCCTTCTTATCATTTACGGAGAATTAATAGCTTAATCTATATATTAATACGTGAAGCGAAAACTTTGGATCCCTTTTTACGAAAATTGGGAGTACGGAGGAGTATGAAATTTCGCACACTTATAATTTATACAGAGAAGAAGTGACGAATGCTAAAAAAATTTTTGAACAGTATTTGCTACAAAGTTAAAGAAAATGCAAAAACCAATATATATTTTGACCTGTCATGGTACAAAAGTCTATATAATGACAGGTCAAGTAATATTGGCCATTGAAAAAACCGTGGTCGAAATTCAACCACCACGCGATCTCTAGTAATAATAAGAACACATCAAAATATAATATTCTCTAACTATGGAATGGGTATGAAACAGAGTTTGATCGATTCAAATTGTTGAAGTTACTTGCTGTAGTTCACAGTGAAACTACTTAATGAAGTGCATAGCATAGCAGGGAATATGCATAACAGAGGTTCTAAATGCTGGTCAGCTGCAATGTTTAACTTCGTAAATAGGATTTTGTGAAGTTAATATTATGGAAGTTTTCAGACAATTCGCCCTTCTTTACTTTTCTAATACAAATAATGTTCTTTTAATTCTGTATTTTCACAAAAGTGTTTTATCTTTGACTAGTAGTTCCGGCACGGCTCAACTCGCGTGTACATATTTATATATTTTGCGAGGAATCTTATTTATTTTTCCAAAATAAAAGGAGCCTAAGTTACTCCTTATAACACAAGCTATCTTCCAGTGAAAGTCCTGTGGATTTTGGTTAGCCCGTTCCGGAGATTAGCTGGAACAAATAGACAGACAGCCAAAAATTTTAAGAACTGATTTTTAGCCATAGGTATCGTGCAAATAACTGTATACGCTTAAAAAAAAATAATATTTTGACACTTCAATTTTATTTATTTGTATTGTTTGATTATATTTTATTGTCGTTAGCATGTTTATAAATATATTAATCAAGAATAACAGAGAACGTTTAAACATTCTAATGAAAGGTTTTTATCATAATCGTTCGCCATTAGAGCTTATTTCGCCGGCAAAATATTAAAACTGAATAACTCTCATAAAGTAGACTTTGTTTAGTGGTTGGTCTCGCTGCGTCGGCTTTGGCATGTACGCGTTTTTTTTACTAAATTAGCGAAAAACGTCAAATGGCTGGAAAGGGAGTAAGCAGTGATATGACGAATGAAAGATAAATAAATATTGCATCGACACCCAAATAAATGTAGGAAAGAGGTATGAAACATTATTTAATCTCGTGAATTACGAGATTAACGAGTTCAATCATGTTTCCGTGACTCACATGATTATTTATTCGAATTATTCCGTCCAGATAACGCCAGATCCACTGGTAGATCAGTTTTATTAGATTTTATTTTCTATCCAGCTTGGATCGTCTGTGGACCCTTCCACGTTCTCAGAAATTAATTAAAATAATTATAATTTTGGTACAATAGAATAAACCAGAACAGAGCCAACTTTATTGAACCTCAAAATATTTTTTTACAAGGAATAGGTACATACATCTGGTGAATATATACAAAGGGCAGCCTTATCGCTAAAAGCAATCTCTTACAGGCAACATTTAAATGAACAAAAGCGACATTAGTTAGATGAAAGCATGGGTAGATTTGGTGTAAAAAGTGCTGATAGGAGAATCAGTAACAGAAAGCGTTTGTAGGTTATGTACCCATTTTATTGTGATAAATCTACATAAATTAAATTATATGTAGGGTATGTCTCAAGAACTACTGAAGCGATATACTAAATTACCATTTAAAGAACTCTGTTACTTCTTGGATATATCGTATCTTATATATATTCTACACAAGAGTTTACTAGCTAATGGTCATAAATAGAACGTTCTTATAGTATAATGTATATGGTAGCAGTGTAATATATAACATGTTAGTTAGTTCGTGGGAGAGCCATGCTTCGGCACCTATAGTCGACCGGAGTGATACCAAGGTTTCACAGAAAACCGGCAGTGAGGCATTGCTTTTCGCCACGTGAGTGAGATTACCGGAGGCCCTAACTCTTCCCTCTCCCCTCCTCTCCCTTATTTCCGTTCTTCCCCTCCCCCCCCCCTTTTCCCCTACTCCCACCTCAAAGGGCGGTAACGGACTCTTGAGTTGCAGGTGCCCATGGGTGGCGGTAGTCATTTACCATCAGGTGACCCGTCTGCTCGTTTGTCTGTGTTGTGTTATTTTTGCCTTTAATATGATTCAAAGGTTGTCAACCCTAACTAACATACCCATCTGTCCATTGTACCTCTCCCACAATCCTCTAAACGTCATCAAGGCTCACGTGATTTGTGCAATCCGACCGAATGATTTGCGTAATGCAAATCAGTAGTACGCTCAAAATACTCGCGCCGAACTGACAAACTCAAAACCTATTTTACGTGAAAGGAACTTATCAAGTGCTATCAAGTGATATCGAACCTGAATGTGCAAAGACGTTGGAATTACAAACCAAGTAAGTGCCTCTGACGTTCCTAATTCATTAATTGTGTGATCTTGTAAGATGTCCAACAACACAAATATAAATTTTAATATTTTTTTATTACACATTGAATATTGATCATATGTAATCAAACAAAAGAAATATGTGTCAAGTTATTATTATTATTAATTATGAATGCAATCAATCAGCTGTTCTCATAAAGTTTATAAAATGTTTATATTTATATAATAATAATACTCATACCATTAATAATGTTCACTTTAGTTTTTTTTTTTTTGATAAGTAACTTGAAACCCATAATTTACCAAAGAAAAAGAAAAACTATAATATTCTTTTTAAGAAAAAGTTTTTTATTAATAGAACCGTACCTTAAGCAATTTCAATTTCCAAGCTACGCGACTGCCTCTCTACGGATACATTAAGCACTTAACTATCACTGTCTGCTTACTCTCAACTTGGCCCGTTTTTATTATAAAATCCAGCTTTTTGTATGGGCCCGGGATGTTTTATTTAATCATTTTTTAAGTAATATTCTTTGAACGGTACCTTCTAAAATTTCTAAACGTTCTATGATTATAATGATATTTAAGACTTATATCTGAGATGGTTAGAATATAATTTCTATGCTATTAGGACAGTCTCGAGATTAATCTGTATTATAAACTAGTCACTAAAACTAAGGGATATAAAAAAAAATCCAAATTTTTGGGTGATTTTCAACAGGCTGTAACTCGAAAGAAAATGGTCGCACTGCAAAAAAAATGCGAATTGTAGCTCCAAGTAACTAGTTTTTGGATCTAGCCATGAAACATTTTTACCATGGACGGCTTCAGAATAATTGTAAGACAAAAAAAGAAAATCCAACTTTTTGCTTCCCTTAAAAAAGTCTACGAGATCCAAAACATGTTTTTTTTGAAAATCCACCGCAAAACTCTTTTAAAAAAATTAATGGCTTTTAATTGGACGTTCTCAAAAAGTATGTACGATTATTTGATGCGGAGATATCGTTGATCAAAGCAAAAAAGTCCTTTTTAACTTTGACAACCAATACGCAGGAAATAATGGTTATACAAGGAATCAAAGTAGGGTTTTAAAAAACTACAAAACATTCCCTATAAGACTCTAAAAGTGACTTTTGATGAAAAAATTTTCTTCGAAACGATACTTTTGACTGAAAAAACGATCAAAATTCGCCTATTTAAGGATATTTGAACAACTTGGTATAACTTTGCATAAAATGGATGAACGAAGGATATCGTCGGTAATTTTTCAACCTTAAAGTGTCCCGGAAAACCCTGACAATTTCAAAGCGATGCGATTTTTTTTCCTTAGTACCCCAAAGCTTCAAATTTATCGTTTTCGCCAAAAATCACAATTTTGAGCAATTTTTCGATTCTTATCTAGCTAGATGCAAAAACGAATTATTTGAAGCTACTGAACTACTATTTGCTTTTTTTGCTGTGCAACTATTTTCTTCCGAGTTAAAGCCTGTTGAAATCACTCAAAAATATTTGAAGATTTTTATACCCCTTCATTTTTGTAACTAATGTATACATAAATGAATCCCTATTTCCCTTGGTCAAGGCATCACGCGTGAACGGCTGGACCGATTTCGTTAATTCTTTTTTGTGTATTTGTTATGTCAGGAGCAGGTTATTATGAAAGAAAAAATTAAGAAAGTTGCTCGGAAAATTAGAAAATTTAAGAAAACTTAACGAGGGACTCACGTGGATGAAACCGCGGTGCGCAGCTAGTATTTTATAATAAAATATGGGGTGAGAACAATTCCAAACTACTTCCATACATTTTAAAAACCTTTTCTTAAAAATAATATTTACCTTTTCTTTAGTAAATTAAGAGTTTTAAGCAAACATGGTCAGATACAAATTTTAATCTAATAATAATCATTTATTTCAGGTTGCATCGGATCATAGATAAATCCCTTAATCTAAATACAAATTCATACTAAAACATTATGTGTTGGTAAATATTACTTAAAACTAAGTTCAACTTAAAACACTTCACTTGCAGTAAGTCTTTGTGCGGTCTATTAGTACTTGTCCGCGGAAGCGACGGAATATCACACCTTGCGGCCAAAAGATTTCATCTAACACCTGGTGCAAATAACAGTTGGGTACTCGCACCACGAACGCCTTGAAGTTGACGTTGCGGCGCAACACAGCAGCTTTAATTCAGCTTCTGGCACACGTACTTCTCTTCTGCCTCAGTGACGTAGTGTAGGCGAGAGATATACACCATTTGGCGTAGCGGCACGCACCTTTATCCTAATCGTTATGAAAGTGAACATTATTAATAGAGTATTTATACATCTGGTTATCAAATTTGTGAAAACAGCTGATTGGTTACATTCATTATTATTGCCCATTATTATTGCCCATTATTATTACTATGTCCCAAATTTATAGTTGTCTCATAATCTCACACGGGTTAGTCCTTACCAGTCGGTATCCGAAAGTTTTTATTCATCCTAAAATATAATAGAGGAAAAGCCCGTGACGATCAGACCTTCGTTATTTTATAAAACCTAAAAGTTTCTCTGTGTATGTCCCTAATATAGGTATAAACTATCCCGACTATGAAGTTTGGATCACGGTTGCTTTAAATTGAAATTATAATATATTATATATAAATAATGTTTGAATTATTAATTTGGCCTGGCCATTATCAATAATGAAATGTTTAATCTCTTGGTTCATAACATATATATGACTTCCATACATCAATCGTGAGACCTCGGTCGATGCATGATCACATAGGTTTCTCGATTTATGTTGGAGGGAGATAACATAGCATTCTTTATCAGGGACTTACTAAACTTACCTTTGCTTTACTTACTAACTATTAACGTTAAAGCGAGAAAGCGTAACAAATAAACAAATTCACATCCGTATTAGTTACGAAGGTAAGTTTAAATTCGACAATTTTCAAGCCACTGAGTCTTTCTGTGGTAAGTCTGGACTTCACAAACCTATACTCCCTGTACTTCTTCTTTAAGGCCGGCAACGTACTTGTGACTCTTGAGTTTGCTGGTGTCCATGTGCGACTGTAGCGTAGTTACTTACCATCAGGTGACTCGTCTGCTCGTTTGCCCCCTATTATATATAAAAAAATACATCCAAATCTGTTCAGGCATTTAGAAGTTATGTTGGAATAGAAAGATAATTATATACCGTAAGATATGTAGTTATATGAAAGTTGTTCATAACTATCTTGCTAGGTTTATAATTATAATACAAACAATCTAGTGATTTTTTTTTTTTTAAATGACAACTTCCGCATTAAGAATGACTCCTGTGTCGCGGGGAACTTTACAAACATACAAACAACAGACACAAAGAACACCCAGACTTGGGTGGGAATCGAACCCACAACCTATGGCGTAGCAGTCAGGGTCACTAACCACTAGGCCAACAGGTCAGTCAATCATATATATCAAGTCATAAAATTATGTTACTAGACCATTCTACTAAAATGATTATAAATATATATTTTCCTTGATTTGCACAATTGGATACTAATATATGTTTGGTATTACGCAAATTGATTTCTTTGTACCCATTTTTGAAGCAATTTCGGTAACGGAGTGAGATATTTCGAACACTTAAAGTTTATATGTAGAAAAAGTGCAGAAAGCTAAAATTTGTAATCAATATAACATTAATAACATATAAATTAAAAAAATAAAAATCCCCGACACAAAATAATAAAAATAGTATGAACGGCCATCTTGGATTTGAAATTTATCTTCGGCTATCTTTGACCGATTTTCGTCAAACATAGCTAAGAACACTCCCGACTAATTCACCTTTCAAACAAAAAAAAAACAAAATCAAAATCGGTTCATCCGTTCGGAAGCTACGATGCCACAGACAGACACACACACACACACACACACACACACACACACACATACAGACACGTCAAACTTATAACACCCCGCCGTTTCTGCGTCGGGAGTTAAACATCAAAACCGCTACAAAAAGCTACAGGAGTCCAGTCAATATGTTGACAAGTCATGGTACGAAAAGCCTATACAATGACAGCTCAAGTTGTACTGTAATAAAACAAAACATTCAAAACTTAATTAATTATGGTCGAATCTTTACCACCAGGCGATTTCTAGTTTTCAAAAAACGATCCAATGATTTGTTTAAAGTGAAATCTTTTTTAGGCACGTTTGTGCACTTTTGCTATGGGGAAAAAGCACTGAACTCGTGATCGTCACGCTAATAATACATAATTATATAGATCCACTAGAGGGCGCTAATCTAAACATTGAGTTCTTTCAGTTCCGTATTAATTGTCGTGTAAATGTCACCAACCTGCTAATGTGACGTTTTAAGTTCGTCGTTTCGTTTAAGATTTCACTTCTGTCGGCAGTCCCATGACTATTTTTTTATCACTCAAACGACGCCACCAAAACAATGTTTGAAGTCGTCATTCAAATAATTAACATTGATAAAACAATGTTTTATATTTAGGCATAGAATCAACAAAAGTATCATTAATCTACTTTATAAAGAAATTCTACAAAATAAAGAACCATTTAAACAAGTACCTAGTAAGCTCCTTCTCTATCATATCTTTAGCTTTTGTTACAAAATATCTCAACCAAAGTAAACAATGTTAAGAGTGATCAATCAATTAAATAACAATCAATTTTCAGTAACAATCAATTTTACAATAATTTCACTTGATTATACAATTATAGCACTTCTATAATTATCTTAGGGAGATATATACATTATACCTACATACATTAACCCTGAAACCCTGTTTTTTTTAAGTATTTTGAGTAAATAAAAAAAAATCTAAATTCAATGGGTTTCTAGATTTCTATTATTAGTAGGTAGTCTTTTAAAACATGTTTTTTATTTATGGCTTTGGTAAAAAGCAGGTAAAAATACATAATTTTAAAATAAAATTACTGCAACATCCGGTAGTAGAATTACTAGTATCTTATTCAGCGTTTTAAATAATCACTACTTCTTTCATTTTTCATACTTCCTTTCACACCGGATCCAGTTTTCCATTAGTTCATTGGAGTTGCAAAGTTGATATATCTTATCCGTTCAACTTTTCTGAAATTCGTTATGATCTACGAAACTTTGTTGAGAGCTTTTAGAAAATTGTGTAGTGGAATAAACTTTGATAGGATTCATAGTTTATGAAGTTTAAATCTCTTTTTTGAGCAAACATCATCAGGACACTAATAAGACTACAGACTACTTATAGTAAAAAGTGCGTTCAACAACTTGGTGGTTTTAAATTAAACTCACTGTATTGAATGTGTATTTGTGATGTGATCTACTGGATTTCTTTGAACTGAAAAGGCCTGAAACCATTTTATCACGATTACGATTGATCTTGCAACGCAGAGGTATCATTCAAAACAGAGTGTTCCTATGATTCTGTTCCATATAACGATACTGTATACAGTGCGGCATCATTAACTGCAGTTTCAGACTCTTTTCTGCAGTTCCATCTCCTCCTTCTTTCTGTTATGACTCACATCATATACATAATACCAGTGTAGATACACATTGCCAGTTAACTCACTATACAAAAACTTTTCCTTACCCTCATTAAATTAGGTTTTCCATCATTTTCCGTCATCAAGGGACAATCGTAAACTCGCTATAAAAGCGAGCATCTATTTTATGTAAGGTCTTACCTTTTTGTTGCCAATTCCATTCTTAATGTTGTTATAAAGATATTTATTGCACCGCTTCATGATCACAGATAACTTTGCTTTCATAGTCGAATAAATGGTTAATACTTCGGGGACTCAGGGATTATCTTCAAAATTCAAAGTCTTTATTCACGTAGGACACAAACTTTATTAGGTAAATAATTTAGGTATAGTATCCGCCTGACTATTAATAGTGGTTTTCTTACTCATGTTGTTATAATTATGTATGTTATATGTGCGGATATTAACGCGATCACGAAATAGGTATTGCAAACCTCTGAATATCCTGACTATGACCACGGCCGCACTGGCCGTAACCTGGTCTAAACGTCAGGCAATTCAGAGGTATGTAATACCGCTTTCCTGATCGCGTTAATACCCGTACATTTAGATAATTATAATCATATCACGGAACACGAAAGTTTAAAAGTCGTATAGTTTTAGTGAAATTTCCGTCAAGGTAGTACCAGCTGTAGTTCCATCCGATATAAATAATACTTTTTCAGGGAGCCTACCGCTTCTTATATTGGTTTGCACACACCAAGTTTAGAATTTTTAGAGCATCCATTACATGTTGCTATGTTCAGGGCATGTTCGGATATACTAGAACTCCCAATTCCTTTCAAACTATATACAGACCATATAATATATGTACTTTGAAATGGAATGCTTTGACAATGGTTTTGTCTTTTTATGTGCCAATCTGACATGGCCGCAAGTTGGCTTCCGTAGATAAAAATGTTAGTTTTGAAACTTCGAGGCACTGTATGTATACTATCAGTTTTGGGAGATTAGAAGAGGATTAGAAGGATTTTTTTATGGTATACGAGACAAACGAGCAGATGGGTCACCTGATGGTAAGTGACTACCACCGCCAATGAATACCTGCAACTCAAGAGTCACAAGTGCGTTGCCGGCTTTGAGGTGGGAGTACGCTCCTTTCTTTTTTTTGAGATGTGATTATACCATATTACCTGACGCTGGTCATGGCACTCCTATCATATGAAGAGCGCCTACCTCTTGAATCAAACGTAATAGATGAAACGTTATGGTACAAATTGCTGAAGTTGGGCAAAATGTATTGTAACTGCGTGGTTCGTGTGTATTACACTCACTTACTTTAGCGTATAGCACCTACCTTATCTTCGCTGCTCTGGGTAGCTTCCATTGATTTCATTAGAACATACTTTTGCTACGTGTGTAAAATAAAATTATTATTCAAGTTTATGAAATAACACTTACAATGAATAAATGGGTATGAAATTTCTGTTCACCTTTTTGACTTTGACTTTGCAAAAGGAAAAAATCTACTGCTAAATCCGTGCCGTGCAAGTCTTTTTGTTCATATACCCTTTAGAAGTTACGATCACGCCGTAGGTGCAAATGAAAATTAGAATAAAACTCATAATTTCATATACCGATTAACGTCACAAAATGCCGGTTACTACATTAAAAAGCGAAAATTAAATTCTGTAGCCATATCCAACGTACAATTTTACACAATTGCATTAACAATCACGTTTCGTATTATTTCGGAAAGCTTACACAAAATTTTGAGAAACTTTTACGTATATGGAATAAATGAAGGATTTGTTGCAATGTGTGTTGAAGTTATAGTTTATTTTTAACCCCCCACGCAAAAAGGAGGGGTGCTATAAGTTTAACGTGTGTATATTCTGTGTGTCTGTCTGTGGCACTAGCTTCTAAACGGATGAACCGATACTTTTTTACTTTGTTAAAAAAAAATCTATACTTGCATTTAACAGTGTGTGATAGTTTTTTTTTTCTTGTACGTAAAATAAATTCCAAACGGTTATTAGTACCTAAAAATCCTTCTGTCACAAAATAGTGTCACTTGTGCATTCCAATATATTATACACATTCCTCTTCTCCTTTTTCCCGTCATTCTGCAGAACAGGATAACAGTAGTGTAGCGTAGACGAAGTAATGATGTCTGACCAATCTTCTGGAGAAAGGTTACTACGTCTACGAATATACCTCTAGGTTACAGAAGACCTTATCATACGTATTGTTCCAACACCCTTACCTTAATCAGGAAAACCCCATGAAATACCAAACAAGATGTGTATGGAACTCTTTAACCATCCATACGCTACGCAATGTTTTTTTTTTTTCAATCTATTGGCACCATGGTTATGGGTGGTATGTAAAGTGTATGTATGATAAACTTACTAAAAATAAAAAAAAATCGCTTTTAGATTTTCACAAGATCTATTTCAAATAATTTGCCTATTTTGCTGTGTTTTCTTCTTTTACGATACTTTTAACATTCATTGAAGCCTTCCGTCCTAAGCTAACAATATTGTTCTTCCGGTTATTTTGGAATAATATTTGAGGGTTTCATGTGCCCTATACTTTCAAAAGGCAATACCTACTTTTAGGAGATTGTTATATGTATAACATAAGGAACATCATAAGGAAAGCCAGGTCTCAAAATATACGAAAAAATATTTTTAAGTACTAAAGATACTTTTTAAACATTACATAGATATCTATTTAGTAATAATAACTCGACACATCTCACACACGGCCGTCTGATCCCAAACTAGGCAGACCCTTTACTATGGTAACCAGATTCCTGATAAACATACTTATATATTTCTAAATACATACATATTATAGATAAATTACACCCAGACACAGAACAAATGATCGTACTCATCCCAAAATTATTTAGAAATAGCTAACGTAATAGACTTTTATAGTGTAGTTCTTTATGACATTCCTTTACAGCTCTTTCGTCTTAACCCTTTTACTTAATTTGTTTGATGCTTAAACTGCTGTTAATTGGAACAATCATAGTAAATGAAGATGAGATATCATAGCAATAAACTCACACTACTCAGTATATATATGTGTGTGTATGACAATGGATCACTTACTTAAATCACTGAAAGGGCATGACTCTAGCATGCAAGTACAAAAAGAATTTTACATTTACAATTTATTAACGTTTGAACTTCCAGGTTTTTTTTTAACTCCGTTTCTCATAAAATTACATAGATACGAGTAGATAGATAGATTGATAGGTACTCTTTATTGCACACCAAAAAAGCACAAAAGTACACATACATATAATTATAATATACATGGTTCTTACGAAGATGAATGAGATGAAGCATCTGGAATGAGTAAAGCTACAGATTTTAAATCGTACCTATTTTTAATCTTTTTTTGCAACTGCATGCTAGAGTCCCTTTCAGTGATTTAAGTAACTGTTCAATTATCAGATGCACCCTGTATATAATGAAAAATAAAATTATTATAAATATAAAATGAACAAGTAAACCCACGGCAGGCTTGTAGTATAGTATAATTTGCAGAAATTGCTGTTGGAACGACCGTTGCTAACATAGACATAACTTGATTATAAGTTATGAGACGAGACAATTTGGTTAATTATAACGCCATCAAGGGATTAATGTTCCTTTTTCTGTAATATCATTTGCTTTTATTGTTCCTTTTTGTATATTGAATACATGCTGTTGCCCGTGGCTTGGGTCGCCTGGAAATTTTAGTGAACTCTATCAGACGGGAACAGTACATTTTCCTTGATAAAAAGTAGCTTATATGCTTAACCAGACTATAGTGTATTTCTGTGCCAAATTTTATCTAGATCCGTTCAAAGAGTAATACATCCATACATCCTCACAAACTTTCGCCTTTATAATATACCAGCAAAGACCCGCGGTTCCACCCGCGTAAGTCCCGATCGCGTGGGAATATCAAGATAAAAAGTATTTGTTAATCCAGGTCTCCAGCTATATACATACCAAGTTTTATCGCAATCGGTTCAGTAGTTTTTTCATGAAAGAGTATCAAACATCCGTACATCCACACAGCCATCCATCCTCACAAACTTTCACGTTTATAATATTAGTAGGAAGTAAGATGTTTAAAGTTGTTGAAGTTGAAAAATAAGAATTCCTTGTCCGCCTGTCACAGTATAATTCCAACAGATAATAAAAATATTTTATGAATAGTATGAAACCTCCAGCGGTTATTTCTCAGGTATATTTTAGTTGCGAAAAGGTTTAAGCTGAAGACTAAAACAGAGGTTACCTAAAGATGGTGCCCGCGCTTTTCCATACAGGCTAACCCTCCTAGCGCCTGCCCGCAACCGGATGTCTTAATAACATTTTATGTGTTATAGGCACCGTATGGCATAACGTGTGGTTTTAGTTTATTCCATTCTGACACACCGGTCCACCGAAAACCCCGGTGGAGTGACGGTCAGTGGGCATTTGTACACGCACAAAAAAAACCTAACCTCGGCAATGGATATTGCTGAATTTACTTAACCCTTTACAGTTAGAAACCATAACAAACACTCAATCTTTAAAAAAATATCCATTAAAATATTAATATTAGAGTGCTTATCGCCGCATTCGTTTCAGTAACTGACTACAGGAAGCTTCGACAGAACATCAATTTACTCTGTGACATACTGACTATGCTCTTACGATGTTTTTAAGAACGTTTCTCACTTCACATTCTTTAACATTCTTTCATTTTTCATAACCAGAGATTTGTTTTTTATTTATTCATATGGATAAGGAAAGTGATAAATGCCAGGGCAAATTAAACAAAGTTATTGTGTTAATAGCAGACCGACATCGGGCACTTGCCTATCTACCAACAAACTGTAAGCCGAAGGGTAAATTTACTATGTTGGGCAAGTCACCAAAGATGAAAACGGGCTTCCTGTTTAATAAACAATCTTTAACATCGGATAATATTAGAATTAGCTTTATAATAAAAGGTTATAAAAACAAGAACACATTTTTACATACACTCACACTTGTAGCCCCGAAGGTGCGAGGATGCGTAACGAAGCTGTAAAACGATGTGAGCGTTTCCACCAATAACGATATCGATCTCTAACAAAACACCGTATAGCAGACATCTCTCGCACACATCTCTCTCACACATCTTGTTTTGTACGTATAAAAACATCGCTCCGCTAAGCCATTTCCACAAGAGCTGCACTGAGCGAGGCTAGGTAAAGCGTTCTTATTGGTTCTTAACAAACACATCCCTCGCTACGCATCCTCACACACCTCTGGTGGAAACGCAGCCTAAAATAAAACAAAATGAACTTAGAAATCCAATGGTAGTAGCTGCGCTGTCACAGCAAACTTTTTATATCTCAGCTCGGAGCGACCCGGATTCCAAGAATTTAATCTCGAAATTGCTTGCTAAGCAGATTTCGTATAAGATATAAAACAAAGCATTATGTTACTGATCCACTTATACGTTCATTTATTTATAGTGTTTTTCAATTATTTTGCGAATCACTAACGGCAAAACTTGTAAGGGAATTCCACATCACTGTTACTACATACACATGGGATTGGGATAAATTACACACGGCATATGCTGTGGATGTAGGTAAATTAGCATTTGTATATTTTCACGACTTTAGCAAAACAGTACTACAAATATATTATTCAAAGATTTTATATTGTAACACTTCGAACATAAAGCGGAAAAATCGTCTGAAATTATATATACCAAGATTCATAGTCACAAAATTACATAAACTAAATTTAGATGATTTTTACGATTGCCTAAGTCGTTTAGTCACTACACTACTATTATAAAACAAAGTACCCCGCCGCGTCTGTCTGTCTGCCTGTTCGCGATAAACTGAAAAAATACTGAACAGATTTTCATGCGGTATTCACTAATAGACTGAGTGATTCATTAGGGAGGTTTAGGTGTATAATTTGTTTAGTTTTTATGTAAATTGATTGAAATATGTTGATGATTGTTGAAGATGTCTCTGCTACCCGTGCGAAGCCAGGAAGGGTTGCTAGTCACTACATATTATAAAATAAAGTCCCCCGCCGCGTCTGTCTGTCTGTCTGTCTATCTATCTGTTCGCGATAAACTACTGAACGGATTTTCATGCGATTTTCACTTATACACAGAGTGATTCGTGAGGAAGGTTTAGTTGTATAATTTGTACCCGTGTGAAGCGTAGAATATAAAATTCCTTATATTATTAAATACCTTGACATGTTGACTGAAATAAGCGTTTGACGATAATGTTAATAATAAGGTATTTCTGCGCTTTTGAGACTTTCCGCGTCTCCTCCAAAACCATGTTATTATATAGAATGCAAGGACCTGGCTGGTACTCCATACAATTTTAAACGACCTTTTAAGATTACTTTCAGAATTTATATGAAGTTGAATGAAGAAACCTCGGAAGTTAAGTGTGCCAACCCAACCTTACTCTTTCACGGCAAGTAGATCGAAGCCCTGCCATGAAAATTACGCTACTTTTCATCAAAATGTCAAGCCAGTAGGCAATTTACAACATACATACCTAACATATGTGCTCACGTTGCACCAATACATCATATCCAGCGTGACAGATAGCGTTGTATAATACATTTGGTGCCTAACATAAATCATATGAGTTAAGAATGTTATGAGGAAAATAGTCTCCTAGCATCTTATTTTATAGGTAAGTGATAAGGGGTGGAATTTTGAAGAGATGCTGAATTCAATAGGAGCAGCCTAAATCCCACTCATATTATAAATGTTAAAGTTTGAATGGATGAATGGACGGATGGATGGATAGACGGATGTTTGTTACTCTGAAAAACCACTGAACCGATTGCGTTGAAACTTGGTATGTAGATAGCTGAAGACCTGGATTAACGCATAGGCTACTTTTTATCCCGATATTCCCACATGATCGGGACTTACGCGGGTGAAACCGCGGGGCGCTGCTAGTTTAAAATAAATTATTATTTAATCCTACGAATATTATAAACGTGAAAGTTTCTGAGGATGTATGGATGTATGTTACTCATTCACATATCACATAGCTGGAGCTCTGGATTAACACATAGGCTAATTTTTATCCCGATATTAGCACGGCACCGGAACTTACGCGGGTGAAATCACGGGGCGCAGTTAGTAAATAATATATATCAAATATTATTTGTACAGATTTACTGATTACAGAAAAAAGTTGTAGATAAAATTTGAACAATAATAATAATAACTTCACACATCTCACACATGGCCGCCAGGTCTGCTGATAAACATACTTATATTTCGAAATACATACATATTATAGATAAATTACACCCAGACACAGAACAATGATCATGCTCATCAGGGTTACCAACAGGCCAATCCAGAATGACTGAGTTATTTTCTTCTCAATCGCTCTTTTTATGCCTTTTAAGGTTTTTATGGACTTAATAGTGTGCGAGCTTTAATTATTTTATATTGAAGTGCGCGAGCGATGACTATGATAATTATTCCTCATCTTATTTAAAACTTTTTTGTTGTTGTATAATATAAATAATTTACTTTATACTTATTTGCATATTTTATTTCAAAAATCGTAAAGAAAAATGAGGGAATTGTACTATGTATACATTCGCTGGTTTGCGACAATAGCGACGGAACTAAAAATTATTGATTTTAGAGAATGGCAATGTTTTGTGATTTCTGCTAGAGTGTTTTGTTCTAAATATATAATGAACTTGTCGCTTTCTAAGGAATGTTAGCACGAAATCGGCGTTGTTCACCATCAAATTTGAAAGATTTATGATCGTTTGGCATACTTAGTTCAATTCGACATGAACCCACTCCTAACACAACCGTTAAGCTTAAATGGAGGGGTTAACAAGAATACTAGTAATGTGTGACCCACGTTGCTAGTATTCTTTATATGTAAAAAAAAAATATCTACAGAATTTTGAATTACGTCGATATTCTTGTAAACCAGCAATATAAATATGTAAATTCATTATTTTCTGAATTGTTTTGAATTCTTATCCTCCAGCTAAATGCTTGAATTAGTAGGGTCACTTGTAGTATAATATATTTTGCAAACCGATAAATAAGCAACCAAATGATTATTTCAATCAAAACAGGATCCCGTCAAAAATAGAATATAAATAAACTCGTATCTTGTGACTGTTTAATGGTTCCGAGTTGTCTTCTCTTTTCCATAAGCTGTTCACTAATTTGTGCTCTCGAGGTTCCGGTCCGTCCGAGAGGTGGATTTATTATATTTCATCCTTCAATTTATTTCAATTAAATTTAATTCAGGTTCCAAAGTTTATCTTTCTATGGGAATCGCCAAGTAATATACTTATTGTTTTCCTCGTTTACTGTTCTTGGTCCTAGTGCAGGGTAGTCAGAACATTGAAACTAACGGTGAAATTAGTTGTTCGTAACATAGTGGTTTAAGTTATCTACCAACTGACTCTGCATCGAATGGCCTGACTAGCCTGTTGGTCTAGTGGTTAGTGACCCTGACCGCTATGCTTATAGGTCGTGGGTTCGATTCCCACCTGAGTCTGGGTGTTCTTTGTGTCCGTTGTTTCTGTTTGTAAAGTCCCCCGCGACACAGGAGTAATTCTTAATGCGGGAGATGTCTTAAAAAAAAAAAAAAAAAGTGTTTTTGAACCCTATGTGGGACAATTATTTGAGTGATTTACAGGTTTACCTACTCTGGATGTTCTTTGTGTTCATTAGTCGTGTGTTTTGTCTCTTGCAACGCAGGGACTCCGTACCTTATGTACCGTACCCATTTTTAGGGTTCCGTACCCGAAGAGTAACCAACGGGACCCTACTACTAACGCTCCGCTGTCCGTAAGCCCGTCCGTCTGTCTTTCAGCGGGCTGTATCTCATGATCCGTAATAGGTAGACAGTTGAAATTTTCACAGAATGTGTATTTCTGTTGCCAGTATAACAAAAAAAATAAAAATAAAGAGAAATTAAAAAGTACCTACATAGTATTCAATCTTGTATGATGGTGCGGAACCCTTCATGCACGAATCTGACTCGCACTTGGCCAGTTTTTTTATATTACTTACCTATTAATGACCTGTTAGTTTAGCTATGTATTATTTACATTTTTTTGTGATTTAGAGTAAACGTTTGTTAGAACTATCGGCTTGAAAACACTTTTTTGTTAGCCTTCGAAGTTATGAAGAATTCTATATATTATTATTATCACGTAGCATAATATTTCTTATGATAATGATAACAACATTTATATCATTAAATAAATAATATTGAATACAGATAAAATTGTAACATTTTATGTCTATTTCAGACGGGAGTGAAAAGTGATACTATCATTAACCCCTTTTGAAGATACGATCATCAAATATGAAGTGCGTTTCCATTGGATGTGTTCCGCTCTAATTATGTTTAAGTTTTCTTAAGATGGCGTTAAAAATACAAAGAGCCCATTCGACCTTGAATACACAGATATCCGGGAACAACGGCTTTTAAAAAAATCCGAAAAGCGAGATTTAAAAAATATCTGTAAAGGTTCCATTGCCCACGTAAAACTGTTCTCTAACTAATAAAATTAAAAGAACCGATCTGTGCCTCTTAAGCTAGTACCAGTAACTCACATTACAATAAGAATTTCCTGAGGCGAAGAGGGATATAATATCCCTCTAGAGCATCTCGGACTTGAACGGGAATTTTCTGAAGGGCTCGGTGACTCCTCATTCGAGTGCTCCATTTTGCGAGCAACGTTCTCATTATTATAAAAAAGAGTGAAATCCCCGACAGATAGTAATAACTTTCAGGACTTTTCGTATCGGGAAAAGTTTATCATATTAAATTTATTTATTAAAGAGCATCAACTATATTGATATGCAACATTGTTCATTACCTTGATCACGACACCTCAATCAGATCAATTTTAGACGCGCACAGCATTCATTAGATGTAAAGTTTCCATTGAGTACTAACTATTCCTACATATTTTGACGTGATAACGTCTTATAAATCGATAAACGCCGGCTGCACGCACGAAAAAGCATGACTCATTGTCACGTTCCGCCTAAGCCAAGCGTGCAAGCGAGAGCGCGGAACAAGCGATAGAGAGGCACAATCGGCCTAAGCGTTCGGCTTGTGACGCATCTATCTCTCTTCCACTGTTTTCTTATGACATTATCACGTAAAATTATCGTCCGTAAACCGACTTTACAGACAACCATTTTTTTTTGTTTTATATTATACTAGCAGTTCCCGCGCGCCTTCGCTCGCATGTACATATTTATATATTTTTTTCAGAACCCTAATTCTTTTTCTAAAATAAAAGTAGCCTAAGTTACTCCTTATAATACCAGCTATCTGCCAGTGAAAGTCCCGTGGAAATCGGACCACCCGTTCTGAAGATTAGCTGACACAAACAGACAGACAGACAGATAGACAAACAGACAGACAAAAATTTTAAAAACTGATTTTTAGGCTTAAGTAATGTGCAAATAACTGTATGACCTTAAAAAAAAACAATTATTTTGAGATTACAAGCAGACACTTATATTTTATTTATTTGTATTGATGATGATTTCAACTTTAGGTACCTAGGTTATAGCAGATTACTATTGGAAATGAAGATGCTAAACTGGGTATCCCTATCCTACTAGTTATGAGTAAATAGAATTAACAACTCGGAATTAAACCACTGGAGCTTCGAGTCTATACGATACTGGTCTAGACTGTATGTTAGCAAAGACATTGCATTTTGGAACAATATCGGCTAGTCAGTTGTATAAATACAACATTGTACCCGAAATGGAGTAGAGAGGAAGGGGTCTTGTATAAAAAGGTTATAGACAGTAGAGAAAATTCATGACAATATAGAAGCAAGTGGCGTGCTGTTCTCTCTTCCTACCCCGAAATTTATATGCTATTTATAATATTTTTCTATCTATAGGGGCGTGAATAAGCTTTCTATTTCCATGAAAAAGAAAAGTCTCTTTAATTTCATTTTAATCTTGCAATAGGCTACTAAAACTAATGTATCCATAACATTCAAAACTACTCAACGTGTCAATTTCACTACTCTAATAAAAGGGAAAAGCACTGGACCGCGTAGATTGTTCCGTTTCGTAAACATGACAGTAGCCCATAAAACCATTTATTCACCCGTTCACTTCACAATGTTAATTTACACGTAACTTTAATAAAAAATGCGGAAGGTTATTTCAGTGTACAACTATCGAGTTAAGGTTTCATCATGCAACATCTATGATGTTAATTACTGAACGTGCACCGCACCATACTACTCTAATGTCATTTTCTTTGCTTTTTCATTTCGTCGTTTAATTTTACAAAATAAATCATTTTTCTTTCTTTCTTTTCCAAAGTTTTCTGCATCATCATCATTCTGGATACCTGGTGATAAGGCCTTAAATTGTATTAGCCGGGTAATACTGGTTTATTTTTACTCTATCTAATGTTTTTAGTGTACAATATAGAGGTTTATTACATTTTATTTTTTAATTAGGATGTAAAAAAATATATTAAAAAATTGCCGCCGTGCCGAGTCTTGTTGAAAGAACCATTTTTGATTATGGAATATGGTATTGTTAAGAGGCTTAACCATCTTTTCAAGAATTCTATCTCGAATTTTCGATACACCTGGGACAGTAATTTGATACCCTTTTCTTAGAAATGTGGCTCAGTCATTTCTTGATAGTTTAAACCTCACCAGCAATATTTTAAGCAGCTTCTCAATTATTCGGTGGGGGACAACGTGGACATTATCTAGCTTTAGTGATAGTTCGGTGAGGTTTTAGCTATCAAGAAGTGACTGAACCATATTTCTATGAAAACTCGCCAATAAATAACTTTTTGATATGACCTCTATTTGCATTCCACCTAAGAAGTTGTTTTGTTTTTACCACCCTATTTAGTTTTGTATTATTGGTTAAGTAATTACCAGGGCGTTTCTTATAAGCTGCAAGTCCTAGGTCACCTTTTAAATTACGCGACATGAATCCAGGTGCTATTTTCTTTTAACTAGATAAAATCTTATGCTTTCGGATAGGATTTCTTTGGCTTCTTTACTACTTTTATTGCCTTTTTCTTGCTGGACTACCAGATATTTTTCTGTCACACACAGAGGATATTTCACTATACCTATTAATAGCCCGGTACACAAACATTCGACTAATACCAAATATGCTTTGTGTAATGCTATCACAGCAATTCGGTTCCCTTTATCACCCTACTGGATTTTAATATCACAAGAATATTTAACAAAGACTGGTGTGAAAATGAGAAAACACAGAAAATATTCATATGAGAATGACAGTACGTTTCTAATTCAAATGTTAAATTATTGTTTTGTAAAAGTATTTGTGTTCAGACTATGTATATCTGCTGATGTGTACGGGTTACCAAAACTTTATGGGTTTTTGTCAAGGCACCAGTGAAGCAACTGATGTTACATATACATGGGTAACCCCTAATTCTTATTCCCACTTGTAAAAGGAAATGTCTACTGCCAGGCGACGGAAGCCTCCGTCTTCTTCTTCTTCTTGTACTTAGGAAACTTGTGTCGATACATATCAAACGGGCTTAAGTCACAGCTAGTCAACTTTCGAGGAAACGGTGTTGCTGTTGTCTGACTTATCTTGTGATCTAAAGTACAGTGCAATACTGCCAAAACGTTCGAAATGATATCCATGGGCAACACTATGAAAAACAAAGATAAACCACCATCAGGTTTTTATATAAACTGGTTTTTATTTTGGACATAAGCACCTTTGATATTAACAATATGGATTTAAGCTCATTTGAAAGGAACTGACACTGGACTTAAGCGATTATGAAAAACCACAATGTGACTTAGGCTGGTTTGATATAATTAACTAATAAAGGGACGTACTCGGCATGCCCGAAAACAACACTATATCTTTAATTATTATGAACACCGCTCACGAAAGGTGTTATTCTAATATTATTGTATTAGCTGAAGAGTTTGTTTCTTTCTATAGAACGAGAATCTCTGGAATTACCTCACCGGAGCTAACGGTAAAGTGGTATGTCGGAATCGAACCGACTAAAACCACACGGTGTTCCGTCACAAGTGGGTCTATTGCAGGGGAACCCGGGTATACCCTAGGAAGGAGTCCTCCGGGAACCTCTGCAGACCTTGGCCGCCTTCAGCAGGCGACCACATCATGGGGTACGGGGGGCCTAACCCTCTGGAATTACCTAAAATATTTAAGGTGATGGTTATATTAATAACCGATAATACTTGTAAGTGATATTCAAACCAAGAAAGCATCTGTTTCTTAAGTTTGTTGGCAAATATTAACGAGCTTTAGGTTAATAAAGTAAAAGATACACAAAAAAAATTTGTTAATCACACAGTTTTATTTTTTACGTAAAACAGTGGAAACGAACCAATAGATTAACCCGTCGCTTGCCATCGACAGGTCATCTATTACGGCAAGACGATACGGCGAGTGACTGAGACGTGTATTGAACGGTTTTACGACATCTCTTACCTACGAAGCGGTTTTGGACTATATATTTACCCTCTCTGACAGTGTTGTCAGAGAGGGTTAAAATATAGCCCAAAAATAACTGAAATAATCAAAAACAAAAATGAGAAAGAGAAAGTAAAAGATTTTGAAAGTCAAATGGAGAGACTGAAGGTAAGAAGTATCCGTCTGTGGTAGCAGCAGACTGTAGGAGACTACGTTAAACAAACCATACAACTTTTTTTCTTTTCCTGAGTACAGTCGTTTGTGTCCCATAAGAGGTATAGGATTGGAAAAGAATATATAACTCAAGTGCCAAATGTTTGTTGGCTAAGATGGTTGTGTATAACAAGCATACATTTAAAATGCCCTCAACTCAAAAATCCCTTCATCGATTACAAAATATCTGATGATCTTCGAAAGGCTAAACAGATTTTCTTGAATAATGACTAAGAACAATCTCGATCAAGTGGCCTTTTAAATAACAAAAACTAAACCAAAATCGGTCCATCTGTTTAGGAGCACACGCACACGTTATGCATTCACACGTTAAACTTAAAACTCCCCTCCCTTTGGCTCCAGAAGTTAAAAAAAAATTGTGTGTGTGGCGAAGGCTTCGTAATACGTAGGCGCAAAGACAAGGATTATAGTAAACACTGTATACTTGTATTCTATCTTATTCTCTCGCAGGCTAAATCCTAGTAATGAATTATGTTTGTCTCTTTTTAGTGTTGCTTTTTCGTTTTATCAAATTTTCAAATCACAACGGTTCTAAAGAAGTTTTACTTCAAAAGAACTCAACTACTCTAAAATCCATGATAAAAGTAGGTACTTTAAAATTGTTTCACAGTGAAAACACGCAAAGGCATTCAATTAAAGGTACCTACTTTACTTCTAATAAAAAATATATTAAATGGATATAAAGACTCGATTTAATTTATTCTTTGCTAAAGAATACTGTAATTTATTTGAGGTTTGTAAGTCATGCTACATATCTGTATGTGTGTATGTAATTCTCGATCCATAAAGATAAGATCGTTGGGTCGTCGATGTGGTTCATCATCATTGCAAAGATGGCGCTATGGAAAATTATAAATTCTTGTTTCTATTCAATTGAGTGGCATTAATTATAAATAATATAGTGTTCCTTATAAAGTTTTCTCTATTATCGTTTCATTCTTTATTTATTCCGACTATAGGGTGATGGTTGCTTATCCAGGGGCCATTTTAGAGGGTGAGCTGGCTATTAATAAGTTTAGTCTGAGCTCCGATCATATCGTATAAACCATAAAAACGGCACCAACTAAACAGTGCTTAAATGCAGTTGCAAGCACAGTTGAGCTATCAGAAGCTTCACGCAAGCGCTAGCGGTGTGACGTTTCAGGTGTAGCCGGAAAATGCTAAAACTATGCTTTAAAATAGTAAAAAAGGGCAGAAACAGTGACGTAAATGCAAAGAAAGAAACCAAGAAATATTGTACTTTCGATAAGTATAACATTTTTATTAGAACTAGCTTTATTTTTTTTTAAGTATAATATTGACACTGTAACAAACGATAATATTTTTAAAAAGGTAGTTATTTTTTTAATACGTGCTAGTTTTTGTATGAAACTATTACAACATTATGTTCAGAGGAACATTCATTGTTTGGTCGGGCTCATTATTACTAGAGCGTATTAAATGCACGTACGAAAGCATTTATAACTATCGAGTATACGAGTCACTATTCGACGCGTTTTTTTGTAGGAGATCGTGTATCTATGGTATATTTGATCCAAGGATCTGATAGACCTTTCTAGGCTTTTGGAAACGGTTTCATGTTGAGAGACGGTGGAAAGCTTCGAAATTTAAGTCTCAAAGATTTCTTCTGCTGGCAATGAGTAAGACATGGTAAGTCTCATTTTCATTGCCGGTATTTTCTCGATTTTTTTTCAAAAGACGTCGTGTCACGTGTCTTGGAATTTTGTTTCAAACCCCTAATTTTGTATTGTAACCTAACCCGTTGGCAGAAGGGAATTTGGATTTATCTGTAATCAATTTATTAAGACATTCTTGTTTATTTCCGTTTTAAATGGTGGATGGTCTTCAGTAACATTTATTCATTAATCTTTTATTTTACATTACTAAGTATCAATGATCTCGAGGCTCGAGTACTACCTCCTGTAGCGCCGAGGGCAAAGAGGCATCCCATCAAGGATGTCACCACCATCCACCAGTTATCATCATCATCTCAACACAGTCGCAGATCCGTAGGCTGCGATGAAATAGATTCTAAATATAGTGGCGAGCCCTCAACTCAGTATTCAAGTAATATTCTTACCTATTAATATTAAATAAACTAAGCTAAGTAATTAAAACAGAGTAAATGGAACCCCGAACCCTTTAGATTAATTAATTAATAAATTAGTTTACACGACCCTGCCGAAATTATATTATTTTAATGTCTCATGTTTCTACATCTTATTGTATTTTTTTCGTATGAAACAAGCTTTTAGTCTACTTGTGTGTGTGTGTGTGGGTGTGTGTGTGTGTGTGTGTGTAAAGTAGGGTTTATTGGTGAAGGTTAGATTATCTTAAATTATAAATTTTCTGAAACCCGCCAAAAAACTCTTAGCTTTCAGGTTATTTAAATTTAGTAACGTCCACGACGTGACACGTGACATCCCTGATTCTCCAAAAAAAAGAAGTAGGTATTTGTGATTTTAAAGGCGTTAAAAAAATTAAACTGTTGTGAAAAACATTCTGTTACAATAGCGGGTAGGTTACATCCACAATGCTGTTCACCTTTTTTCAAGAGTGATATACAAACCCATAATAACTTTGAGAATAAATCATGACAAAGTTTGGAACACAAAAAAAATAATTACATCTATAACAATCACCATGTATTTAATCTAAAGATTTTGGATTAAAATTAATTTTAAACTAGTGGCCGGTTGCGGTTTTGCACGGATGCGATTTATAGATTTAATTTTATCGTGATATATCGTTCAAGTCCATGGCTTAAAGATTTAACAAATTTAGGTTCTTTTTGTTGTCACTGTCAAAGTTTGCAGTAGCAGTAATGAAAAATCTTCTGAAATTCTGCAATAACTGTTGCAGATTTTCTCGGTGACTTCATCCGCTAGATCTACTGAATATGCCTCGTAGATTATCTTGATCCCCGATGGAGATATCGGGATAAAAAGTAATGAATGAAAGAAATGATTGAATGATTAAAATCGGTTCAGTGGTTTCACAGCTTATCGATTATAACCGACCCGCTCTGGTAGATATATGGAAAGATAAATTTTATGTATTTTATTTGGACAAAGAACATTGCAACAATTCACAAGTTACTATTCAATTGTTTCAAGTTTACAAAATAAAATGTGTTGATAACTAAATAGACTAACCGTAAGGCTGTTGGCCCATACTGTGGCATTTTTCTTACTTTTAGCATTTTTATGCCCGTCGTAATTTCTAAACGAAAAATCCGATTCGAATAATTTAAAGAGGAATTGACATTTACATAATCAACCTGATTTCTGATTTCTTGTATTTCTGCAAATAGTATCATTTATTTATTTATTGCTGAAAACAGGTACATAATTACTAAATATCTAAGGTGTTACATGATAATGTCTAAGCCATGTTCTGCCTGTTTGGGCATGCAACATTAGTTAAGTAGGTACTACATTATTTATAATAAATGTTAAATTCAAAATTACAGGAACTACATAATAACTTAGCAATAGAAACTTAGTTATATAAATCAAAATAGTATTCTTACATACGTTGTAAATACGACGAATATTTTTTCTTTCCTTTCTTGTTCATTACTTTGCACCATTTACATCGAAAACATACTTCAGCTTTATCTAGTGAAGATAAGCGGAACTACGTAGCGACTACTGATCCTACATCACGCAATTAAACTTCTCGCGCTGATTAATTGTTGTGCCGGGCATCATCACCTAGCCTGGTCGGCAGATCCTCCCTGTGTAGTACTAGTAAGAGACATAACACCCGTTCCTCCACAGAATACTTTTCAAGGATAACAATTTATTATGAAAGGCAACTCACCTTTTGCAAAACAAATATTGTGCTACAAAATTAAATAAATTTAGCTCAAAATGATTTCGTTTGATACGAAATCGTAATCAATTAGGTTTACAAACAAGTAAATCTCATCAAATAACTTCTACAAATAAAGCATCGAAACATAAAATAAAGCGCAGTTATAAAACTTCTATCTCTTCGCTAAAAATATTTTATTTTCCATGAAATTCGTTTAAAAAACGTATTTCCTCATTGTAAAAAGACGTCTACGTAATCGGATAAAGTCCACAGCTACTTGAAACTGGTGGAACAGTGCAAGCTAAGCTAAGGGCATCAATTAAATTAATTTATTTTACAAATTTAGTGACGTGGTAAAGGACCTTTCTTTTTTTATTAATTAATATTATTAATGATTATCACATCTTAAATTACAAATCGTTAATGGTAGTAATGAAAATTATCAGTAATAAAAGAGCAGTCTTCATGAAACGGCCCATACCACTTTCATCAGATATTTTTTTTTATTTAAAAAAAGGCAACTCCCGCATCAGGAATTACTCCTGTGTCGCGGGGCGCTTCACAAACATACAAACAACGAACACAAAGAACACCCAGACTCGGGTGGGAATCGAACCTATGACCTCTGGCATAGCAGTCAGGGTCACTAACCACTAGGCCAACAGGCCAGTCAAATTGGTCAAAACAATTGGTAAAAGTTAAAAAGGAGAAGGTTCTTATTTGTACTGAAGTTTTTGGAAACCTTTTTAGCAACTTTCCACAAGTATTAACAGATTTTAATTAAAGTTAATTAGAGTTTCAAGTGGATGAATGTGATGTATTGAAAATGGACATACTTTTTTAAGGATATTTATTTTTACTTTTTAGTTTCACTACCCATATCGGAGGTCTGTATATATTTTAGCATCTACATTTTACAGGATGCTTGGATTGAAAACCAGACAAATCACAATACTTCAATTGATTTATGCAATGACGTACATATTACATCCATGTCTACCTCTATTAATTACTTCCTCACGTGAAATCAGTTCAAAGTAGATTAGACAGGTCATTGTTATCTTAGCAGCCTTTGATCATATAGCACCTAAACCACAACTAAACTGTGCTTAAATCGGTTATAAGCACACTTTTGCCATCGGAGGCTTCGTGTCCACGCTAGCGATGTGACATTTCAAGAGTAGTAAATAAATGCGAAAACTATACTTTAGAAGTACATAAAACAATAAAATCCATAAGTGTATCATTTTTATGATAATTCTAATGTTTTAAAGTATAATAATGGCACTGTAGCAAAAGATAGTTAGTTATTTTAAAATTCGTAGCTTACGCACCTTTCCTTTTCACTTTCGTGACCATTCGTGTGGAACGCGTACTACGAGTCTAAAACGCACCGTTTTGGTAAGTAAAAAACTACAGCTATTAAATATCAAACTATTATAACATAATATTTACAATGACATTAATTTCATACACGTAAAGTGGTATATTAATGTTATGGATTCCTTAGTTTTTAAATTACAGCTCTAAAAAGTTGTATCTATTCTACTCATAGAGTATATAAATAAAAGCTAGTTTTGATAAAAAATAAAAAAAATATGCCCAACGTGGATTTAAAATTTATATAGTGTTAGACAAATGTTGAAGAGATTTAAATGTTGCGCAGATTTTAATAACTGCTATACACCCAATACATAAATATGAAAGTTTTCGCATAGCTTTTACTGGACGCTGCAAAGGTAAAAAATACAAAAATATATTCCAATGTAAGCTTGTTTCAGTTTTGCAAGTTGGGCTTTTGCTGTATTACTCAAATCTCGTTTTATAAATGAATACCTGTATAAAGTGTTTTATATAGTTGGTATTTTCTTATTCCAATACGACTCACATGGAGTTCCGCAGGGGTCTCATTTGGGATCAGTATTATTCAACTGATTATTAACTATATTCCGAACTGTTTTACTACTTTGATGTCTTCATGTTTGCAGGTAACTCAAAGTTTGTACGAATAATCCAGTCGCAGGAGGACTGATTAAATAAATAGGCTGGTGTTCTGGTGTGACAATAATAGAATGCCTTTTAACAGTAAAAAGTACTATTATAAAAATTCTGGCGAAATTATTACCTTTTGCCTTTTGATTGTTATATTAAACTGATAAAATTAAAGAAGTTGATAAAATTCGTAACTTGGGAGTAATATACGACAGAAAATTAACTTTTATACCTCATTTGGGTAACACGATTATGAAAGCTTCAATGATGTTTGGTTTTAATATTAAGAAATTATAGAGCATTTCAAAATAATAAGGCAAAAATATTACTTTATAACCGCCTTATTCGTAGTCTCCTAGAAAACTGTAGCGTAGTTTGGCGACCACACTATGCCATACACTCATTGCGTATTGAACGTATCCAAAAACTTTTTATATGGCATCTTTCATTTTGGAATGGTTTGGATACGAAAAAAAACACGCCAATATAAAAGCCGTCTAAAGCACTTTCAAATGAAGGCCTTTGCTAGTCGCAGACTTTATAATTAAGTTTTCTTTCTCGTATCCTCAAAAACTTGCCTTTTACTCTTTGTTGGTGATCAGGCTCGGACGGGCCTATGCCTGTCACTTTAAATCTAGCCCATAATCAGACTTCACTACTCGTTATTCCATGTAAGTTTTTGACAGAACCAATCGTTTCGATATTTAATTTAAAAAACTGATTTGAACCCACAATCAAACATTCGAAATCTAAGCTATATTGTTTGTTTTAGGACTGGTCCTAAATTTAGATTAAGTATAAGGTATGAAACTGTTTCCATATCGTTCTTGTACTAAGTGGGATTTGCACTCTAAAGTCTAAACCTAGAGCTCGTAAGTCTGTTTTTAGATATTATGCTACCGCTTTCTGCAATTGTCTCAGTTGATTTAATCATAGTTAAGTTTCGTCGCACATTCAAGTTCCCTACAGTCCATATCTCTACATAAACTGTATCTCACAAAAGCGGCAAGAGCGCAGATCCGAAACATTAACGCGATGAAACAATGCACGCAGTATGACACTACATGTGCAAGTGAAGTACTCAAGAGGAGACACTACGTCCCTTTTGATTCGAAACACTTCATTTGGAAAGGGAGAACCAAACAATGTTTAGTGTTTTTACTATTGTATAGTGCTGAGAATACGCTATTGTACATATTGTTTTATAGTATTTTGCTTTGTATTTATTTTAATATCATTTATTCATGTTAAAAATTCGATGACGTTAAATTACCTTTTTTTACCTACAGGTTTTTTTCCTGTAAATTGTTTGCAGTTGTTTCACGATTGTTCAGGTTTTTCTTGTTTAATATTTTTGAGGTAAATGAGCAAAATTGTATTGACTTTTTATTTACTGTATCCCTGAATACGCAGAGACGTTTTACACACTCAAATTATGCCAACTATGACTTGATCTCACCCATCGGCAAGCCTATTCCCATCAACCAGCCACTTTCGGAATTAAAGATGGAAAAAGTACCTGACGCCAACCATCGTTGGGATTGTAATAATTTTCAGCCTTGATAAAGAAGAAAGGTAAATTAGGGTAAGGAAACGGTTAATGTAAGAAAGCTAAGGTAAGGGATACCGCCAGTCTCGGATGGAGAAACAGGACGGAGACTGCAACAACTATAAGAGGAAAGTGTTATATTTCCATCGCACCAATATGTCCAGCCGGTGATTGGATACACACAGGAACACCAACTGAAAAAGACCCAGGTATGGAATCACTAACAACTGAATAATATGCTATTTAAATTAAAGGCATGGTTTATAAGCATAATATTCACATTAGTGATATTAATTTACAATTATAGAAAACAGTTTAATAATCTAGTTTTATGCTGAGGCGTCTGCTTCATGAATATGCAATGTGTGTCCGCTCAAAGATATTAATTATGCACGGTTTTCGTCCTCCGCCTTAAGAGGAAGGTTTTAAATTATTTTTGGGGTAATTTCTTTTTGTAAATACAAATGAAAAATGAGATTATTGTAAACTATACTGATGATATTGAGTTTATAAGATCCGAACAGTACTTACTTGTAGTTTGTTGCTCACCCTAACCTCTGGTTTTTTAGTACCATCAGTGAATGTACATAAAACAGCATAACAATAATCAATACAGAATAATTATTTTAGGGAAATGTTACATGTGTACCAGTACCATCATGTCCTACTAGTGTCTCAGACTAACAAACAATATCCTGGACCTGGATTAGGCCTTATATTGTTTATTCTTTAAGTATTTATCTTTAAGAATCTTGCCTTTACTATTCTGTTACGAGACTAATACGTGTGTATTTATTTTAGTAGTATTAATTGATGTTTTGTTTTAGTTATTTTTTACACTTAAACCTAGTATTGAAAGAGGTGGCTGTAAGATTATCCCATCGATCCTACTCATCAACAATCAATCAAGTGTGACGAAGATATTCTGACTACCGGATTCGAACCGTGTAGGTCGAGATACTTATTATCTCTTGAAGGATTCTACACAAATAAGGTAATCTAATATTTAACAAACTCCAATATTTGTGAATAGATAGACACTCGCACTTAACAATACAATGCTCAAAAAGAACTTAATCATTGACTTCTATTCCCATATCTGAGGTCTACTTAAACTAAAGCCCTAAAAAATTAAGGGAAAAATTCTCTCCCAAATAACATTCTGTAAAAAAAAACTACGTAAGTACCTTAACATTTTAGTCTCCCCCTTAAGCCCGTATAACGTTTTAAAGCACAGATTTTAAACGTTGCGACGCCACGGAAAGTGCTGAGTATACAAAAAAAAAAATGTTTCTACAAAATCTCTGTCCGGCTAAAATATTTTAGTGCAGATTCTACTCGAGGGTACTGTTTAGGTTTTGTATAATGTGTGTTGCGGTTTCTGGGTAAAAAAAGGTTTCTTTTTACAGTCGCAGTGTGATGTACCTACACTCACGTATTTATTTGGCGTAGTACAAAGTACAACTAATTGTTTTTTTGCCTTTAGAATTGTTTGGAAATGCGATTACTTAGTGGTTAAGCGTAAAATGCTAACGCGAATGGGATTTTGATTACTGCTAAATGTAAATAAATTCTGGTATATTTTTAAAAGTCCTTTTACGGAGATTTTCACTGTGTTAGTCCTTATTAGGACTAACCTAACTTGATTTTACAGGGACTTAACTTGGAGTTTTGTAAAGCTATAAGTAATGTATCGCGTCAATGAATTTACAAGTATATAAAGTAAGTCGGATACCAGAAAGTGCCTTCCTCGTAGCTACAAAATGCCGACTAAAACATTTCTTGCTTATGACTGCCTCACAAATCACAATTCGCCCTCGACAAAAACGATTAAATTATTTCAAAGTAAAGGTCTTATTTTTCTCAAGTACCTCGTGTATAATTGGCAAATGACAAACCAGTGTTTGTGCTACAACTGTAAATAGGAAACAATATGTTGATAGTTTCTTTTCTCTTAGTTGTAAAATTATTATGCAATAAACACAAACATACACACACGCCCACGCAGACGCACACACCCGCACATAGCTGGTGAATCTACTCACCAAAACATAACACTGAAAAGGACTTAACTAATAGTACCACTAAAGGAACTTACTTTTACTATAAGTAAACCTATTACTGACAAACAAACCTGCATTCTTGACCAAGCAAAGGTATCGCTGAGATTTCAACGTCGCGAGAAATATCTATAATATTCTTTTTTAATTGATTTACACTGATGAATTCAAATTGGCAAATGTTCTCAATATTACGCTAATGGAAAATTTTCCCTCAACGCCAACTAAGGAGTATTAAAAATAAAAGATGACTCTTACACAGCTGAAAATTTAATCTTACCTTATTAAAGACCCCGTTGGTAATTTTAATAATTGTTTGGGACTAAAATATTATCGTAAATTGCCTCTTCGAGGACGACAATTTATTTAATGAATTGGTAAAATAAGTCTTCCAGCGGGACTTTGAATATTTTGAGTTAAATTTGAAGGGTCGAGGCAAACAGGCAAAAACTTTGTTGAATAAACGATTACGACTAACATTTATTTTTATTGCTAAAACTGATGATGATAATGAAGAATGAAGATAAAATGGTTTTAGCTTTTTTCTCTTGTTTTTGCAACATTTTTTATGAATGCTCCGCTTCTATTAGTTGTAGCGTGATATTAAATAGCCTATATAGTCTTCCTTGATAAATGGGCTATCCAACCCTAAAATATTTTTTTTAATTTGAAACAGTAGTGCGTTCAACCAAATGTTCATTAAATAATGATGTGCATATTTAGTACGTATTGTCTATAATTATGATTGGTGTATTACACTACACTAAGAGCTTTATATACAGTTTTATTAAAATATTTATTATCTAATATTTTACAAGATCGTTTTTTTTATACATATAATCTTTAGAAGATTATTAATGTGAGTACTGTTTCCGATTGTACATCTAAAGTTAAGCATGACGTCGGGTTGTTTTGTCCTTGTAAATATATACCCGGAAGCTGAAAAACAAAATAGAAACTGATTTAAAAGTTATGAGTTCACGACCTATTTTAACACTTATTTCATTTCAACTTTGCTTTAGGCTACATCAATAAAAGGAGCGTGATGTCGTCAAAAGGGTAATATCAGTTGTGTAAAAGTAAATAATTGTGTTTTGAAATCATCATAATTTCTACTGGTACTCCTCAAAACAGAGATGATTTAGGATTTTTACCCTAACGCTTCACTGCGTGTGCGTGTATGCAATACATTCTTCATCAACGACGGAGAACATTATATGTATAAAATATGATTCAGCGTGATCTACGAGTCAACTTACGTACTCTTACCATCATCAATTTACAAAATGGCATACCATTAGGTATGCCCTCTTTCTAGCATTATTTTTTTTATTAAGCACAGAGTATGAAATGTCATCTCACTTGGCCGTGTCATCATTATTTCCTGCTA